>OX453060.1:19392735-19992735 GCA_949699795.1 Spicauda simplicius | reverse complement strand
CAACACCAGCTCCTTCTGCGTACGGATCGCTAGACGCTCTATTTCTTTCTCGATCTGTAAAAAATATAAGTTAATCAGTGTTGGATGTGTAGCATACACTCTGCTACAACTAACAAAATAACAAAAATAATAATAAAAACTAATAATATAAAAAAGTAATATAAAAAATGTGTGCGTGTACTAGCGTACTCTCGTAACGTGACGTTATGACGTTATTTTTCAAAAAATAATTTATTATATGCAACTTTACAGAAATTGGTTAAATAAAGTTAAATTAGATAAAGCCTTTTATTAAAAAAGGCTTTTATTAAACTTTATCTAATAATCTAATCTATAATAATCTATCTAATATCACGCGTGATAGGGATAAGAAAAAGATGGCGCGTAACAGAAAAAAAAGGGCGCGTAACGAAAAAAAAAAGATGGCGCGTAACAGAAAAAGAGGGCGCGTAACGAAAAAATGCGATCTGAAATTTTATTATTACTGACATAATTAATTAACTAATGTATTTTTGACAATTTGACACTGCAAAAAATTATTTAAATTGTATGAAATTTAGTCTTAATCATGTCTAATGTCTAATGTCTAATGTTACACTAAATTTTTTTCCAACCCCGATAAAGAAGTTTCACTTCTAGCAATATGAAATTAAAAGCAATATGAAATTAGCATAAAAAATAATGTAAATAATTTAAAATTAAAATTCAAAAATAACTTCAACATACACGCGGACAAAAATAAAATAATTCGCTGCGTGTATATAGCGAGTAACGGGCAGAGTGAATGATACCGTGCGCTCCCACCAAGCGACTTCGTTCACCGGCCGCACGGGCCGCCGCCTAGCGACAGTGCTAGCCCGATATCTCAGCGCGCGCGCATGTCGCTTTATTTTTTTATCTAATTGAAGTAGCAAACGAGCATGCAGTCCACCTGATGGTAAATGGTCACTGCCGCCCATGGACGTCTGTAATCAACTTCATACAGTACATGGGTTCCATCTGAAGTCAATCACAGATGCGTTGCCACTCCCGAGGACTATGATGGTCGCCACATATGAAAGTGTGCCGGCAACCACACCCTTCCATCTCACAAGAAATGCTTCACGGTAGAGATAGGTGTGGCGGTGGTACTTCACCGGTCGAACTACACTGGTTCTACCACCTTCGCCATGTGATACTCACCTTGCCAATACTAGGCTGCTTGTCTCCCAGCGCCACTATCAAGATGCAATCGGCCTGGCGGATGCACCGTTGCGTCCACTGTGTCAGGCTGGGATCGCATTGGTATAACGCCACCTATAATGAAAAGAGAAGTAAGGTCATATAAAAAACTTCTGCAAATTAATATTAATATTAGTAACACAGTTTCACGTTTTAATAAACAATGTATGTAATTTTCTCTCAAGCAATAATTATAATAAGAGATTCGAAAGTTATTTTTAATCCGATTGCGTCAGATCGAGATTAATTTAGTTATTTTATGTAGAGCATGCAGCCCACCTGATGACAACTGGTCTTTGCTACCCATAAACATCTGCAATCAATCCCTAATAAGTTAGCGTTTAATCTGAGATTAATCATAGACCTTCGTCACAGGTGCTACCCCTGAAGATTAGGATTCGATTCAGACCAACCGGGTCGCATGGGGCCGGGCCAGGCGGCGCAAAGAACATTAAAATATATCAACAGTAATTACAGTTCATATTTGCATGCAACGCATAATTATCTCTGTCGTCATCCCGCGACGCGTCGCGACGTGTCGCAGAATGCATTCGGCCATCGCGACGGCCGATCGGTCGACATCCAATAGGCTGCCGTCGGGTCCGTTCGGAGCCGGTCCGCCGTGCGTCGTGAAATACAAACGGATATTACGGTGCAGAACTAGCGAATCATTCAAGGCGCAATGTAAACAGCACTTCTGGGCGCTTGTTGGAGTGCGTACCCAGCGAACGCTGTCGGCTGCCCCGGTATGCATACGGCTACCACGGCAGCCGTACGCATAACGCGGCGGTACAGCTTCGACGGACGCGTACGGCTCCATACCGATGCGGCCCAATGCAAGCCGGTTGGTCTGAACCGTACCTAAGTCGGAAAGCCCCAGATAAGTATATCTTCCTTAATCCACCTTTAAGACCAGAACACCGCAGCACTTATTACTACGTTATTAAACAGATTTTTTTTGTGGAGATAGTGGCTTAGGACTGGAGTTCTACTATAAAATTCATTACATTAAAAAATCATTACATCTTTATCGATGTAAGTCATAAAATAACACACCTTATGTTTGTCTTCTTGTTGTGCCAACCACGAACTAAGTCGATATTCGTTGTTGGGGTCCATTATAGTCAGCCCCAATAGTTTTCGAATTACGTCAGAAGTCAGTCGCACTGTGGGACCTGCGACAAATTGCGAAATTAATAATATCGTTGCTATATAGGTAAAATTGCCAGAAAAATAAATATAGAAAACATCATACAAATTAAGTTAGGAAGTAAAAAATATACAAGTTTAAATAATACTTAAAAGCATACGTCAAATAGATTATCTGAAGAAAAATATTTAAACTGATCTATTCACTGTGTTGTAGTCTCTATTCTATAGTACAGTATCTATAGTATATAATATCTATGCTAATCTAATAAATCGAAATTATTTTGACCTTTCTACAAGCCCATTTATAAAACTAAAGCTACTAGCAGCAATAACATACGATTACAACAGAGACCATAGGTTTACAAACACTTCTAGACCCCCACAGCAAACATGGAATTACGAACACTTTAGACCACCAAAAACACGTAACTACGAACACTAGAGCCACAAATCCCAACTCACCAATAGCGCAGAGCGAGTGGTACAGCTCGTAGGTGAAGGCGGTGAGCGGCACGTCGTCGCTGACGGGTACCACCGCGACAGTAGAGAAGTTGTGCTGCGACGGCCGGGACTCGAACGCCGCGGCGCCGCCGAGCCCGCGTGTGGGCTTCTGCCAGGAACCTGGAATGGTGGTCGATTTGTGAAGACGTAGGGAGTAAATTAACAATAAAAAAAAAATATATATTTTTTTATGTTTTTGTGTTTGGAAAACAATTTGTTATGTATATTTATTTAATATTTTTAAATGTATTGTGTGTGTATGGGACATTTTTTTACCGAAATAAATCATTCTTATTATTATTAAAATATATGATCTCTCTAAATCTGTGAGAAGACCCGTGCTCAGCAGTGGGTCAGTAACGGGTTGACAACGTCGACGAACATACATATTTCGATATATGGCAACGCAATGATACTAAATCCGATAAAACAATGTTTAATTTTAAAATCATGACTATTTTTAAAAGTCATGACTGATTAACGAACTGTAGTTATAATTTACGTCAAAAAATACAGTAAAAGCTCCTTATCCGCGATCATGTTCCGCTCATACGCCGCAAATATACAAACAATTTTCCCGCGATAAACAAAACTAAACACGGAAACCGCAAATAAATAGCTTGAGAACTTTAGTTACCTAATATCCTATGACCGAGCAGGTTGATGAGCCTTGTGACCACAACCGGGAATCGAAGCTTGATCGCGTTGAACAGCCCCTCGGGCAGCTTCGCCAGCTCGGAGTCGCGCACCGCCATCACTGTCGTACTGCGACGGGTTTGCGTTACCATTTCGACCTGTAACATATACCATATACTAAGTATTGTTTTCATTATATTTTTTATCTATATATTAATACGTGAAGCAAAAATTTAGAATTCGTTTTTAAGATTCTAATATTTTTTTAATATGCAAATGCTAATATTTTTTAGAGTGGGTCGAGGAATCACGCGAGTGGCCAGTGACCGCGCTTAGCGTCAGCGATTAGTGGCTGATGGCGGCCACTAATCGCGTGAAGCGGCAATTTGTCGCGAGTGGCGGCCACCGGCGTCTATTGTGTGCGGCGAGTCCATATAAAATGTACGAAAACTGCAGGAAATAAGGTAGTCGCGGCGATTTGTGGCCGCCATAAGTAGCCCGTGTGTAGCGACGCTTAGTGTTTATGTTGGGTGATGCGCCTACAATCAATCCCGTCTATTATTATATACAATACTATAATAGTTTTCTAATTATGTATTTTATGTCAAGCGAATACACGGTAAATAGATCGCCTATCATGTATACATCTATTTATCAAACCGCAAACAATATTATTTTTAGATTTTTAGTAACTATTTTGTTCATCTTATTCATATATTTTAACGTACAACTAAATATGTGTTCCACCAAAAGTTATATATATGCGTTAGGCCTTACACTATCTACTCACAATGCCCACTAAGTCGCCCTTGCCGTACTCGCCGACCAGCTCCTTCTTGCCGTTCGGATGCGTGATGACTGAACGTAGACGCCCGCTGAGGACTATGAACGTCGAACCGGACTCCTCGTCCTGACGGTAGACAGCACGGCCCGACTCTAGGAATACCTGTAAGAAGAATATCATTTAAATTGATTGGTAATAAGGAGGATTGACATAACGGAAGATGGCAGGATGGATCGAAGGAAACTAATGAATGGAAGTACCGACAGACAAAATCACAAGCAAATACGTCATTACTAGAAAGTCAATAAAGTGTTAAGTCGAGTTGCCGTACGGTGGGCGACGAATATGAACGCTATATGCACTTCGAACGATTATTATTTTGCTTACGTTTCATGTTGTGCACTGTTATATTAGCAAACGTTTAAGAAATGCATCACGGAGGGACTAACAAACAAAGGGCGTCCGCACAGACGTACAGACCAATGAATAGACGGACGAACAGACAGATTAATGGATGCAAGGATAGATTATTGGCAGATGAAAGGACGAACGGACAGACCTGTGAACCGACGGACAGATAAACGATCAAAAGTAACGCCATCCTAACTAACGGAATTGCTAGAGACTGCGCGAAATCATTGCTAGAAAGTTGGGAATGTGCAGCAATGTGCGGAAAGCCGCTCCCACATGCCGTTCACCGTCGTCTTAGTGCAGACCGATGCAGAGAAGTGTTTAGCGAGCGGACGGACCATCGGACTTATATGATAGGATTGATAGATAGAAAGATTGAATCGATTGAATCGATCGACTGAACAGATGAACGAACGGATAGTCTAAGAGGCGGGCTGACGGATGGATTGAAAATTAAACCTACCGACGGACGGACGGAAAGACATATAAGCGAATGGACGGACGGTTGGACAACGGACGGACATACCAATGAACGGACGGACCAATGGCCGACGTAAACGGGATGGAGCGATGAAGTTATGTTCGAAAGTGTTAAACTCACCCAATCAAGCGCGAAGTCCACCTGCCGGACGACGGGCGAGAGCCTCCGCACCACCGTATTAGTGATGTGCAGCACCACAGAAGGTCTCTTCCGCATGATGCTGTACACAGTCGTCTTCGACAGCAGACCGATACGATAGAAGTGCTTCGTTGACGGACGGACCAACGAACTTACACGATGGCACAGAGGATGGAAGGACGATGATAAGTAGAGGAGACGGTCGAGCGAGCAGACCAGAAAACAAACTGACAAATCAACGGATCGATTGTTGATTAGAGCTACTGATGGATGGAGAAACAGATTGATGGCCGTATAGACGGACAGATCGAAGGAGGGATGGACGGGCAAACCGATGGAAGGAAGCTCCAACTATCCAAAGGAAGAACGGACGAAGTGATGTAGTTAGAGTAGAAAGTTCTAGAAACTCACCCAATCAAGCGCGAAGTCCACCTGCCGGACGAAGGGCGAGAGCCTCCGCACCACCGTATTAGCGATGTGCAACACCACAGAAGGTCTTTCCCGCATGATACTGTACACCGTCGTCTTGGACAGTAGCCCGATGCGTGAAAAGTGCTTCGCGCGGATCGAGAAGAAACTCGGCTCGCCGGTCAGTACAGCCAGGCCGCCCTCCACTTCGCCTGAAATATCATATATCATTGTATTTTATTTATTAACTAACTTTTAGTAAGATACTATGAAATAGCTACTAAGGCAAAGAACATGTTAGGTCTAAAAACATCAGATGTTCCTTTGGAGTACCTTAGAAAATAACACAGATGCATTATAACTGAAGATTTTTTGGTTCATTACCCGTGTTACTACCAATCTTACTTCCAGTAGTAACACGGGTAATTTTTTTACCGTTTGAGTAAGTGTAAGTAGTTGAGATTTATTTCAGCACTGACGATAAATATAACTAATAATAAATAAATTACAATAAACTTGATGGAAACTAATTGAAATTATACGATTAATATTAACACAAAATGATACGGTTAATAAAATGACAATAGAAGGAACGAAAATAATTTTTATTTCATGAAATTAATAAATAATATTATGAAATTCAAGTGGAACTCAAAGATAATGGAATCTAAATATATTTGGAGTTAATTTAAATTACACATTGACAAACCACTGACGGATCCGGGACGGAAATCACGTCTTCTCCCCTAATCCAAAAGACGAACACCCAGACAGAAAGAAATTTAAAGCCAAAGTTCAACTGATGCCAACGTCAAAAAACCAAAATTACGATGAGAAATGTTCTAACAAAATAACGATTATCCATACCAGGATATGCAGTGAACATGTGCACTTCACCGCCCCCTTCCGCCACACGCTGCGACACGAGCAGAGCTCCCGACAACAGGTATACCAGGGCCACGTCCTGTTGGAACACAATTCGAAAATATTGAAAGATCATCTTACAATATCAGTTTTATTTTAACATACGTATGTATGAAACAATGAAAAAATTTACGGCCGATCAAAGAATTTGTTTCCGACTCAGAGTACATGTTTGCGTTTCTGATGTTGTACTATATAAAACAAACATAAAATGCTACTAATTGCGTTATAATTAAAATGGTATATACTGCTTTCTACAATAAAACAAACAAACTAACATGCAAAGGATTCAAACTGAAGTTAGGGTTTCTTAACGGCTTCATAAATCTATCACTCTTTGATAGTTCATAGCTGGACATATGCCTCTCCTGACCTATGGCCACCCACCTACTCGTGAGGCGACCTGTACTCTTTTTACACAAACGCAATCTCTATTTGGGGACTTCTCTGCCCCAGAGTTATCTGTTATGCGAAAGGTGTGGCCTGACCATTGCTTGTTGAATTAGCAAATTCTGTGAGCTATGTCGGAAATTCAATTATTTTTTTTCTCGTAGAGATATACTAAATAAGTGTCACGTATGATAGAAAGTTTAAATCAGTCATAAAAATTGCCGTTAATACTATATAACTATTACGACATATTTGTACCGATCGAAATAATTACATGGAACCTATTAAAACCCCCAAAAAACTAATTATTAAGGTGAAGAAAAACATTCAACAAGACAATCACTTTACTACTCTATATAATGCAAATATGTTTGAAAAGTGGAATGCCTTCATATGCTTTATGATCTTGTACACAATTTTGATAAACAAACCATGGAAATCCTAAACTTTATGACAAATTTTGCCATATCTCACGAACCAGAGTAAACCAATCATAACTTCTCACACTGCATGACATGAATAATCTAAATCAAACACTATTTATAATATGATTGAGGTTCATGACAAAACGAATGACTGAATGAAGTAACTCGAAATCCACTCGGTCAAACCACTCACGATATATCAGTAGCTACCTGAACAATCTCTGGCTCGCCCGGCACACTGTAATACAGCTTTCGGGACAGAAATAATACTCGTTACATGCTGGCTACATTTTTTATCCCACTGTTGGGCGTAGGTCCACTATGGGAAAGCCTACCCAACATATTGCATTGATAGGGGTAGGTAAGGGTGAATGGATAACCTTACAACATGCATATTGCAACCCGCTTACGTTCCACTGAGAGGCAAGATCATAATAACCCATCAGCGTTTTGAGGCCCACTGCTGAACAAAAGCTTACCCCTAATGAGGGTATCTGCCAAAACCCTGTAGTTATTTGTATCGTGATTTTTATTATTTTATAGTTGGACCTAAAGATAAGGCAGACGGGCCACCTTGTGGAAAGCAGTCACTGTCGCCTATAGACATTTGCAACACCAGAGGAGTCACCAATGCATCGCCGGCTTTGAAGGAGGGCTTTTCTTACACCATGTCATAGCGCTTATTATATAAAATATCTCAGGAGGAAGCTCAGTCCAAATCTTTCACGCGGCAGGAACGAGCGTACACACCGAACTGTGGAGGACCGCCACGGATCCAGTTGATGTGGATGGAACTTTATCCGTCGGCGACTGGTGCGATAAAGGGTGATGTCGGCACCAGTAATTGATAGTAAATTTCTTATGTTACTACCAATAGCAATTCCACTAATTAAATAACATGCCAATTACAAGTTCCTGTAAATGTTTTTGCCTAATATTTAATAAGCATAGTGAGTAAGCTACAGACACACGTAATAATACCAATAACATGCCTGTGCACTTTGTGCTTGTGAGATTAAGTTGCAATTGAAGCCTACGTTAAACATTAATTATTATTATACATATAAAATTACAAGTAATATTCATATAGTGTTAATAATCGATATAACTTAATAGAAAATTATTATTAAATAAAATGTCCTAAAATTATAATTCACAATATTAACTTGTTAAACCCTGGAATATAAAATAATTACCGTAAATTCATTTTTTGTAATTTTCCTTTTATATTAATCCAGAGTCCACTCTTTGGTTATCTGACCATTCAATATTTAACACACCACTTTCAACAAATAAAATAAAAAATCTATCCAAATAAAATAACAATAGAGTGAACGAAAGAACGAATGATAGAACGAACGAACATCTAATTACCTTATGGCTCTCCTCCTTCATGATGTAGGTGCCGGCGGGCAGGTCGCGCACCTGCACGTTCCCGCGCAGCACGTGCTCGCTCTCGAGGCCCAGCTCCTTCACGAAGGCCTCCGTCGCTATTTGGATTAGGGCCTGCAAATATTTGTAGAAATACACCATATAGAATAAAGCATACATTGAAAAATAAGACTACGCATGTCCCGGGCATAAAATGGAATAATAAAGATGGTCTAGATCTCCCCAGCTCTTAGCATAGTCAACAGCAGAAAATCTTCACATAACAGGTGTTTGGCAGAAAAAAAGCGTTAAAAAAACGCTCTCCTCTTCGACTCCCCCTCATCAAGGCTATAATTATATCAATGACGCGGGCTTATAATCTTCCCATATATATGTTATATATTTTATATTTAAATAAATGGTGTCGTCGGTTTACTTCGGCACCTTTTGCGCGAACTCTACTCATACACAGTATGTATTTGTGCGCATAATCGTATATTGGTATAATTATACTTACTCTGATATAATTTTATTTAGTTTGACACGCATTTATGATTTTTTTTTTATTCTGTTATGCCTTCACAGTATTTATTTACACCAGGGGGTCTATCTGAAGTCAAAAAAGTATTTACATTTTCTTTATGCCTAATGTGACCAGTTAATAATAATAAACATTACCTGTTCGTCAAGATTCTCTGTGTTGTGCTTCTTAAACGAAGAACCTTCCTTATTCCTTTGGAAAGACGACGAGGTCGGCTGTACGTCTGGTTGTTGCTGTAACAAAAAACCCTCTATTAAACTTGTGACTATTGAAATTCTCTTAATTCAATCAAATCAAATGTTTGAATATTTTTTTTCTCTATCAATCGCTTAACTCCATCGAAGACCTTCTATAACATTAAGTAACAAATGATCATGCAGTCAACCTGGTAGTAAGTGATCACGGAAATCTGTAAGCAACTTCATTCAAAACAAGAGTACTATCTGAAGTCAATCACAGATGCTCTGCTATTCTCAAGCACTAAAATGGTCGCTTAATATAATAGTAAACCGGTAACCACACCCTTCAAACTAATTCACGCTAATAGGTGTGGCCTCCCTGTTTGAACCATATACGTTCTATCATAATGGGTTTTTTTTATTTGATTTTAGCAGCAAACGACATTGCAGTCCACCTGATGGTAAGTGGTCACTGACGGTTATGGACATCTGTAATCAACTTCATACAGAACATGGGTTCAACCTGAAGTCAATCACAGATGTATTGCTACTCCCGAGGACTAAGATGGTCGCCTCATATAAAAGTGTGCCGGCAACCACACTTTTCCAACGAAACGCAAGAACTGCTTTACGCTAGAAATAGATGAGGAGGTGGTACTTCCCCGGGCGAACTACACTGGTTCTACTACCTTCTCGGATCCATGCAAACAAATGCCCATATAAGTCTACTGCTGGACATAGGCCTCTCCTCATTTGTGCCACTTCCACCTGAGCCGTCTGAATCCAGCGGTCTCCCGGCGACAATAATGACCACCTCGCATTTTTTCATGCAATCACTACTAAAAAAAATAAATTATTATATAAACACAAAACATGGGTGAATCTTACCTGTGGCGTGTTCGAAGTGATATCGGGCACCATGTCCGGTCTGGGCTTCCGACCCTGGATGTGGATTGGAGACGAGGGCGTCGGACCTGACTCCTGCTATACGTATAATGAAAATTCACATTCGGTTAGTAACCAAAACCACTCACAAACATTCAAGCAAAATCATATACAAAGATGTATTAAAAACGAGATAAGATGCATTACAACCGTAAACCATTAAGAAGAATTTTCTCATTCCATTTATATCGACGTGCCCCTAAACAAAATGGTATATGAAAAATTACCAATTTACAGTATAAAGCTTAGAAGTTTCGTGGACATACAAACATTAATTACTTACGCCAAGTAAGACGATCTATGGAAAATCACTGTAATATCTGTAATTTGGTATTTTTTTATATACGATTTTGTTCAAGCGGCCTGTTGATATTTGCTTAATGCGAACTGTCTTATAAGGATTTTTTTATCAATACATACTTTTAATCTATATGTGTACTCTAAATGATATCGAACACAGGCGATCACATTATGATGGTGTTTTCACAAAAAAAATAGGAAAAAAAATCACAGAAAAGTAGTTAACTTACCAAGTGGTCAGGAATGGTCTTGTCGCTGTGATGGGGCGAGTGTATATTGGGGTAGCTGTCCACGGACACCATCTTGCTTTTCCCCGGAGAGGACGCCGCATTATTCGGCCTGCGTTTCTCTTTGCCCTGAGGATAAGTCAGCGGGTATCTATAATTTCGTATTCAGTGTCGAAATAAAATCAAATATTAAATACATATTTATTTTGTATCGTCCTATGCAATCTAGGCTTTAAAATATGTCAGTTAAGTTATTTTCTTAAACTACCATTTACTAGGAAGACAAGAGCACAATCACGGCAATAACACAAATTACGGTCTATTTTTTAATAACTGCATGGCATTGCTAAAAAACGTGTGGCACTCGTGGCCTGCCGCGGTGACTTTCTCACAGACAGCTGTTTACATATTCGACTGATTTCCGAGCAGCTCGTCTCGATCCGTGCGAGCTTCGTAATGTCGTAACATATACATACACGTTAAACGAACGCTCGGCCGCGAAACGTGGTAGGCGGAGTGGGGAGTGTTAGGTTTTATCGTTACGGAATTTCTTGATTTGGTCGTTGCATTCAAAGCCCACGATAAAAGCTATACAATACCTTAAATTCCGTATAAGTTATAGTTTCCCATTTTATAATTTTTTAAACTGCAGTCGTTATTGTACCTTAATAAAATGGACACGAACTTTTTAATACTATTTCATAGCCAAAATACAACAAATAGTCAATAATATCACTTACTGGGTTAACTAACTCGGCGCTAAGACCTAAATACTGGTGCAGAGCTGTAAATGTGACTCGTTGGAGGCGAACCATGATGATCTGCAAACAGCGGGTAACATTTTTACGTATAAATTTAACAGAAGGCTGAATTAATGCAAATGTGGCACAGATAAAAAATAGAACAATTAATGTATACATGGCTGTATAGGTGAAATAATGGACCGATTATTGAATGTAAGGTATAATCAATTTCAAATATCTACCTACATATTATAATTTTCAAAAATAACGTATATAATGTTTTTGCATATAGTAAAAATGCACTATTTATAAAATTAAAATGTACTATTTAAAATATATGCAGTACAGTATTTATGTAAAATCGTGATAAAAACATAACAACGTGAGTAATGTCGCCTTTTATGAAATAGTAGTTTATATAAAATAATGTTTGATATTAAAGTAGATATTAAATATAATAATTTATAATATTAAATATCGTACAAAATTTTATAAAAATTTCACGTCCATAGGGTATATGAGTTGTCTAAAAGCAAAACCGCTTCTTTGCAGAAATAATTTTAGGAGGCGGGTTTGCTTTTAGACAACTAATATACAGTTGAAGCAATATTTGTAAATAGCATCGCTCAATGTACCTGTATTTATGCAATAAAAATCTTTTTACTGCTTACTGAATGAATTGACTGAACTTAGGTACGTATACAAACCCAAACTTACTTGTATAACGCGTACAAATATATCAGGATACTCCTTGAACACCTCTTGGAAAGCGCGCATCGGTAGCTTTATCACTTGAGAATCTTCCAGCGCTTTCGCGTTAACCGTTTTGTATGGTTGAGAGTGACCCTGTGAAATATTATTATTTATATATTGCACGTCTCTAACGTGAAGCATTCGAGATAGTAGTGTTCTACTCTCGCTGAGTCAATGTGGAGCAATTTTATTTTATTTGGAAAACATGCAGCGCTAAATGTCATTCGAAATTTAGTCTCATTACTAATGATATAATTGGAAAATATATGATCTATCAGTTTTTGCCTGTAATAGTTGTCCATTGTTAGGTATTCCTTCCCTCTCTCCAAGTATAGGAGAAAAAAAAATTCGAACGGAGGGTCTTTTTAACCTACTTCCCAAAGAAAAGAGATTATCTATTCGTCACGGTAATTTTTTGTGGTTTTAATTTTGAAACCAAAAAAACGGTGTATTTTTTCCCGAAACTCCAAGTATATACAGTGATTTTTTTTTTTCGCAGACCAAATGGAGACGATTGGAAATCCTTAACAAAACCATAGCCACACCGTAGTTGAAACTCACCGTCAAAACATTAGTGAAGCTGAGCAGAGATGTGACGCTCTCGCCAGCTCGCACGACCTTCAGCGACAGGCTGGTGCCGTCCGGGTTCGTGATGTACACGTTCACGCGCCCGTTCTGCACTACGTACACATTCTCGTCCGTGTCCCAATCAACAATACCATAGCCACACCGTAGTTGAGTACTCACCGTCAAAACATCAGTGAAGCTGAGCAGAGACGTGACGCTCTCGCCAGCTCGCACGACCTTCAGCGACAGGCTGGTGCCGTCCGGGTTCGTGATGTACACGTTCACGCGCCCGTTCTGCACTACGTACACGTTCTCGTCCGTGTCGCCTGGGAATAAAACGAAGTTACGTTATCGACAGTTCAATGCCACTTTTTCAACGATTCAAGTAAGATCAATAAATAATAATAGATATTTTTTAACAATTGATATAGTAAACGAGAGTGCAATCGCACTGATGGCAAGCGGTCGCTGAGGCCCATTCACCACTGTGAACAACCCCAGATAAGATCAGTCATAACTAAGGTTAGCATCAGATACGCTGCTATCCCCGAGGTCCAGATTTGAACGCTTCAGTAGTAAGTAGTACTAAGTAGGTCCCTTACCATACCCTTCAGACCAAAACGCAGCATAGCCTAATAATGCTGTTAGGCAGAAATATGTGTGGTTGTGCTTCCAGAGTTGAACCACAACGGACTCTGTCATATACTTTCACCACCTTATAATAAAAATACCTAATTATAAGTACGAATTCAATTAATTTCAAGTTTATAAAATATAGGTTTAATGTTTATATTATTGTTACCAAGCAATTATAATGTACGATTAAAATAATATACGTATAATAATATTTCCCACACAATGTGCGTACGTCACACAGATAAGAAATCTACGTTCATTTATTTACCCACAATATTTATGATAACAAAACTGTGTCGCGATTAACTAAATATTCATTTTAACAATAGTTTATATCGTGTAATATTTTGCAATTTGCATACCTCGATACAATGTGCTCAATCTCATTAATATTATTATATGCGAAAGTATTTGTGTTTGTTTCACTTTCAACCTAAAACTAGAGGTCACATTTCGCTTAAATTTCACACGCAAACAGTTTGTGATTTCTCGTCAACGCATTATTGTCACACTGCTGGGCACGGGTCTTCTCTCAGAATGAAAGAGTTTACAATAGGATAAGATAAAGATATAGGATATGATTCTCATGACCTTGGTAACCATGACCAAAGCGGTCGGAACCGAGGAAAAAAGTTTTATGTAAATAATTAAAAATTCATCTTATTAATTTCATCAATTTGTAAGATTGATGTACTACTACACGTTAATCTTTCGTATACGAAAGAAAGATCACAAATTTAACCAAAAATCTGTTTTCACATTTCATTATTCTGCAACTACGAAAGCCTAACGACCTTGAAGTCACTAAAATCTTTATATTAATTAATGTATGTGCTTGTTAAAATTATTTAAGTAGAGATTAAGAGCTATTTATATTTTCAAGGTCGTAGAACGAGTATGGCTCGATCAGAAGAACCGTCACACCTAATTTTAGGGTGAAAGAGGTCCAGCGATTACCTGGATGCTAGTCTAAGTGCAAACTCACTGACTTTGAAGAGGAACGCGCCCGGCGGCCGGTTGAGGATCTCGGTGCTTGCACAGCATCAGAAACACCGGCTTCTCAAAGTAGCGGAACACACAGATGCTGTGTAGCATGTACAGGGCGTCGGGGGGAACGCGGTCATCGCTGGTTAGATCTTTCTGTGGGTACTGGGCTTATAGTCCTCAACCTAATCCAAGTGGCAACTCACCGACTTTAAAGAGGAATGCGCCGGCCGGTAGATTGAGGATCTCGGTGTGCTTGCACAGCATCAGGAACACCGGCTTCTCGAAGTGACCGAACACCCGGATGCTGTGAAGCATATACAGCGCGTCGGGTGGAACTCGGTCATCGCTCGTCAAATCTTCTTCTAGGTACTCGGCTGGTGGTTCTAACACCTAGAAGAATGGTCATTTTGAATTGATACGAGTTATTTGCTTCGTGTTTATACAAGGTTATGTCAACACACAATTTATGACACTACAGATGTTATTGTGGAAGCGAAAATGTAGCCATTACTATTTCTTATACTAGGCAATCTATTTAACTTTGGAGACTGCCAACGCAAATGTGATAGACTTTATATGACGTTACGTTCAATGACCACTCCATCAGTTGAACTGCACGCTGGTTTATTACTTCAACGTTATAAAAGTAAGGTAACATAAACATAACCATAACATCGGACTTTAATAATCGTAACCTAACCCAACTGAACGCGCTACAGCCCTGCGCAAGCGGCGCGGGGTGCGGGTTGCCGTCCTCCACCCGTCTCACTAGGGCAACGGAGCGGCGATCGCATTCATCGGCCAGCAGCTGACCAGTCGTCCCATTAGCCTCAACGCGACCGCACGCTACTCTTTGTATTAACCGGTTACAATATACCAGCACTTAATATCGAGTCTATCGTTTTATTTCGGGGCAGTCACCCCTAGCTACTCCAGTTAGGGACTCCTCCTCAACACCAACCTAACCTAAGTTCAAACTCACCTTCAGCTGTTCAGGCGCGGACTCCTTCTTCAACTGCAGCAGTTTCCTCGCAAAGCGCATCACCGCGCGTCGCTTCCGACCTTGCCCGGAGTTGGAGATGGACTTCACCTTGCGCAGCATCCGCCGTCCGTAGAACAGCATCTTGTCTCGTTTTCGGAACCGTTTTGCTGGCTCGCCGGCCGCCGCTGCGATGCCGCCTGACAGTTCTGCGGATGAGAAGTATTTACAGGCGTAATTAGTGTTTAGATATGTATTATTAACGCGAAGTAAGTACGCGAAGTAAGTAAGTACGCGAAGTAAGCCCACGTTTGGGCAAAAGGAGTACAGGTGGACCAATGACCTGAAGAAGACAGTGGGAAACCCTCGGACTCAGAGGGCACAGGACCGGTTGGAGTAGCGCCATTTAGGGGAGGCCTATGTTCAGCAGTGGACATCATAAGGCTGATGGATGGATGGAACGCGAAGTAGGATTGCAGTCCTACCTTATGCTATTCTAATTTAAGATCATCGTCGTGAACCCATTATTGTCCCACTGCTGGGTACTGGTTTTCTCTTAAAACGAGCTAATTGGTAGACTTCACACACCTTTGAGAACCCTCTCGTATGTAGGTTTTCTCACGATGTTTCCCTTAAAACATTGATAACTAATTTCTAGCACGCACATGATTGCAGGAAATTTAGCGGTGCGGGCCTGGGTTTACAATTTAGGCCCATGATTGAGAAACCGAGTTTTTGCCACTGGACCTTCACTGTTAAAAGGGCACATTAGAGGAATTAAATTTTTCGGAAGTACCTTGAACAAACATTGTCCATATTATTACGTCGTAACCTATTTTTGATAAGAATTTTCTTTCTTATCACAAAACCTTGAATGTGACAATAAGCAAAGAGGCACTAACCAGTAACCACGTGCAATAGATATAACTAAAAACAGTTTGAAATATGTTATATTTTTCCATATTTAAAAAAACATTAAGTCGCTTTCTGACAGACCCCGTACCTGGCGCCTGTTAAAATGTGCTGCTACTACTTTCTTATACCTCTATAAGTCTTCATTATGAAATCCCACATTTCAAGGGTCTTTGCAGTATGTCCATATACCTAACAACCAACTGAATACTTTTTTATTTCAGTCATTTTTTTTTTATTAATGAAAATTATTATTAAGGTTTTTTTAAAGATATTGGAGTAGCTGCTGTAAACTACTGCATATAGAACAGGGGTTCTATCTACAGTCACTCATAAGTTGCGACTCCCCAAAACCTGAAATAGCTTTAAAAATGCCTACAAAGTCTAACAGCCTTCTTGTTTAATCAGCAAGATTAACAAGGATTCATATTCCCAAAGAAAGACCATAGAGCAGTGATAGCCTAATGGTTGAAACTTGCCCTTTCAATCGGGAGGTCCGAGGTTCAAACCCAGGCACGCACCACTGATTTATGTGCGTATTAGAAATTAATTATCACTGCTTTTCGGTGAAGGAAAACATCGTTAGGAAACTTACACACCCGAGAGTTCTTTAAAAAATAAGTGCGTGAAGTCCACCAATTCGCACTTGACGAGCGCGGTGGACTATGGCCTAAAACTCTCTCATTCTGAGAGAAGACCCGTGCCCAGCAGTGGTACAATTATACCCATATTCCCAAAACCTTTGTTGTTATCATCACCAAACAATAACACAAAGAATTACTTATACAACAGTGATAAATGCAAAGTTCATTGATTCCATATAAAAGGCCATTTGACATTTCCACGTTCAACATGTACACATAAATTAATCGCGCCGCCTCTTTGTTTGTGCAAGTGTATAGCCGGAGCTGGTATTAAAGTATTTATTATGTGGACTACCTTGGACTGGATAAAATTCGCATATTTCTCATCAGTTGCATCAAATAAAAGTTAGCTTCCGATGTTGTCTCGTTAACAATTTCAACAGCGACGGTTGCTGAAGAATTAAATAGGGCTAGACAAGGTTTTTTTCTAGTGCTTGATTTTGTCCGACACTAAGGGGTTGCTCCGAAATAAGTCACCCGCAATTTTATCGACAGAAATAAACAAAGAAGAAAATTCAAAGAAGAAATTTAACACAAATAAAGGAAATTGAAAAATAAATCCAAAATTCTGTATCATTTTTGTTTTTTTCGTCTATTTGGTTTCCAGACACTCAAACTTCCCTCTGCCACAAAAATCCATGGGTAATACATTATTATATATTTCAAATATAACACTTCACTGTAAATTACTGTTTGTTTCCCAAATAAAATAAATTAAAAAAATAAAATAAAAATATTTGGATACTAATCCATAGTAATATTGTTTGTATGAGTACTATACTTATCATGCCGATCTTACAATAAAGTAGAGTTACGGGTTTAATAGCCTGAAAGTACCTAAAGAATTCATCAATCGAAGTCATTCTCGCAGTGTACAATACACATTACCAAATCAATTAGTGTCAATTTCTTCCCTATAATAAACGCGCGTTTTACGAAACTCCCCAAAAATCTAACACAAAGCACAACAAATGCAAGTTTCACATTCAGTCCTTATTCTACTCATGTAAAAGTTGTTAGATAAGAAGTCAGTAAAAAATGTGTATTTGAGTTAGCATTAGCAGCCAGCCAGCCAATCCACTAGGCGCAAATCCTAGAAGGGCGCAGAAATGATCAGACCAGGACCGAAAATATTTTCAAGTGCGAAGTTATAAGTGCTTCTATAACTTAGTTAGTTACACATACACTACAGTTACACATTGTACAATTATTACCTTTTGACCGCCATCTCTTGTAGTAATAGAAAAACACCACTAAAACAGACACGAGCAGGCAGCCGCAAAACGACCACAATAACTGAAACAAAGAAAACAAATATTTAATTAGCTATTTTGAAAGTGGTAAAACTTTATGTAGATCGACTGCGGAGGCAACTCCTACTTCTGCTTAAATACAGCAGTGTTAAACGCTGTTGTCTTCAGGTTGTGGTTATAGAAACATTTGCGAAGCGTTCCAACTCAGTCCTCGGGTAGGCAACCCTGACTTTACTCAGGTATGCAGGTGGTAGAACCATTTCGACCGGGGAAGTACCACCGCCACACCTATTTCTAGCGTGAAGCATTTCATGTGTTACGATGGAAGGATGTGGTAGCCGGCACACTTAGCACTGCCACTTGAGTGGCAACGCATCTGTGATTGAATTCAGATAGAACCCATGTTCTATTTGAAGTTGCTTACACATGTCCACGGGCGGCAGTGACCACTTACCATCAGGTGGACTGCACGCTCGTTTAAGGGCTAATAATGGGCTAAGTGCGAGTGTATCTCGTATACCCTATGTTTTGTGACCGTCAGAATGGCCGGTCACTACCTATATTTTACATCGAAATAGTTACTAAAAGTTGCTACCTAGTTGCTACTAATCTTTAGATAATTACTACCTTTGAATTTAAAAAAATAAACTGCTTTTAAGGACCGGCCGTTCTGACGTCAGGATGGCCGGTCACCAATCCAGTTAGAACAATCTGCGCAAATGATTGGAGTCTTTTTTTAATCAACAGCTGCTACTAAATTGCTACCTTCATTATATCGTAATGGACCTCATAGCTGTTAACCAAAATTAGGTATTTTCTTATATTTATTATGCGAATATAAAATGTGATAATCTGTGATAAACTGACAGACAATGAAGGTTCAATAATAGGGTCCCGGTTAACCTCTAGTACAAAACCCTAAGTAAGGTTTAAGTAAGTTTTTTTGAACAATCGTCTTAAAATAGATAATGTCAGTTCAATAAAATTATGTCACAATACTATTTTTTATCTAATAAGAACATCAAATAAGTATTGATAAGCCTTATCCGTGTACTAGAAATAGCATTGTTCTATTAACTATATCTATCCGTGACGTACTGTTATGACTTTCATACAGCGACATTAGTTGAATGTGACTTTCACCAGACTACGTCAAAAGAAGGGTGAAGTTTTTCGATCCTATGTATATACATATATATTGAACGTATGTATTAGTGATGTATCGAATATTCGTAAGCTCTTCCGCATTCGCAAGGATTGTGCGAATGTTTCGCGAATGAAGAACTGCAGTTATACGACTAAAAAAAATGCCCCCTCATGCAATTTAAGTCGACTTGCTTTTTGGCGTCCGAAAAAAGATCGCTAAATCCATATTTAACCGCCCCCTACAGTACTTCTATAATGGCGCCCAAGTTGGTGTCAATTAAAAACTGATTATTCGCATTCGCATTTACGAATGTCGGTAGGGGATGGAGGGGAAAAATAGCAGGTTCCAGAATACCCCCAGATTGCCCGCAGAATCACAAGTAGTTCATCTAGACCGTACTTCTTTTTGTCAATCTGTAGTAAGTACTGTTTTATTTTCGAGACAACTAGAGAACTATTTTTTGTTATCATGTGTTAAACGAGCTTGCAATCAAACTGAATGGTAAGTGGTCACTGCCGCCCATGGCCATCTGTTAGTGACTTCTGTATGCAAAGAGGTTCTAGCTGAAGTCAATCACTCCTAAGGACTAAGATGATCGCCTAATAACAAGCAAGCTATCTGTAAGATTCCATCTTTAAGACGACAATACATGATATTAGGCTTTGCGATACATATGATTATGACTAGTAACCTAGATTATTATAAAAAAACAAAGACACAAACATACAATACGGTAGTATTTAATTTATCTCCAAGGCAAAGTTAAACGTAATAGCAAAACTGATGGAGCTTTCGAAATACTTGCAAAACGTACAAACTAGAAGGCCAAAGGATGATATCTAGCAACACAAGGTCGCGGGTTGGACTCCTAGACAGATTTTAATGACATGTTTTACTCGTATCTACGTATATGCGTGGTCTATCTACATTGAACCCTAACAAATACAAATGACACGTATTGATAATTAATTTATACAAACATTTCTTAAATTATATTATATAGATAAAGCAATAACACCCGTTTCGCCCGTTAACTGTATGTCTAATGATTAATTTATATGTACTTACTATACCAATTTATTCTACCAGCGCTTAATCCCTATTTAGATGCCTGGTTATTGCCGTAGCTTCGATCCAGTAACACAGCAATGAGTACCCTGTTCTAATGTAGTCACCCGTACCAACGGTCGAAATTCGACCATAATTTAAATTCAAAAAACTAAACTTCATATTGTCCTAGGTAGCATCAATATTTCTCTAATTTAAATAAATTGTAATTTTGAAGTTATTTTGAACGCACCCGTTAAAAGTAAAAAGAGGTTTATTAACTAAGCTGCATTTAAAAGTAATAGCGGGTATTTTGACAAAGACATCTGACATTTCTGACGTTATGTGTATTCATTGTAAGCCATTGAATGTTCTATTTCGTTTATGTATGTGTTTGTGCCAAATGCAAGTTTTATGTATGCTTAAATGGTTTTATTTATGCTTTAAGCACTTTGACAAAAAATATTAGACGTAGGACTACGAAAGTAGTCCTCCGTCTTCGGCAAGTATCTTAAAAACTGATCACAAGTTTTTGCTTCAGGTATTAATATATAGATAGTACTTATGACTTAAATAGTTAATAGGAAAGATAAGTTCCAATTCACGCAAACATTGCATCAATAGAAACGTGCACGGGTAAGGTCAAGAAAAAAATGGACGAGCGAGCCAAGACTAGAAAAGCCTTTTGTCAGTGAACAATTGAACAAAAAAGAAATACTTATGTTTAAATGGGAAAGCCAATTATTTCTTCGTTTTTAAGGAAAGCTGGGGTATGTTGTATGGCAGCTTTCCTTGTTTCGCGTTATGTGATAAAATGCGACTGTTACCTTACCGCACACTTCAATTTAAATCGTATATAAAAAAAAACAAAAGTAATTAGGGTTCATTAATTTATATAAAATTAATGAACCCTAATTACTTTTGTTTTTAAGGAATCCAACCAACCAAACCAAAATCCCACTGTTTTATATTCTTCAATATGAAACAGGGATGAAGTAGGCAATCACTCCATTTAAACCAAAAACGAAGCGCTATGCACAAAGATTCAAATTTACTAAGTAAAACATACATTTATCTTAAAGTCTAATCTTGTGTCTGCGGCCGCTTCAGTCCCGTTTACCATGATAATGTACATCATAAACTATAATTATGTATTCCAATTTTTGCAAAATTCGATCTTTACTTTTTACGTACAATAATAACTAACACATACATTCTAACAAACTTTCGCATTTAGCATTAGCATTTTGCTAAAAGCATTAGATAAAGCATTTGCTTATCTAATGGCAAATAGTCACGGTCCCCTAACATAAATGTTTGCAGATAGTTTTCCAAGAGAAAATACATCCTGTGCATTAGCAACTGTAGGCTTAGCTCTACAGTTATTTATTCAGTTATTTTACTGGAGCTAACTTTTGTCACCCATGTAAAAACAAGATGGCAAATAAAAAATATATATAACGAAAAAAGACGAACCCACCGAGTTTCTTGCCGGATCTTCTCAGTTGAGGTCGTGTTCCGATCCGGTGGTAGTGTAAAAATATATACATATATATGTAACTGACAATTTGTAAGCGCCCCCGAAGGCCTATGCAAAATAAAGACATTTCATTCATACAAGTCACCCGTCGCACCGGCCGAAATTCGACCGTAATTTAAATTAAAAAACTATTCACACTATTATTAATTTATATTCATTGAAATTTTTAACACTATTTTCTTAATTTAAATTCATTTAAATTTATTTTCTATTTTTTAGTTCGGTTTTCTATAAAAAACGTGTTTTTTAGTTTTTTAAACTGTTATTTATTTTTAAATATCATATCAGACTATCGTTCCAATGTATAAAAAATAGTATATATCACTATACGCTTTCAAACAAAACTACAAATAGCAGGTAGTAAAATTGCATAATAAATAATCAACAGTATCTACTGTTGAAGAGTCATATTTCTTCACTTCCGCGACGCGACTCGATTGTACATACTCTTAGATTACAAATCATTGATTGCAAATCTTGGAAATGGTTTCCATGAGCAAAACAACTTATATGGCATTCAGAATGCAATAACAGAGTCTTTGTTATGATAAAGACTTGACTGGTGAACTGATGACTGTCCCACAGCTGGGAATCTCATTCAGAATGCAGTTACAATCCACCAGCTGTTTAATTGTCTGTTCGTCTGTCTATCGTATAAATATTTCTCGTTGTATTTTTAAACCCATAATAATTATGTGCAATGATTACAGCATTTTGAAGTGAAACTTCTTTAGGCGCATGAGGGTAAAATTTTTACAGATGAAACGTCACGCCGGTATGCAACGGAAGTGTCGGAAAAGAGAGAGAGAGTGATCGAGGCCGATTGAGAGAGAGTAAGACAGGGCGAACGTAGCATGAGCAACTAGCCGTGGAGTGAGAGTAGGGAGCAAGCGAGTGAGAAAGATTGAGAGAAAAACTTTTTAACAAAAAATATCTACCGACTTCCATGTCACAAAAAAGTAAAAAATAATTTAAATATATTTTGGTCTAGAACATACTCAGTACTTAGTACATAGTCCTGAAGTCGGTGCTCGACATATTTCGCTGGACGACGGTAACTACGTCCTATATGAGCACCGACTTCAGAACTATGTACTAAGTACTGAGTATGTTCTAGACCAAAATATATTTAAAT
This sequence comes from Spicauda simplicius, assembly GCA_949699795.1. Taxonomy (NCBI): domain Eukaryota; kingdom Metazoa; phylum Arthropoda; class Insecta; order Lepidoptera; family Hesperiidae; genus Spicauda; species Spicauda simplicius. The sequence goes on along the minus strand of OX453060.1, from coordinate 19,969,358 downwards.
TATTTTTTACTTTTTTGTGACATGGAAGTCGGTAGATATTTTTTGTTAAAAAGTTTTTATTTTACACTTTTTAGTGACTATATTTTTATGTTTGTATTTAAATAAAGCCTCTAAGTTTGCTTTGTGCATCTACATATTCACAAAAATTAAACATAAAACACTTTTACAATTCATACAAACAGGGCGCTCCCTCTGGAAGTACCCCTCCATCATCAGGGTTGAGGAGTTGAAGGTCAAATTTTTCATCTTATATTGTTGCTTAGTAATCTTATAACATATACGTTAGTACCAGGTGGCTAACTTCTATGGCTCAGGCTTGCAGTACCCTGCATCATCAGGGTTTAGGAGTTGAAGGTCAAAATTTTAATTTTGTGCCTCTGTTTGGTATTATTTTTACATACCCGTAAGCACCAAATTGCCAACTCCTATGGTTTAGAATTGAAGTACCCCTTCATCATCAGGGTCGAGGAGTTGAAGGTCAAAATTTTAATTTTGTGCCTCTGCTTAGTATTATTTTTACATAACCGTAAGCACCAAATTGCCAACTCCTATGGTTTAGGATTGAAGTACCCCTTCATCATCAGGGTTGAGGAGTTGAAGGTCAAATTTTTGATTTTATATTTTTGCTTAGTATTTTCTTTACATAACCGTAAGCACCAAATTGCCAACTTCTATGGTTTAGGATTGAAGTACCCCTCCATCATCAGGGTTGAGGAGTTGAAGGTCAAATTTTTCATCTTATGTTTTTGCTCAGTAATCTTATAACATATACGTAAGCACCAAATGGCTTATTCCTATGGTTTTGGCTTTAAGTACCCCTGCATCATCAGGGTTGAGGAGTTGAAGGTCAAATTTTTGTCCCATGAATTTGCTTAACAATTTCATTATATATTCGCAAACATCAAACGACCAACTTTTATAGTTCAGGCTAGCAGTACCCCTGCATCATCAGGATTGAAGAGTTGAAGGTCAAATTTTTCATAGTAAATACCTACATAGTAATTTTATTCTATATTTTACTCAATTGGACTTCTCCAGCTAAGGTTCGGCCGACTATCACTAATTTTATTATTTTGCTCCAAAAAGTTGAAGATCCTATGATTAGAACCTTATCAAACTCTTATCAGACTACCCCTGGAGTACATCCTTTCTAATAAAAAAAGAATCATCAAAATCGGTTGGCGGGATATTGAGTTATTCATACATTTATCGCGTACATTGAAAATGCAAATTTAAGACTTATGCGTTTTTCTTATGGATGCCCTAGTCAAAAAAATACTAAAAAAAAATGGGACCCTATGACACGCACTACCTTTCAAATAAAAAAAAAATCATCTAAATCGGTTCACCCAGTCCGGAGAAATGAGGTAACAAATATAAAAAAAAAAAAAAAAAAAAAAAAAAAAAATACAGACGAATTGATAACCTCCTCCTTTTTGGAAGTCGGTTAAAAAGTGAGACAGAGCGAACGGCGTATCACGCCTTTTTCCCTTCCTCTTAATCTTGGAAATTTAAAGTTTTAGATTTGTATAAATATAAACAAGATTTATAAATTAGTTCGCCAAAGAAGTTTCACTTCTGACATGTGTACTTTGTACGCACGCATGTTTTTTTTTTTCTTATAAGATTGAAGAAGCAAACGAGCATGCAGTACACTTGATAAGTGTGAATGTCGCGTATGGACATCTGTAAGCAACTTCATTTAAAACATGCGTTATAACTAAAGTCAATCACAGTTGCGTTTCTTCTCACAAGGACTACGACTGTCGTCTCATATAAGTATACCTGCAACCAAACCCTTACATTGAAACACAAGAAATGCTTCACGTAGAAATAGCTGTGGCGGTGGTACCTCCCCGGTCGAACTACAATGGTTCTATCACCTGGTAAATCTTGTTGTATTTTTCTACCATAAAATTTATGTTAAATAATTACAGGATACAAATTATGCCATTAAAATAGCAAACAAACATTCAGCCTATTTGATAGTACGTGGCCAATGCGCCGGTAGTCATGTATAATAATCAAATCCAAATAAAATTAGCGTCCTATTTGAGATCGTCTGAACAAATAAAATACTTTTAAGGGATAGTAGCGACGTGTTTATTTCAAGCACTGTCGTTAGCCGACTCGCCTAAAAGAGGTTATCTATTTCACACGATTTTTTTAAATAAAGCGCAATAGATGCAAACGTCAAACTTAGTATAATTATAGAGCAACTCTTAAAGTAAAAGCTGCCAAGAGTAAGACGCGACACACACCTAAGAATCCCCAGAGGAAACCAATCCCTCGAGGAAACTAGAAAGCAAAAGTTTATAAATACACAACATTGAAGGCGCGAAAGAATTCTGAGTACTGCTAATGTGTTTTAGTATTTTTTAAGTTACAATCACAACGAGTACGTGATGTGTTATTTTGTATATTAAGTCTGGCAGTGTTCCAGTTGAAGCGTCACGTTCAAGGCAAGTTTCCTACTATGATGGCATTACCTGAATTCCTCTGCCCTCATGTTGACAACAATCTCATGTGACTATTTCCGACTTCATACAACACCTTGCGTACTGCCGTCGTAAAATTGCAGCATTTGCGTAATCATAGCTTTGAGATAACGCGTTTAATTTTTTTCTTTTGTTTAAAAAAGGGGGAACCTGTGTAGGGACACCAACAATCTCAGCAAAGTCAGCGTAAACGACTGGCTGAACCAGTCGTCCCCTCCCTCTCACGACGAACGCTAGTGTAGTGTAATTTAAGATATAATACTGATTTCAAAGACAATATACATTATGTGTATGTAATGAAGACTTTTATTTCTTCCGTATTAGTTAATTGGTGAAACCTCTTTCTGACGTCAGATAAAATAGGTGTGGCGATTGTGGATCCTGAGTCGAACCACGAAGAGTTCCACCATCTTTATTGACTGTGGTCTCCAACGCCAAGAAGGCCAAGGCAAAACGGGGACTTCTAGAGGCTGACATATAGATCGATAAATAGATAAACAAAGAAGTCGATGCATAAATAGATAAATAAAAAAAATAGTACTGTAAAACGATAACAAGCCATGTTGTCAACAGCACCGAGGTCGCATAACATTTCCGCGACACGCTAGTTATCCGATTGTACATAACACACAACACTTGTTGCTGAATGCGATTATTGGATTCAATGGAATTATGCAACTGAAGTAGCAAAGGGCGCGATCGGAGGATAGATGAAATGGGTACTAATGACCACATTTCATGCTTGCGCGAGGTTTCGTTAAGGTTTCGTTAATGAACTTCCTCCTGAGGTATTCCCGGAGCGCTATGACATGGGGTTCTTCAAGAAAGGTGCGAAAAGAGCTCTCCTTCACAGCCGGCGATGCATTGGCGACTCCTCTGGTGTTGCGAATCCATAGGCGACGGTGACTACTTTCCATCAGGTAGCCCGTCTGCCTTATCGTTAGGTTAAATAAAAAAAAAATCTAACAGCCTATGGCTTCTTTAATGGACTCGCATTGGATCACCTTGGTAGAATATCCAACAGGTCCAGCTCAACTACGAATAGTGCTATGCTCAGCAATAGGACGATCAAAAGGCCTATAACTGGAAATGTCCTCTTATGGATGGGTCTTTTACATGGGCCGGGTATAGGTGTTTGGTCTCTCCTGAGTTTTGGAGTATAGATAATGGTGGTCAATGGTTTGGATTAAATAGTTCCTTTATTTAATTCCTGGGCATAGGGTAGAGAAATAAATTTAGAAACTATGCCATGGTTTTTTTTTTTCACAAAATGTCTTTGTATGTCACCACGCTGTTACATAATGGACTAGTTAAAAGATATACATACATGGCTTAGTGACCAACTCGTATCAAAGGTTTTTCAACTCACAAGGCGTGTAACAGGATTGACCACGGTAGGACGACAACAAAAGATACATTTAAAAAAAATTAAAAAAAAACCAAAAGACTTGGGCATCCTTCTTCATCACAAATTTAATATAAATCCAAGTTTAGCCACTAATTGTATAATGCTAACAGATTGAAACGTTACCATCAATGCACTCTCCCAATTTTTAGGTCAAGTGACCAAGTAATAGCGATCTATTAATAGCGTAACTATTCTGTACACAGGAAGATACGATACAGTGCACGTTGCTTCACAGTACAATAAAACTATTTACGGAAGCAAGTGTAGCAATGTACCTGACCTACTTCGCAACACATTTATTTTCTAAATGTTTTTAAATACTTTTGTAGCTTTAGTTTCATTTTGAAATTGAAGGTCGACTGCATTTGTAAATAACTATTTGCTACTTCTGAAGTATATCTTGTCTCTGTAGTTCCGGGACCAGAATAGGGCTATGGTATCCCTGCCTGTCGTAAGAGGTGACTAAAATGCGCTTCCGGGGTTGCGGGCGGCTAGAGTAGTCTGGGAAGGACTGCGGCATTTGTGGTCGCGTGCCACCGTAAAGAACAGAAGGTGTGGCGAGCGTATTCGCTCACCGAGGAAGAAGACTCTAGTTGTGTTCTGTTGGAAATCCCGGAGTCCTCCACGCAGCGCTGAGAACGGCCACCAGAGGGATTTTAGTGAGGTTAAAAATCCCACATAATCCACGTCAATAGTCAAAAAAAAAAAGGTATGTCTACCTTACCACTTAAGGCCCACTACCTCACGACCCGTACCAAATGTACATACAGTGTTCTACAGAGTTTATTACCGGTTTATCAAAACGACCATTTACGTTTTAGCCTATACAGGATAATTTATTTTACATAATTAGTTAGTCTCCGTAGTACAACCACTTATTTTTTTGGAAAAATACAGAAGTAAAGCCATACAATATTTAAAACACAAATCACAATAAATATAAGCAAAAATCACAATTACCTGTGAAAAAATTAACAATAAGGTGCAAAAGTATTTTTATTCGTAATTAGCTCGTTATGCTGTATTAACATATTTTAATTACACGTCACGTCACGTGGGCATTGAATATAAAACAAGTAACATCAATAAGTTATAAAAGAAAAAAACTGATTTTTAAAAAATGCTGCTTTCAGTTTTTAAGCAGATGGTTATATCATAGAACACTTTTTTGGGATTTTGCTTCAAAATAGTAATATAAACTTTAATCTCATCTTTGTAATGCTTTGCTTACTAACTTTCATTCGATTCCGATATTCTTATGATAAATAAATAATAGTTTTAAAAAACTAAAAAACACGCTTTTTATAGAAAACCGAACTAAAAATAGAAAATAAATTCAAATAAATTTAAATTAAGAACTTTTAGCCAAATTAAAAAATGGAATAATTTTATCAAATTAGTGTATTGTCATCGCTCCTCAATAAATCTACAAAGTTTGAACGAAATCTGGCCGTTTAAAGTGGGTCAAAATCGCGGAAGTCGGTTACAAACATACAAACAAACATACAGGTGAAGCTAATAAAAAGCTAATAAAAAGTAAGCCACCCCTCCCCCCACATCTATAATCACAGCCGCCTATGTCATTCTGAAAACGGAGTTTATTGCTTTCATATGTCATATGTAGACATCGGATTATATGCATTTGCATATTTGTAGCAAATGCATATAATGACAGTTTTTAAACGTTATGCAATTTTTCATTAGTTTTGGGCAAAATAGTTCGCAGTTCGTTGTTTTAATTTCAAACTTGACGATCAAAAAAAGGTCATCAAATGTATAGTGACACAAGTATGACGACATAAAAAAGGTCATCAAATCTAGACTGACTTCAGTTTTCTGACCAAAAAATAAATAAATGTGTCATTGATAGTGCATATTTTGTGTATATTTCACCATTTTGGTGCATATTTCACACTTTTATAGTGCATATTTCGGCATTTTGATAGTGCATATAATCCGTTGTCTAATCATATGTAACAATCCGTCGAGTCGTTTAGACATGCATATATTCATCCATACTTACATACATTGTATATGTACACTCGAAATTAGGGGGGATTGGAAGCAGTCGGATAATAACTTGGCTTCAAGTTTCAAGTCACTTTTAACAATTTGTCAACAATTTAATGTTCTTCATCGTGAGAATAATAAACTTACCCAATTATTATTCAAATATGCGAATGACGAAAAAACTTAAGCAAAAACCTGACATTGCCAAACGATTATAAATTTGATTATCTATAAAAGTATATAAAATTGATTTGTCTGTTTGTATTTTAAAGATATTGGAATCTCCTTTTAAAATATTATAACAAAATACATTTTTTTGTTTGGGTTGAGCCGACGTTGTATTTTCTTTCTCATAGGGAGCGATATATGCTACAATTGTTGTATATTCTTATACATACCTATATTTAAACGTAAAGCCACAGTGATATAGGTTTATATTTGAAGGTGAAAATATATATATATATATATACACTTGTATTTAAAAAAATATTCATCTTTCATCCCCTGTTGAGCCCTTTTCGGGACACTTTGAAAAATATTTTTTAGATCTTTTTATCAGGTTTTTAAAAATGTAATACCTCCAACCCTTCCAGTTTAAAATATTTTTTATCTTTTAGTCAGAACCGAATAAAATATTTATCTTTAAGAAAGCTTTTAAGTTAAAAATGAACGAACAAACTTACCACAATAACGTACATAATGTGAGTAAACTATTGCCTTCACAAAACACTAAACTCATAAAATCAATTCACAACTTATAATGCTTTTTATTCAAGTAACATTAAATGTTTTGCTTTTCACGCAAAATACACCACGAAAGCATAATCATAGGATTTCTTACGTCACATGTTTTTAACATAATTTGTCACACTTCAATAATAAACAAATAACAAAGACTTTAATAAATGCAATAACTAATATTACAATTAATAATTTGCAACTCCACGTGAAATTTTATCGATATATTAACACGTTTAATTGTATTACAATAACAATTAATTAATTAATAAGTTATCTACAAAGAGAATACAGTTTTTAGTTATCAATACAATAACTGTTTCGTATTCGTATCGGAATAAAAACATTTATATGACACGACACGACCGCTCAATTTGATAGAGCACGACAAACTGAGCAATACATTGTTAGAAGTCCCCGTGCAGTTGTTTCCACGCTGCCAGTTGCGCAAAAATAACAACTATCGCATTCAAAATCGAATGTGCAAATAAAATGAAAACATGGCCTCTAAATTATGCAAAATATAAGCTACTACAATGTTTATTTCCGTACACTAATAACAAAGGTGCGTAGTTATGCCTATGTTAAGGGGGCAGTTTAACCTGTCTAACAGCGGTGTTCAAAGGCAAAAAGGTGGCAAAAGAGATCGACTACTTTTATTTGTTACCCTTTATGACCCTATGATAGGGTGGGGGGCGATCCGTAAGCAATAGTCAGTTTGTACAATTTATCTACAAAATACCTATTTCTGGCGTGAAGCATTTCTTGCGTTTCGATAGAAGGGTGTGGTTGGGACACATTTTCATACGAGGCGACCATCATAGTCCTCGGAAGTAGCAAAGCATCTGTAATTGACTTCAGTATGTAATTGATTACAGATGTCTATAGGCGGCAGTGACCACTTACCATCAGGTAGAGTGCACGCTCGTTTACTTAAACACAAAATGGTCCTTCTCTTTAAATAGCATTACTTTGCCATACTTAGGGAGTTCTAAAGGGAGGAACCCTGTAAACTGCGAGCACGCCATTCAAAAACCACAGCAAACTGAACAATCCTAGATTTTTACGAGTACAGTTTGATTCCACGCTCAGTTTCAGTTTGAGTTACGCAATACCAACAACTACCTATCGCATTTAAATCTGAGTTGGAAAGAATTAAAACATGGCCAATATTATATGCTAATATATGTAGGTATTTCAATGTTCATTTCCGCACAACAACGATTGATTTACAAATAATCATAATTAACGATGGGCGTAACTTTGTTAAGGGTCAATCGAAAACGAGATGCAAAGTTCGGAACAAAATCAGTTTGGCGAAACTCTCGGCAATGGTGTAAGAGATCCGACCTCCAAATCCCTTGTTACACCAATTACTAATTAATGACAAATAACTACACAAACGTCCACCAATTCGCACTTTGCCAGCGCGGTGAACTATGGCCTAAGACTCTCTCATTCTGAGAGAAGACCCGTGCAAAGCAGAAGGACAATAATGGGTTATACCCAACTACACAAACTGCCCAAACACGACTAAACAACAGTTTATTAATGAAATCCTTGAGAAACAGTTTCTATGATCAACGTGTTACAAAATTGGAACAAGTTATCGTTGGCAATATTTGGTAGTGAGCCCGTGAGCGCAGCGTTGCACGGGTTTTTGAATGAATACGCGCAATCTTTTGAAATTTTTAGGTTAACAGTCTTTTTCCAATTTCGTAAAACATTTATAGTTTCTTAAACCAGAAGTTAAATAAATGCAAATAGTCAAAGTATCAAACACTTAACCATTTGCGGTCATAACAGTTCATAACAAGTGCAAAGGAGACATTACTAGCAACCTTCTGAGGTCCTAATTTGGGCAACTCAATCTGACATCCTATTAAACTTCTCGAAAACAAAGAAGTACATTACTTAGTCTGTTTAACGCCTTACGTGGATAAGTATATATTTAAAACATACAATCTTATGGACCCTAAACTGCATCTTATGAATTTTATGAGTATTTTTAACGTGAAGTATTTTCTGCGTTTCGGTTGAACCGCTGACCCGTGAGGTTATCGGTTCACTTTTATATGGGAGGGCGACCATCTTAGTCGTCGCAATTAGCAACGCATCTGTGATTTGCTTGAAATAGGACTCTTGTTCTGAATGAAATTACTTACAGATGGCTAAGGGCGGCAGTGACCACTTACCATCAAGTGGACTGTATGCTCATTTGCTACTTGAATCATATTTAAATTGTGCATTCACATGGTGATAATAATTATCAACTATTATACAATAAATGCAATTATTTTGAAACCTATATTTTGTTTTTGTTTGTTAAGTCAATTTGAAACAGGCTATGTAGAGCGTAAATTCAAGAATTTTTCAGACATTTAATAAACTGAAAGTTGATTAACGCGGGCTTTATGTACGGATTTTTTTTCGGAACACGAAATTATCCTTTTTATAACTAACTAGTTGACCCGGCGAACTTCGTGTTCTCAGTTGTTCATCAGTGTTTCACTACTATATTATGCATGTATTATACATATAAACCTTCCTCTGGAATCACTCTATCTATTAAAAAAACTGCATTAAAATCCATAGCGTAGTTTTAAAGACTTAAGCATACATAGGGACAGACAGCGGGAAGCGACTTTGTCTTAAACTATGTAGTGATCAAATATAAATGCTGATTTTTTGTAGACTTGATCGCGAGACCTACTCATTAACGTTTTTACCTGTCCGTGCCACATTAATTTCCATAAAATTATCATACAATAACAGATGCACGATTCAATCACGCCAAATTAAACAGCTGACTGACAAAATTGGCACTTACAATGTTTTGATGTCCTTAAAGATAATTGTGTAACTAAACTCAATGTCTCGTAGGTGTTTCAAACTAAATATATAACTTTAAACATGAAGTATTTGAAATCCAAGGTAAAACAAATGTTTTACCTATAATGATTTTAATAAAATACTACTTTTGTTGAATACATAGAATTAATAGTAACGCTATAAAATTAGTTTTTAATGTTTAATTAGTAAGTAAACATTTAAAAAGTCGGAGATAACATTTGTAGATGAGCCATTAAGTTCGAGTTAGTTAAACCTATCTTTTAATTATAGAAGACTAGCTGTAGGTACCCGCGACTTCGCCCGCGTAAAAGTGATTGTATCGCAAAGTTTTTCCCGCACAAATCTCGACCCCGTTGAAATTATATGATAAAATATATTGATTGATGATTGATTTTATATTTAAGGTTGCAATCCAGTGTTTCGTAGCCCTTGACGGGATTATTAGTATTCAACATCAACATTTTTAATTATCGATAGACTCCGTAGTTGTTTTGTAAATAACGTCACCTATCGCATTCAATGTAATTCAACATATTAGTGGATAGATGGCGCAAGTATACCTAATATATAACTCATCGGTAATTCCTCGTAATTTTATACTGTGGGTAAATTAAATCAAATTTATATCACATTTATTTGTATGATAATTAATTGTTATCGATTTATAGGTATGTATTATTTCATAATGAACTAAGGATCAGGATGACATCAGGGCAAAATGGCTAATATGGCGATAGTTGGAATTTGGAATTAAACAAAAGTCGCGATATACCGAGTTTTACAGATATATGTATGTTGTCGACTCAAAATCAATATTTTTTAATGTTTTATTATTGAGATAAGTTTTCAATCAAGTCTATCTTGCCCCTTGACTGAATTTTATTATCGTACCCCTTGAAGGAAATTATATAATTTGATATCTCTAATAACTTTAAACGTATTTATTTAATGCATACAGTGTAAAAGACAATTTTGATCTTTGTTATAATTACGAAGCTAACGAATGCATTTATTTACATAAGGATTAACACTGAACAAAAGACAACAAAGTCGAAAATAACATATTGTTTTTAGTTAAAATATGGAACATAAAAATAATTATTGTGAGTTAACCTTATGAGATATAGATATGCTATCGTGGATTTATTTTATATTTAAGTTTGCAAACCAGTGTTTTGTAGCCCTTGACGGAATTATTAGTAATTCAACATCAAAATTTAATTTATCGATATTACTTCGAAGTTGTATTGTAGATAACGCCATCTATCAAATGTTCATTCAACGTAATTCAACAGAACAGTGATAGATAGCGCAAGTATACATAATATTTAACTCATCGGGAATTCCTTGTAATTTTATTCGTATCTTTCGCATTATAAATACATTTTCATATTATAAACCCATTTTAAGGGTAAATTAAATCAAATTTATATCACATCTATTTGAATGATAATTAATTGTTACCAATTTAAATGTATTATTTCTGAACGAACTCACAATGACGTCCAGGCGAAATGGCCATTATGGCGATTGTCAATTGCATTGTAATTTAACAAAATTTGCGACATACCGAGTTTTACGGATATACGTTGTCGACTCAAAATCAATATTTTTTAATGTTTTATTAATCACGGTTTTTAATCAAATCTATCATACCCCTTGACGGAATTATTAGTACACCTCCTTGTCAAATGCCAATACGGAGATTGTCATTTGCATTGGAATTTAACAAAATTCGCGACATACCGAGTTTTACGGATATATGTTGTCGACTCAAAATCAATATTTTTTAATGTTTTATTATTCACATAAGTTTTTAATCAAATCTATGATAACCCTTGACGGAATTATTAGTACAGCTCTTTGTCAACAACGAACTACCATACAAACATTTATGCTCGATTTTAACATTTTCAACCCATTTTTTGAAATAAAAAGTAGCCTATAATGGATCCCAAGGTCACCACTATCTGTGTACACAATTTCATAAAAATCGGTTCAGTAGTTTTGGCGTGAAAGAGTAACAGACAGACAGACAGAAAGACAGACAGAGTTACTTTCGCATTTATAATATTAGTAGGGATAATATTTGCTTGTTAAAATTGTACTACAACATTGTGGCGGAGAGGTATTGAGTGACTCAAAACATTAAATAAAATGAAATTGGTATAAATACATACCATAGTCATACACATAACAGACAATAAAAATGACCTTTGCACTCTCCTTATCTGTTTTATGAATCAATATGTTGCTTTTTATAGCAGTGATTTTGTTTAGATATTTTTTGATTATTTTCTTATTTATTGTGGATTAAAGACAATTCACTATTTTAAACCAATCAATAAAAAATTCTACAACTTTCGGCTCAAAGATACAGTTTAGCCAAAAAGGTATTATGCTGTGGCCACACGCTTGCCACAAATTCCAAATCACTACAAATGTTTGGCTTGATTTTGAGAATCAAACATCGCTATCCACACACTTGCGAGTGAGTTATTATGTTCTGGAGAGGCAAACGCGGCGGTCATGATGGACATAGAGATTGTAACGCCTACATCATTTGACTTAAGTTACTTTTATTAAAAAATCAAAAGAATCAGTAAAAGGAAACAAAACATATACTTATACGATATGTATACTTATTTTTTACAAAAAACTAGTGTATGTTTATTGCACAAACTATATTGAGTGTTTGCAAACGTGTGGACGTGTATAAGCACTTGCGGCAAACTCCCTTTGATGTGTAACAAAAAACCGACACTCGATCTTTTCGGCTCCAAGCTCTTTCAAACTTATACAAGCCAAGTCACACGTTTGAATTTGTGACGACTTGTGGACTTGGCAAACATGTAGTCATGGCATAAGAATTAAAAAATTGATATTTTAACTACACTGTGGTCAATGGGCATTTAATTTATTCTAACTTCATTCATCAACAAATCTGCTTGTAGTCCTGAGACTGATTGCAGATACAAACGCACAAAAAAACCTCATTAAAATGGTAAAAACAAAAGGCAGTGTTTAATTTTTTATTGGCTCTCCTGTAACATTTAAGCTATTGAGTTTTTTGATTATTCAATCCGAGTAGAAATATACTGTCAAAATTTTATCTATTTAGATTTATACAACTTGAAGTGTACCTTTCAAGAGAGTGCATTTTGAAAGCTGTTTTAAAAAAAAACTGTATTATACTTCTCAATCAAGAGGAGGAGGGTTCATAAGGGCCGTTTTTCCATCCCTTGCACGCTAGAAAAAGTATTGATTTATGACTATTATTGAATGCCTTTATAAATTTTAAAAATACATATTTTTCACATTATATTTACACCGTAAAAAAGAGACTACTTAACCTAAAGTTGTTGTTTTTTGATCTTTGATCTTTGACATAAAAAGTTATGTCAGAGGAACTCATGACCCTAGTTAACAATATTGCTGATTATAATCCAATGTGGTGTAATCCGATGTAACAGTTTTATAGCGTTATATATGTATATTTGGGTACTTTTTCATTAGTATTAAGCAAAAAAAAAGGTTGTCAAATGTATACTGATTGAAGTTTGACAACCAAAAAAAGAAGTCATCAAATCTATACCAATTTTAGTTTGATGACCAAATATAAAATAAATGGTTTTTCGATAGTGCATATTTTGTGATATTTAACCATTTTAGTGCATATAATCTGATGTTACTGATTATATATACATTTTTTTTATTTATTCTTTCAAATATTAGGTACTGAATTAATAACACTAGTATATAATATGGACTGTTTTATGGTAATGTTTAAGAATTTTGCACAGGGTTGCAGGCAAAAGATATATGTAGGAGGTAATTTGTATAAACATAACATTCACTTTTTAATATTACCCAAAGATAATGACAACAAAATAAAAATGATAACAGGGAAATTGAAGTTTTACTTAATTTCATTTTTTTTATTGTCCTGTGCCTGTTGGATTTAATGTGTTAAAATAAAATCTCTCTACATAAGCAAATAGGACCACTATTGGATACATTTTTATATTCCCAGACATAAAATTAAATAAAACAATGTAACAATATATATCTCGCAATACGATTTTCGAATTTCGAAACTAAACATATTCATAACATCCATTTAATCCATTGTTTATGAAAAAATACGTTTAAAGTTTGCAAAAGTAATATAATTATGATTATACTTAGACAAACGTAGTATGATTAAATTAATTGACCACTAAACGGCGAAACTCTTAATAAAAATGCAGGAAGAGCAAGTACAGACACCGCCGAACTAATCCACTCAAGGATATAGACATCTAATAATAATTCGACTATTACCTAACGAAGGAAACACTTCCGGGTAGAAGCACTACTTTAAAACGTGCGCGTTTTTATTCAAATTCGTACCAATAAATGAAAATTCACAAAAACATCTCGAGCCTTTGTGCTGCTCTAAAAAATCAATAGATAGATTACTTACTTGGTTGTCTTGAAAACTATACGACCAATCCGACGTCCAGGTTTTGACCGCGAACACGTCGGTTTTTTCGTTAATATTACTCAGTAGCCCCACGACATCCATTTCTATTTTAATTTATTGGTTATTTTCTAAATTTTCGCAATAACCTAACCAGCCCTACAACTACTGTTTTACTGTTTGTGATTTGACAGCTGACTGACACTTTTTAATTGACAGTCTTAACCTTGAACAACATTTTCCAGATTGTTTTGGAATTTCGCAAAAGTTAACAAAACGAATGTTTAAATTTTAAAAATCACGTTTAGCCATACTTCTTATAACGATTTTTGTACTATTCTTAATATAAATTATTTATTTTGTCTTTTATGTACTTCCTTATATTTATATTGCTTTAAATTGATTATATGAGGTGTATTATTATTTAAAAAATATATTATTTATGGCAACATTGCCATTAAATATCATTCACTGAATGGTACAATACATTGTTGTAGCTCTCATTCGTTTCCTGTTTGTGATTATTGAATGAAATTTTAAGTCTAATCGTGTACTCGTGTCCTGTCATTCAGTAGTTCATCCATTCACTTCACTCTTTTCTAGACGCATTCTGAAAGGAGTATTGTTCAATTTGTGGTTAGGTTGTGATAAAATTTGTTCAGCGGAGGAGTACATTTAAAGAAGTTTCCGTTTTCCTTTATTTTCTTTTAGTGTGTTAGCATAAATTATTTAAGGTAAGTGCATTAATTCTCGTTTTAAACGACTAATATTCTAACGTATCAACAAACGCCATCATGGCGACAAAATTGCTGGTGTTTTTAAGCTTTTATCTTCTTTTAGATGTCACGTTATCGAGAATGGGACCTGTCGTGCAAGGTCTATGTCGGGAACCTGGGCACAAACGCATCAAAATATGAAATTGAGAAAGTATTTTCCAAATATGGTGGTATCCGAAATGTGTGGGTGGCGAGAAACCCACCTGGCTTTGCGTTTGTCGAATTCGAGGACCCCAGAGACGCTGAAGACTCCGTAAGGAGTTTAGATGGAACGTAAGTAGTTGATAGCGTAGTAGTTTAATGCGTATTGTATGTGTTCTGATCGTTTTTGTAAATTATCGTGCGGGCCCGCCATCTTGGTTTCTCTTGACCCACTTCTTCATCGATTTCGCGCTTATGTTATTGTACATTAATGATATTTATTGATTGTCTGACGGCCTCTTATGTATCAGTATACTACTTATCTCATATTATTAGTTATACAATCAATTTAAGTCTGGTATGATTAGAAAGTCGAGGATTAAAATATTATGTACCATACGGCTCTAAAATAACATGCTGTAACTAAAGCTGCTAATTTCGAAAGGATTACACACGCTTTATACACTCATAGCCGCACACTAGGATTTTCTTCTGTGTCGTGGGTACCATGGACACACAAAGACGAATACCCCAAACACCCACACCCAGAACAGGAATCTAAACTCATCATTCAGACCTGTCTAGCCGAGAATCGAACCCGGAACCCATTGCACGTCAGACCGCTAGCGTAACCGGTCGGCCACGCGGATCGTCAAATAGGATTAATATTTAATTCATTTGAATTAGTCGTAAGGTTATGTGTTGCAAGATTTTGCGTGAATTTTTTGAGTTAAGTCTACAGCATGTTAAAGATAGTGTGCTTCGAAATAGATGCTAATTATGTCCCATGTAAACATTACAATGTGTCCTTAGATAATGCAGGAGTTTGTGCATTAAATATTGCATTTAAAAGATAAGATAAAAGAGCAATGCGTCAAAATTATCAGTTTCCAAATAACATTGTTCATATATTCATAGTTAATGTACTCAATATAACTATTTGTGAAATTTTAGGTTACCTACCATGTGTGTTTTGAAGTTGATGTTTATTTTGTTTAATTCCATGCATTACTCTTGAATCCATCCAACAATCCATCAGCCTTATGATGTCCACTGCTGAACATAGGCCTCCCCTAAATGGCGCCACTCCAACCGGTCCTGTGCCCTCTGAATCCAATGGTTACTCTTGAATAAATTTTCATACTTGTGGCAAAAGATACTGCATGAGTTTAATTGAGAGTTAACAGACAAATTCAAATTTTGTTACTCAACTGCCAAAATAAGGATATTTTTAGATAAAAGACTGGCAATAAGCCCCTTTTTTTTAACAAGATGGTTTGTGGTATACACTGCAATTAATTCTAATTGTACAGATTAATTTAATGGTTATTAAAAACATGTTGTAAGATTATTGTAAATTACTTCATTGTCATCTTCAATCCTTTACTGTCCCACTGCTGGGCACGGATCTACTCTCTGATTGAGAGTTTTAGGTCATAGTCTACTGAGCTGGCCAAGTTCGAATTCGTAGACATTTCATTGTATATAATAACTATTTTATTGCTGGGGCTTGCCCTGCTTGGGTCACGTTTACGACATTGGGGAGCATCCTATTTGTTAATTCTCATCATATACTATACACAAATATTATATACAATATATATACGACAAACTTCATTCACCTTCTTCAAGTAGTTTTACATGAAAAAGTATCTGAAACTGTGTGAGGACACAGTTTCAGATACTTAAATTAGTTAATTAAGTATTGCCAACAGAAAGTACATGTCACTAAAATTATAAAAATAAAATATCAGGCGCCTTTACAATTATAGGCAACCACAATTTTTCCTTTGTATTGACAATATCTTTCTGTATCATTGTTAATTTGCACGCTCCTTAGATCCGTTTCATTCTCAATGTGAAACGCTTGAGTCATAAGTGTGCTAGAGCACGGTACCTCCAATCCAAGGCTGCAATGTGAGATTTCCATAGATCCTACTTGTCTCGGAATGGGGAACATTTATCATATTATTGTATGCTTTTTTTATTTTGTTTCATCAATCAAAGTAGTAACAAAAGTGTGATAAAATTAATAAAAAAGACTTTCTACCATAGCCCATACAGCTTTCTACCATACTCAAATGTGGGTGCTATGGATTCATATAAAGAAAATAAACAAAATACCCGATGCAGATCAGAAATTAAAATTATTATTTGGATACTTTTTGGGAAATAAAGAATCTTAAACCATTATTTGGATATCTGTCAGGCCAGGATTCTAACCCCAGTACCACTGCGTCTCAGATCAGCATGTTGACTACTTGACTGTTACTTCGCCACGCGGGTCGCGTCATTAAAATTATTATTAAAAGAACTTAGCAGTAGACAATAATGGGATAATAACTGGTTTTACAGAAGGTGCTGTGGGACACGTATACGCGTTGAAATGTCTAACGGACGCACGAGAAGAGATCGCCGATATTCCAGGTAACGGAAAACATTAATTTTGCAGAAACACTATTAATATGATATCTACACTTCAGTTTATTTGTCTTGACTAATAACTCATTTGTGATGTTTCTACACATTTCGTTTGTTTTCCCAGATAATGTGAAAATATATTTAAAATGATGTACTCTACAAATATTAGAAAAAGTTATATTTGTCTGAAGCATGAAGTGTTTGGATATCATTAAGCACTTGTTAGCACAGAAACTGCTTATTTACAATCATTTGTTGATTAATGTTTATAAAATAATTGCCAATACATTTGCTTTAGTGTAACTGTCGTAGTTTTAGTTAATGATAAGGAGAAACTAAATGTGGTGGGTGTTGGATCGTTTACAGGACCATTTTATCAACAAACCACCAACACACCAACGACCTCACCACATCTCTTCACCTCAACTACGGCTTGTATACCAATATGACATCCGCGGCCGCTCGCAACACCCCGCTCAACTTCTGCGATCGACTCTCCAAACTTCTACTGCGCGCAGCTGAAGTCTCCGCCAACTGCGTCCCCATGTTTATCCTCCCGACGGCCATCACCTAATCCTCGACCCTATCTTAAACTGAATTAACGTTACCGAATGGAGCCACATAGTTTACCAACAATCCTCTGCAAATACCTGCTTCACCGACTGCACACACCGAAGCACCGAGCTAGAAATACAAAACGGATCGACTCTCCGCGTGTCCGCATTCCTTCTAACTTCCGGTCTATGTCGCCATCCGCCGGGAGATACGCATAGAATATGTCACCGCCTCGGTTTTCCAACCCCCTTCGGCCTCACAGCAGCCTCACAACGCTCGACGATCTCCGCAGGCTCACCAAGTCTCGGTACTTTTTGAATCCTATACTTATCACTGCCTTACCTGTTCTGTTACCTGTGTTTAGTACTAGTTTGGAACAAGTTGGCGATTTAATGGTATGAAATTAATGAAAAATTAGGTCAAACCACTAACGTGTAAAGAATAGAATTATAATGGAAGATCGTCGAAATAATGTCCACTATTTAAAATCGTTTGTAATGATGTACAATAGTTAATAGGTGACATTAAAATTTAAACAGTAATCTTGCACTTGTGATGATAAAAAAAGATTGCTACCCGACACTGAGCCACCAGGGACACGACATAATAAGGTTAAAAGCGGTAATTTTGGCGTCAGGGTAAAACTTTTAATGGGAATAGCAGAATAACTTCGTTTTGTAAAATTAAGCTTGGTACCATCCATGTAAATGATACATGTGTGCAGTATTAACAATTCGAACACATTAAAATCAAATATTTTCTATTTGATCAGGAATTAGGGTTGTATTAATCCATTATATCAATAATTTGATGATTGAGTGTGTTAAATCCTAAAATTAAAAGAGTATTAGGGATTAAAAAGTAGTAATTTTTTAAGATGTATTTTCTTATCAAAGACTTAAAATATAACCATAACTCGTCATTTTAATATAATCATCTGTGAATTATTTCTTAAGATCGTTACTACAATATTCTAACAAGTTATTTCTTTTTAGAGACGTTATTATTAGAAATGAAGTTGTTTGATTAAAAACAAAGTAATATTAAGTGATTTTCATATAGTATTTTACAGTTCTTGACCTTTCACATTTCCCTATTGTTTACAAATAATACAGGGATATTAAAAAAGAGATCGCATTCTCTAAAGACTGCAACCTATTCAGTCTTACTCCTCAATATTACCTTGACCCACCTTCGTGCAATATCCTAGCCCTGACGTGTCCTCTACCTACAGATCGCGCAGCCGAAGCCCTCGCCGCAGATCGTACTCCCGCGGGCGGTCCGGTTCGCCGCGTCGCTCGCCGTCCGTGAGACGTCGGTCGCCGTCGGTGCGCAGATCGCGATCTCGCGAACGACGCAGCCGATCTGATAGCAAAAACAGGTAACACTTATCCATATGAGTATTAGAGCTGGGAGGCCAGCTTCCCAATTGCTGTAAAAAGACAGAAGTGTCCTCTACTCTATGGATATTATCTTTATGCATTTAACTTTTGAAATGTACTGCCCTAGAATGTCTTTGAATTGTAATATAACTTGTTATAGTTAGGCTTGTTTACAAAATGACTGAATGCAACTTGACATTTGATGGTGTAGCATAGGTCTCCGATTCCCTCTGCTGAAAATAAAGAATTCGTCGCCCTCCTTTTGAATTTAAATTGTTGTAAAATAATCATGTCTGGAATTTGTTGACCTAAAACGGAGGTTGCCAAAACAGAATTTTTTGATGGCCCTGTAAGTGTAGTGTTCCTGGGCCTAAATTAAAATGAGACTGGCCTCCAGACTATTTCTATCAAAATTAAATAGTTGCTGCAAAGTAATTAAATTAAATAATTTTGGTATAGAAAATATAATATAATCTTTTTTTGTTTCAGATACTAAACCGGCAGCATTCTTCCCATTAAGATTAGATGTGTATCAAGGACTCATTTGAATTGTAATATAGCAATTATTGTTAAGTGAATTGTGTGTTTGTGTTGTGAATATTTTCTATCTTTTTCCAGGCTTAGAAGAAATAACGATATAGCTTATTTTTCATCACATAAGTTTAAATCATAGTCGTGCCATGAATATTAAAGTTTGAGGCATAGGAAATATAAAAAAAAATATGTGTTGCACGGCGTAGTAAGAAAAATGCGTTCCAATAGTATACTGTCCTTGCATAAAGTTATTCCTGTCATGTAAGCCACACGCGTGTGTAGCAGAGAGATAGGAAAAAGGCTCTAAGATGGTATGCCTATCATTTTAATTAATGCATTATGCTTCAATATTACATGGGTTAATTTGCTTCAACATTATATAACAAAATGGCTCCAATGGTGTCTTCTGTGGATTAAACATTTGAACCAACATGGTCCAAACAGATTACGCCCCCGCGTGAAGCCGAACAATATGTGGATAGTACAATTTCTTATAGGTATAAGATTTTTTTCAAATCTAATTTACATGTGTACCTACTTTTTATTGTAGACTATTTTTAAGATGACTTAATAGATTTTATTGAATTTTAATCTTTGTTTTATTTTTGTACAAAACATTTACTCACCTATATAGATGGGTAATAAGAACTACTAAGGATTATAATTTAGATCTGTATTTAATACAACATTTAAAAACTTATACAATAATAAACTTTAAAGATATAACATTTTGATAAATTAACATTTATTCATACTGTGATCCTTTCAAAAAGATTTACAGAGGTAATAACACTCACATATAACATTAACAATATCATAAATTAAAAAAAATAGTTCATGCCGACTAAAATATAATCCATCCAAGACTGGGATTTACTTGATTATAGATAAATTGATTTGATGCTACATAAAATCTACATAAAATTTTATATCCAAGGTAGCTAAATGTCCAAAAAGTACTGATTTTTATTCCCCTTAGTCTTAAATCTTACGCTTCTAACTTTAAAACTGCAATTTTTATACAGAATTCTATTTTGCAAATTGCCCCTTTTCTCATATGCTAATTGGAGAGGCCATGGGCACGCTCTTGTGTTTTCCGCCATTGAACAACTTTTAAAGTCACCGACACGGATTTGGAGCTTGATTTATTTATCAGGTCATTTTTTGGGATGTGCACGGGAACAACGCACGCGTATTCTCGAGACCTCCCTCTGAGGACTATGAAGATCATTCTTCTGACGCCATCTTGCAAACCACAAAGTTGCACAAATTTTTTGAAGGTTTCCTCAAAACATGCCCGACGTCGTGATAGCGATGCCGTGTTATGTAGGATTCTTACCCACTAAAACCCCCTCGTGGCGTCCTCGATGCTGAGAAAAGAATTCCAGAATCTTCAGAAGGAAACATCCAGAATCCACGGATCCCCTTGCTGTTTTGGGCTCCTCCCAAGAGCTCACCACAAGCTTCAGTGCTCCACCATCAGACCACTGCCTAAGTGGGAAACTAAGTATAGATTGACATCAACAAACTCACTTGATTTGTACAATAAAAAACAATTTTGTAGCATGTTTATTATAACTGTATTATTCTACTTTCTTATTCTTTCTAGTGATCGTAACTAGTAAGTCATCTGTTTCAATTTGTTCATCTTTAAACATAACAGGAACTTTCTCCTTTGTTACTTGTAATATGCATTTATGTTTGCTCTTCACATGCTTGCCAACAGAGTCTCTTCTGTAGAACTTCATGTCACAGTATGAACATTCAAATTTCTTTTCCTCATAGTGACTTTTCTGATGTGCTTCCAACTTAGGTACTGTTGTGAAGAACATTCCACAAACAGTACAAGGGAAGTTCGTTTCTGTGTGATTTTTCTTATGGATAGCTATCCTTTCTTTCCTGCTTGCTGTGTAGTTACACAGGTCACATTTAAATGCATCATTCACCTTGTGATGCGCCCGACGTTTGTGGTTGCAAAGTTCACTCAAAGTGTAGAATGTTGAAGCACATTTTTCACACGTAAATGACTTCACCCCCGTGTGTCTTTGCATATGTTGCTTCATACTCTTGTTTGTTACCATTTTTTGACAAATTGTACACGATTTTTTTGCCTCTGTATGTGTTTTCATATGACGATATACTTGTAAGCGTCCCTTCAGCTGTTTTCCACAAAAATGGCACGGTTTTTCTACAAAATATTTTTTGTGGGCGGACTCCATGTGTGCTTGGAGGGAACTTAACTGTGTGTAGCGGTTGGGACATAGTGTGCACTGGCAGGGCTTGTCCCCACTGTGTATTACAATATGCGACTGAATAACCTTCACATATTTAGATTGGAACTTACACTCTGTACAATGGAATATTCTAAATTTGCCTTCACCTTCTATTTTTACTAATTTGTTACCGGCTGTGTTACAACTCTGTAGTTTATGCTTTTTATGCATGTGATAGGCCTTGTAGCTCTTAAACCGGCGTTTACAGATGTCACAGATGAGGGAACTCAACATGTGAGTTTTCTTCCAATGAACTCGAAGCTTACATTTTGATTTGAATAAGTTGCCACAATCGTGGCATTCTAATTTTAAATCTATCGCCCTACTTTTGAATGGTTTGATCTCATGTTCTGACACATCATCCAACACATTAACATCATAATACTCATCTACATCATCTGTGCATGGTTCAATTTTAATTTCTATAGGCTCCTCTTTCTTAACTGTTATAATATCCTTAACGTCTGTATCAACGTCACCGCGCAGCTCATTAATTGCTTTCCTAGTCTTTTTTAATATCATGTCTGAGTTTACGCACTTTTGTTTAAATTTCACGGCCGCTTCGAGCTCCAAGAGGCAACCCGAACATATTATCTCTGGAAAACCATCTTCCTTTTTCATTTCAACATTTGTTATCGCCAATATATAATATTGAATAGAGAATTCCTGGTATGTTCCAAATATTGATACGTATTTATTCATATTGGAATTCAAACAAATACGACATTGGATTAAAGTTCTATTTTCAACACTCATATTGCACTAATAATTTAGTTTTTACTATAATGTATTTCGATTTATAAACTACTTTACAGTCAAAGAAAATTGTTATCACGAAAAATAAAGTTGTATTTGTTTCGTTTCATCACGAAGCAACATATTGACATTTGACATTTCAAAGTATGACATATTTGATTCTTTGACAATCAACAAAATTGTATTATCTGTAGACTTACATAGAGTAGTAACTTATACTTATCTATGGAGTAGTAGATCATAAATTAATTAGAATTAAAATGTACAGCCATTAAACTAAAAAAAAATGTATACTGCAATCAAGACAATGATGACTTGACAAAATAATATATAATAGTTACTTAAAATTATTAATCATTAAGAATAATTTTAAAATCGTTTTTTCGCAGGCAGGCTGAGCAGGCAGTCCACCTGACGATAAGTGGTCACTGCTGCCCATGCACATCTATGCGCAACTTCAAATAGAACATGGGTTCTATCTGAATTCCATCACAGACGCGATGCTACTCCTAAGAATTAAGATGGTCGCCTCATACAAAAGTGTGCCGTCAACCACACCCTTCCATTGAAACGCAAGAAATGCTTCATGTTAGGAATAGGTGTGGCGTTTATCGTGATTACATATTACGTTATATAAAATGTAATAATTCCGACATAATATTAAATTGAAACAAGTGTGGTTCAATAGAATTTCACTATTGACATGTCTCGTCTCTACTCAGCTTCAATAAATTTCCACTGAGCGGAGATGAGTAATATTTGTACGTCGTGATGGAAGCGGAGATGTGAGCTGTGAGCCCACGCAAGCTGTGACCGGCGTTCATTGAGCGGCGCCGCTAGTTCGATATCTGTGTTAGTTCCACTATAGCATAGTAAACTATAGCCTGAGGTCCGGACTCCACCAAAGCGGAGATGTGCGAAGATGTCTAAAGCATAGACGAGAAATCATATAGTATCCACCGAAGCCGTGCGGTGATGCGTATTGGATTGACTGAAGCAGAGATGTATGTTATGTAGGACAGAAATATATGCCGCCTATACTGGGATTGAGACGGATATCGAATTAGCGGCGCCGCTCCACAGCTTGCCAGCTAGCGTGGCACAGCCCACATCTCCGCTTCAATCGCGCCATGCAAATAATATGCGTCTCCGCTCAGTGGTCTCTACTGAAACTGAGTGAAGGTGAGATGTGTCTATAATGAAATTCTATTGATTGTTACAACACATCTCCGCTCCGCTCCTCTCGTCTCCGCTTTGGTGGAGTCCGAGCCTGATCATATTTCTGTCCTTGTTAACATATAGCTCTGCTCCAGTCAAGTCAATACGCATCAACACACGGTTTCGGTGGTTATAATTTTATGGAGCAGGAAAACATCTCTTCTCGTCTCCGCTTTGGTGGAGTCTGGGCCTAAAGCCCTCAATAAGCACAATATTTTATTTAATTCATGAGGTTGCGTTAGTAAATGGAGATTAACATTAGATCATGGTTACTGTATTAGATACCTACATTCGAAGATTAGGAAAAAAGTGTGCATTTAAAAATGGAAATACATTATATTTAATTGTATTATTATAAAATGGACATTCTTCGTTAATTTTTAAACGATAAAGTAATATCCCGAACTTACGCTATAGGTGGGATGGGACTGGCAGATAAACGCGTAAGTCGTATTCGCGTAAGTCGGGGTTTATGAATACGTAACACAAAATAAATTGTAACTGTCGTACATAGTACAGTCAGCAGCATATAGTTAGTGGCGTTCAAAGTGTCCATATTGTTAGATACAATCAAAGTGTTCAATAATATCGGCACAACCTACGTGTTCTAATTGTTGACAACATCTTAAACTCCCAAATGTCAGGACGTTCATAAACTCATAATGTTAATACCACCCAAATTGTCACAAATGTTCCGGCGTCAGTGGTAACCTAGCAACGAGACTGTTTGTAAATATAGGTACATTTTATAATATTAAACTTTATGTTGCGAATATGTTGTAAGGATCACTTACTGTGCGAGCAATGATAATATTGACATATGTTTATCTCATTTAGGGTTTTAAAATTTAATGAACATACTTTTCATCAGTTTAAAAAAGAGAAAACCGTAGAGGTTACAGAAAAACTATTATATTTTAGCTAAAATATATTGTTTGTGAAATATACATCAGTCTTTATTTTTTTTTTAATATACATCCTTTGAAACCCTTTGAACATCCTTGCTAGTAACGATCGAATAACTATAAGCTCGTATGTGAAAACGAATTTCTGAGGAACTTCTTTTTTGTACGTCAAATAATTGTGAACAATGTTGTTGTGGTGAATCAGCATCAGATAGTGTCACTGGCAAACGTTGATTTCCGGAGAGAACAGGAAGAAGACTCAATCGATTGAACTTGTTCTTTTTCAAGTGTGTTATGAACCCACTTAGGCCTTCTTTTTCTTGACGAGGGTAGGTTTGTAGAACTTGACGTGGTAAGTATTTCAGGTGCAATATATGTGTATGTTTCCATATACAGAACATTAACAACACTTGACGCAATTGAGCACGGATGAGATACTCTGTCGATGGAATTATTAGAATGCAATATAATGGTGTATGCCATTATGCCCCGTGACATTTACGCATTTTGCCCCAATTACTATGTTAAAAGAAAATATGAAATAACGGTAAGACTAAAGCAGTGTTAAAATTGCCCATCAACTTCAAGGAAAACGTAAAATAAAGGAGAACATAATCATCAATTCAATACTATTTCTTGCTTGTTTCTGTAGTTATTAAGGATAAAAAAATATTACATCAATTATGCATTTAAACTAAATTTGATTGTAAATCAACTGTCATGGTCCATTGAGTATTGTTTGAAAGCAGGTTCTGATGGGCTGCAGCAACATCTCGCAAAAGCGTTTCGTTCCCGGTATGTGTGCATGACCCGTCTTACTCGTCCGTCCTGTCGTCTTGTCTTATCATGCCTCTTGTTCCCCTAGACCGATTCTATGACTTTGACAGTCAATGACGTCATTGCAAGATATGAAAAGGATAGTTGATAAAAAACAGAGAAGAGAAGAGTCATTGTTAGCATGTCCTATACCGTAAGTGATCAGGAACCTTATATCCGCAACATATGGTATAATATTATAAAATGTACCTATATTTACGAACAGTCTCGTTGCTAGGTTACCGCTGGTGTCGTAACAGATGCTGAAATTGTGACAATTTGAGTGGTTCATTATGAATTTATGAATGTTCTGTCATTTGGAAGTTTAAGATGTTGCGAACAATTAGAACACGTAGGTTGTGCCGATATTATTGAACACTTTGATTGTATCTAACAATATGGACACTTTGAACGCCACTAACTATATGCTGCTGACTGTACATAGTGTTACTAGTAGTTACTGTATTCTTAATTTCTGTTATATTTTTATTAAACAACACCTTTACACGTATGGAAGGGTAGAAAGAACTTCAATTCAATGCAATTTATTTATGTATTTAATACATATTTTGCAAAAAAAAATATTATTAAATTAATATATCATTTGATAATTCACAATTTAAAATAATAATATGTACCTACCTATAAACATTGAGATTACAATTGATATGCTTTTGTAAACCTTTTAGTTGCCAGATTTAAATATAAAACTATTATAATGTACTGGACGGTTGTATATAAAGTATTACAGTGTAAAATATTCGATTGCATGTAACATTCACTATAAAATATGTAATAACAATTTAACAAAATATATAGAAAATATCTTCATAGATATAATACTAAAGGACAGAAAGAAGAACAAGATAGGAAATATTGTGCAAACCATGATTAGTGTAAAAAATATTTTATGTTATATTTTTAATCACTCCATACTCTACGTCATAGCATGGGCCAACAGCGAATTAGTAGACTTCACATACCATTGATAACTTCTTTTGATATCCTCAGGCATGTAGGTACATTTAACAATGTTTTCCTTTTCTGTGAAGCGGTGATAATTAATTTCTAATGCACATGTCATTACAGAATAATCAGTGGCACATGCCTGAGATTCGAACAATGGACCTCTCGATTGAAAGCGAGAGTTCCTTCATATTACTGCTACCATACATAAATACAATATTTCGCTTAAAACCTACTTATCCTTCAAACTAACTGGCCTTTGTTTCCTGTATGTATAAAAATCGAAATAGTACAATGTGCCAACAACAACAAATACAGTCCCCAAAATGTGCAATAATGTTAAACTGTTCTTAAAAACTATAGATGATATTAACAAAGAAACAAATTTTCTAATAGTCAATATAAAAGTTACAGTCACTGATGGCTCCTTTGTAGCTAATTTGTGGACGTAATGAGCACAGTAGAATTGTGAAATAATATTAACAATTATAATACTCCAGACATCCCAAGATAAAGTAGTACCAGTATCCTTCAATTGTGGGTAAATCCCGAAAAATAGTGGCAATGGTAGGGCATGAGTGTAGAACAACATCTGAAACAAATATTTTTTTCCTTGATTCTACTTTGCATTAGAAATCTTATTAGTACTACTTTGCTTAGATAAACAATATAAATAAAATACAGCTACACTAGTATAACAATAAAAATATTAGAAATAATTTGGCACAGGTGCAAACCATGCAAATAATTATTGAATTATGTACTAATAGATAAGCAGACAATCTTAGACCCATGAAGAAGCAACACAACTGAACAACTGATTGACTTCAGATAGAATCCCTGATCTTTCTGAACTTCTTTTAAATGCCCATGGGCGACAGTGACCATGTACATATAACACTATGGACTATGCTATACAATAAAATATTACTCCCCAGGTATGAAATTGGGTCCACAGGGTCAAAATATAGGTATAAAGAATTAAAAACTGCTTATCATGAGTATCAGCTTAGTGAGTGATATTGATTTCATATAGGCTTTGCATGTATGTTCTTAATATCCTACCTCTTCAGGATGCTTTCCATACTTTGCATACAGGATTTCCTGCTGAAGCCCAGTAAACGCTCCAGTGAACAGAGTTGACAACAGAATAAGCACTCCCAAGCACCAATACATAAATTTTCCTTTGTTCTCATCTACAACCTTTGCTCCTCCATACATGGCTAAGGCAACTCCAATGCTGATGAGAATAGAGCCAATGATGGAGTTAAACTTTGGTCTTCTCTGCTTTGCATACCAGGACACCATCATAGAGGCTGGTGAGGATGCTGACCTAAAAATATTTAAGGTAATTCTTATATGTGCATGATATTACAGAAAAAAATGTTACTTATAAGTGTAGCAAGCCTAAAACAGGAATTTATAAGACTGTTTTGTTAAGGGGAAACTGGTTGAAGAGGCCAAAATTTTGGTGTTATTCGTGAATTTTTTGAATTGCATGCTTGCCTGTTACTTCTTTAAAATTACAGGAAAAAGCCATTTCTAATGTAAAATACATATAATGGAGCATTCCTTTATTAAAAAATATATTTATTATACTCACTATTGGAACAAGAAGCAGTTCTTGCAATTCTAGGGAAGGGTGTGGTTGCCTGCTTTATATAAGGTAATGATTGTAGTCTCTGAGAGTAGTAACACATAAGTGATTAACTTAACATAAAACCCCCTTTCTACAAAAACTTGCTCACAGATATTCATGGACTAATATACATTAAATGGACTACATGCTTGTTTGATGTTTTAATTTCATAAAAACAGTATTTTTATACAAATTCCTAGTTGAATAAACTTATCAACACAAGTCCTACCTTATTATCATGTGCAGAGTTGAAGGCACATGCAAAGCATACACATAGTTATTAGCAAAACTAGTTACGAAAAACAAGCTTATCAATACTATATATTGCTTCAGCGGAATTCTCGGCGTAAACTGAAAAAGAAAACAACATGCACTAAGATTGCACTCAAAAACACACGACTTCAAACTATAAATACTTACGATTCCAGATTTCATATTTAAAAATCCTTGCAAAGAAATAAATAGGAATTGTAGGAACGTTATCAGATTGGCGCTGTTAGGTGTCCTTGCCATTAGAATTTCCATTAGGAACGAACTTAAACAACATCCCACAAACACTTTGGTGACAATCGAGTAAGAACCCATCTTGCTAAATAAATTACAAAGAGATCATAATTGATCATATTTCATAAAAAATAGGTACTAAAACAAATATAAAAGTATGTACAGTTCCATAACAAATATTTCCTTATGAATACATTTTTATATCGCCACGAAAGCAAAGTTTTAAAGGGAAAGTTTCAAAACAATTAAAACATCAGTAATTCAGTAATCAAAAGTTCAAAACTTTGAAGATTTGTCGAGTTTATCTAATGTGTCAATGTCAATGTCGCAGTGACAAATAACTGTCGATCTCATCATTGCCAGCGTTATTTTCAGTAAGTTGATTACCAGACTAAAATATCCTATAATCGACATTCATTTTCCTATTTATTAGAATTTTAAAGTACGAATAAGATAAAAGATATTATTTTAATAACTTTACTGAAATAAATGCCAGCACTTGGCCTGGTTAATTTTCTGACAAAGAGATCATATTTCATAAAAATAGGTACTAAAACAAATATAAAAGTATGTATAGTTCCATTTTCTGACAAACGAATGTTTTTTATAGACATTCCGTAGTACGGAACAAACAAAAACAGTGATTTTTCATCTTATGGGGTGTCCCGACTTCTCGATGAGATCGGTCAATTATATTGCCGATTTATTGCATACCATGCAATTTGCTTGTAAATTTAACAGTTCCGGCGTCGGTAAATCTACTTTCTGCCTAAGATTATAACCTATGGACATGTTGTCAAATACTGCTCCGTAAAAATGAATTAATTAAGTGTATGGTAATAAGCTAATTTCTTGTTGAGAGGACGGTACACCAAAAAAGCTTATGAATCTGTAGCTTTTAACAAATAATTTTTCTTCCAATGTCACATTTGGATGATCACAAGACACGAGTAACCTGAATAAATGCCTTAATAATCTAAATACTAAGCAATTAATTTATTTAGTTCAGTGATATCGTATGATAAATAAAAATATTTAGTAGGTTTAAAAAATATAATCATCCATTCTTCCATCCATAAATCCATCTAAATGACGCCACTCCAATAAGTCTTGTGCCCTTCGAATTTAACGGTTTCCCGCTGTCTTTTTCAGGTCATCAAAATATGATAGGCAACATAAATAATATTAGGCATAATTACACTAAACGTTTTTACGGTTAATTGCTTCGATTAGGTTGCATTTGTGCCTATTCTCATATTTTCTAGATATAGAATATACATGAAACAAAAGTAAATTTAAAAATGGAAATGAGAACGTCCAACATATTTTTCGCAGGATTGTATATTACAATGGATCTAACCTACTTATGAGATATGCCTAATTTCGTATACCATCATAGTCATCAAATAGACCATCGATTCTGTTTAAACGTACATTATACCCTCTTCATTCATAAATAGATAGTAATTTTGTGAAATACTTTTCATCCATGATCCATCTAAGGAAATAGATATGAACCAGGTGTTGTTATTGTAGCTAATACTTTACAAATTAAAGTACCACAGAAAGCATTTCAGTGCCGTTATGTAAACAGAGAGAACTAAAGCAACTGAGTGCTACCACCATCATAATATTAGGATCTCACTTATAAAGTCCAGATTTCTAGAACATGCTTAGAATCGATGTTGAGTTGGCGCCTACAATAATAATGTTGTCACTCGTTCCATACGTTTCGTCCTCCACTCACACAAGCACCGCTCTCAGATACGCGATTCTCAGTCCACTCCACTCCATTCATTTTCATTCATCCATCCGCCTTAGCGCGTCGGAGTGAGCGCTCGTGTCGTATTCGCGCCAAAATGTTTTCGTACGATTTTAAATATCGAAATAGCGGTGCAAGTTTCGAAAACTGTTCATTTTAGAATGTGTGTAAAATTTAACAGTTTGCTAACTAACACTAACAGTGTATTGTGTGAAATGCGAGAGTGGTATTCTTAACTTGTTTCTTTAAAACTACACGATGCAAACAGTTTTGTTTTATAATGTTATGCTGAGAATGCACAAGTTTGTAGTAATTTTAGAAAAATGTTAACAGGATTTGTAGTGTTTTCTCTTCTAGTATTCCAAACATTCCACGTGGGTAAGTTGATCAAATATATTTTAATATGTTTTATACTTAAGTAATCGTCTATAAGACGATCGCTTAAATACTCTTTTTAGCACCTTTGATTTTTTACGACCATTTGTAGGTAAGTACAAATTTACCTTGGCTTTTTGTTAATGGATGAATTAAACGGCATACTTATGATGATAGAAATCATTTATTTTTCTGATTACAAAATATACTTCAAATAAGTAAGTATATATTTTGAAATAGGTTTTTTTTTAATAAACACTAGATTTATCAACTTATCTAGCCTTTAATTTACTAAAGTTAACCGACTTATATTGGTGACTTTAAAATTGTAATCTAACTTGAAAAAAGTTCTGTCTCACATGTGGGTACCAAGTCTATCTAGGATCAGATGTACTAAGGTCTTTTCTAGCCAGCTAAGTGCATTTTCGTCGAGTGCATTATGATACTTGTATTTCTTTACTGTTAAAGCCAGACAAATTATTATTTGGCTAGATATCTCTGGATTTTTAACCTATCACTTCACTACATTATCATGTGCATAATACGATACTTACAAATAATAAAAAAATATATATATAAAAAACAAAAAGATGCTTGTTAGTTATGTACTAATTCTTGAACCGTAAAATTTGAGCAAAATGTTGTTATAAGATATCACACACTAACGATATTCCACTCCTAAGAGAATTGAATTTGTCTAAAATTTTTATTTTAGGCTTAGTCTGCGCATGAAGGCGCGGCTTACAATTATGTTATTATTATAATTTTTATTGTTTACCTTTGCATTGAATAAAATCAGTATATAATATACTTACCTATTAAAAAAATATATATAAATTACAAAAAAAATCAAATGCGCTGAGATTTTTGCAGGATCTTCTCAATTGAGATAGTAATAACAAAGCCTACAAATAAAGTTTTTTTTTTAATTGACTCAAATGGTAAGTGGTCACTGCCGCTCATGGACATTTGTAATCAACTTCATACAGAACATGGGTTCTATCTGAAGTCAGTCACAGATGCGTTGCTTCAGCCGAGGACTATGATGGTCGCCTCATATAAAAGTGTGCCGGCAATCACACCCTTCCATCGGAACGCAAGAAATGCTTCACGCTAGAAATAGGTCTGGCGGTGGTACTTCCGCGGTCGAACTACACTGGTTCTACCACAATTTCTTTTAAATTCAATGTATATCACAAGCGGATACATGCACGACTATCGAAACTTTTGTGGTCCTTCAGCGATGGTGCAACCGTCACATCTATTCCTCCCCTATTACAGACTAGTTGACCCGGCGAACTTTTCGCCAAAGTATGATTAGATTTAAGATTTTAAAATTATCAGTGTTTCTCCACTATATTATGTATGAATACGTACATATAAACCTTCCTCGTGAATTACTCTATCTATTAAAAGAACTGCATTAAAATCCGTAGCGTCGTTTTAAAGACCTAAGCATACCTAGGTGTAAAACAAAGTCTGTCACAACGGGAAGAGACTTTGTTTTGTCTACCATGTAGTGAAGTTAGTCCGCGATCTTCGATCCAAGCCCTCGATCGATTTGTGTAGTTGTTCAACGGATGTAGGTAGATAAATTGCATAGTAAGCAGTTTATTTTGGCTGTAATGATGTAGTTGCCGGCTCAATTTCATAAGGGGCGGCCATCTTACTCCTCGGGTGAAGCATGGCATCCGTGAAAGGCTTCAGATAGAACCTGTGATCTATATGAAATTGTTTGCAGATGTCTATAAGCGACAGTGACTACGTACTATCAGATGGATTGTCCGTTTCTTACTTCAATTTTATAAAAAAACTAGCTGACCCGGGGAACTTCGTTCCGCCTGTGTGAAAAATGAAGTGAAAAATCTAAACTTATAAGTGTTCCTCCACTATTTTATACATGTATTTTACATAAAAGCCTTCCTCTTGAATCATTCTATCTATTAAAAACTGCATTAAAATCCGTAGCGTAATTTAAAAGATCTAAACATACATAGGGACAGACAGCGCGAAGCAACGTTTATACTATGTATTGATAGACTAATGTCAACGGTCAAAACATTGTACAAATTTGCCCATAACGTAAGTTAAAGGTCGATAGATTGGTTTGTTGACATCCTTAAATGCTGTTGTGTTCTGTTTTTTTTTTTATCTGATGGAAGTAGCAAATGAGCATGCAGTCCACCCCATAATATAGAACAGGGGTTATATTTGAAGTCAATGACAAATGCGTTGTCATTCCCGAGGACTAAGATGATTGCTTTATAAGCCAGACTCGAGATACTTTATTATATCCATTAGAGATAGTAACACATCAAATAACAATAGGAGGGCACAGACTATTCAGTCTTTTTTTTTTTGTTCTCGAGGGGGAACCTTCAAAAGGTACCCGACGCCGTGGGAGCGACGCAGGGTTATGTGGGATTTTTACCGCACTAAAACCCCCCGGTGGCCGTCGCCGGCGCTAAAAAGGAGGACTCCGGGATCTCGAATCTTCAACCGGAATCCACTGAGCGCGTTCGCTCCTCCCAGATGGGCGGCTGGGCCCACCGCTCTGTCTAGTCTTTACGACGGTATGCGACCACACATACCGCCGTACTTCCCGGGATCGCCTGACCGAACGGTTCGAGCTTCCACTCTAGCCGTCTGCAACCCCGGAAGCCCCTTTTAGTCGCCTCTTACAACAGGCAGGGGACGCCGTAGCCCTTTTCTGATCCCGGAACTACAGGGAGGAGACTATTCAGTCTATAGTAATTATTAGTATTTACCAGGTGGTTTGCACGTTTGTTTGGTTTGCAACTTTAATTTTATAAAACGTCACGAACTGTCGTATGTAGGTCATTGTAGGCCGATCAGCAAAACGTGGTTGTGGCTGAAAACAGACACTAACATATTTTACGCAACGTGTAAATCAATACTTACACGTAACCTTGTTACATGTTTAAGCTAATAAAAACTTAGTGTGAAACCGTACGATAGAAATTGTCAAATAGGCAGTATTTTAATTGAGCGTCGTAGTTACTAAGGGTATGGCAAGATTACTCCGGTTGTGTTGTTGGATGTCCATTGGAGATCCCGGAGTCCTGCACGCAGCGCTGAGGACGGCCATCGGGGTTTTAGTGCGGTAAAAATCCAACATAGCCCGGCGTTGCTCCCACGGCGTCGGGTACCTTTTGTAGGTCTCCCCCTCGATAACAAAAAAAAATGGCAAGATTGGAAGTTGGCGTCTCCTAGTAGTTTTCTTACGAACATACTTATTCTAATCAGTCATCTGGTTAATTTGAAAATTAGTTATTCACCGTATTATTTTAAAAACTACTACAGTTATAAATAATATATGGTTCCACGTAAATCTTTATTATTAAAAATTACTTTTTATATTTGCAGAGAAATCATAATACAGAATACATAGTTACCTAAATTCATTTTCTTATACGGTCGTCAAAATGCGTTCCTCTAAATTTATGCTCCTGGCAGCAGCTCCTCACGTTAGCCAGCTACCTGTGACACCATGCCAGGGAAATTAATTCTAGCAAATGTCCAATTTGTTCTAAATATTAGTCGTAAAATTTCAACAGCAATGAACCTAATTATTTTTAAGTAATTAATTTAAAGTGAACATTTCTATCGTTCTTTTACGTAAGAGCCCCTATACTTTCCATGGTGTCCTTCCTGATACCCGATTAACGATACACCTGGCCTTGATGACGTCGCTTATATTTTATGCTCTAGATGGATGTGAATAAAATCGCACTTATTTTGTCTAATTATATTAAATTGGGGCTTTATCACACACATGTCATTACATTTAAAATTTAAGAAGTAGTTTCTAGTTTAATTTGAAATTTAAAATCTTAGCACTATTTTTTGCCTATATTGAAATTAAATATTTATTGTATTCTATGTATGTTATTCCCACGGCCTAGCCCGCTTTGGTCAAATAGACGACGGTAATAGGTACCCATGTGTTGATCTAGGACATAAACTATGTGTGCCAAATTTTAGCAAACCCCGATGTGTATATACCATATACCATAGGTATATGTATAGTTTTTGCGTGAAAGAGTAACAAACGCACAAACATCATAAACATTCGCATTCATACTATTAAGAATATTTTATAAGAGCCGGGACACATGACATTGTTCTAAGGTTATGTGTTTTTATTGAGCTCGCTAAGTTTTTATATTTTATTTAGGTATTTATTTATTTATAAGAGGTTCCTAAACCCTACTAATTTTAAAAACAGACTGTTGAAACTAATATGTAGGTATAATTGGTTACATGATTCCACATCATATTTTTATGTTCTGGGTGTGACGAAGGGCTTGCGGCGTAGGGACAGACCCTGCCCAGTAGGGCGTGCGCAGGTGGTTGCATGACTAAGTGTAATAAATTAACTTCAAGAATACAACTGTTAATTATACTTAGACTTATAGTTATATATGAATCAAACTGTTTGTGTTATTGTGTTGTTATTATTTGTAATCTTATTTATGTTTCACTGTTGGATACTGATCTTGACCCATCCTTCAGGGCGACTTATATAATTCTTAATTATTTTTACATATAAGTGATTTGCATGTATAACCCCACAACTCAAACCTCATCAATTTAAAGTTAAAGATACAGTTTAGTCCAAGACCCCTACGATTGAAAACTTGATGCAGTAACTACAATGCGGTTCTTGATGTTTTAATATGTTATTTTATTATTTTAACTCAGTTTATTAAAAATATACAAAAAGCATTGCTCATTTTTTATCAGACCGTTGTGGAAAATTTGCTTTTTATGTCGTTTTATTATTCAATCTAAGCAGCTTTATTGTTTTATACCTAACATCAATAATTTTAACGAAATAACATGTTTTTAAAGAAGACTTTGTATTACGATCTGCTTTTATTTATATAGGTAATACCTATAAGGCTATATAAATAAAAACTTAAACAGACCTAATAATTTTATAAGGCGCAGGTGAGACCCCACTTGTCCTTTTTTCATTTAAAATAAGTATAGCGAAGACACCTCCCTCTGGTACTTACGTAATACTTGATTATGCCTGAAATACGTAAAATTTACTTTACTCCTTTAAATACACGGATTACACGGTCTCTGTCTTTCTCTGATCCCTTATCTACCAATTCTACCATAATGCAAAAAATATTATGTTCTTGCTTTGAAAATTAAATTCAAATGTATCTTACGGGAATTATAGTTTATTTATGATAAGAATTAGTTTCATATACTTTTGTTTTTTTAAAACAATGAAGTACCAAACGAGCTTACAGTCCACCTGGTGGCCGATGCCGCTCATCGACATCTGTAACTTCGTACACAACAAGGGATC
The DNA here is from genome assembly GCA_949699795.1 of Spicauda simplicius. Classification (NCBI taxonomy): domain Eukaryota; kingdom Metazoa; phylum Arthropoda; class Insecta; order Lepidoptera; family Hesperiidae; genus Spicauda; species Spicauda simplicius. Next base: position 19,933,019 of record OX453060.1, on the reverse strand, counting down.
TACTTGACATCACATATGCGTTATTATTCCTGAGGTCTAAGTGTAGAAATGTCCAGAAATGCAAGAATTGCTTTGAAGGATTAGGTTGGATGGTCTTCTCGGTCAAACCACACTCGTTTTACCTATTTTAACCGACTTTCAAAAAAGAGGAGGTTCTCAATTCGTTTGAATTTTTTTACCATGCTAATACTGTCAAATATTCCAGGCCATAATCTATCACTGTGACAAATATCCAGATCCATTGCTGCCGTTTTGGGTCAATTGAGCCATAAATATCAATCCTCACAATCTTCCGCTTTATAATATAAGTTCAAGTGAGATAAGGCCTCTTATACGTACCGACTGTAAAAGACCTTCTAGTTCAATTTCTTAGTCTCATACCGCAGGTAAAAAGGAGTGCAGGCCGCCCCCCGACCCGGTGGACTGATGACCTGAAGAAGACGGCGGGTAACCGCTGGATTCAGATGGCTCAGGACCGGTCGAAGTGGCACAGATTAGGGGAGGCCTATGTCCAGCAGTGGACTTTCAAAGGCTGATGGATGGATGAATACCGCAACTGTTAGAGCTAGTGCTGTATTGTCCTGGCATAGAATCCATATGCAATTCTTGTTTTATTCCACATTTTAATCGGAGTTAGGGACAGTAGGTGAGATGCAGTTAGTAACGGAATTCTAAAAATACGGCAACATGTTCGCTCGTCATTTCCCTTGCAGAAAATCTGTTTATCATGCGATCATTTAAAATCGTTGATTGAAACATCAATGAAGGACGTGGCATAATCACCGTATCACAAACTATGTGTAATTTATTATATAATGTAATCAAGTTATGTAATGATAACAAATATAACTATCTATTGAAATAGTGCAATGCTTTATCTGTTTCCTTACGTTATGCGGCAACTATTTCGAGAAATGCAGGAGTTGGCGTTGGCAATAGTTTGTCGTGATGATTTATTGATTACCGGCCGTGATAATATGGAAATTATCAAGATATACAAGTATGCGTTGAGCGTAGCGGGTACCAAACCGGTCAAGCAGATGGTTTCGGGTTAGAACCTCGTCCATGACTTAATAAAAAAATTATTTTTCGACCAGGTGTTTAATATCACACGGGAAAAAACGCAAAGCATACTGAAAAATCTCAACTTCTGTCACTAGTGATAATACATGCCGCATTGATTATTGGTTTCTATGAGGCAGCTTTGACGTTCTGTATCTTTCAGTTAACAAGATATTAGGATGAAAATCGAATAACAGCATAGAAGAATAAATATGACTGATCTGGGGAGATTCCACTGCCACACCTATTTCTCAAGAGAAGCAGTTGTTGCGTTTCGGTGAAAGCGTTCCCGACTTACTTTTAATATGAGGCGCTCATCTTAGTCCGATGCATCTTCTAATAGAACTCCTGTTTTAAGTGAAGTTAATTAAAGCTGTCTTTGGGTGGCAGTAGTCTCTCATCATCAGGTAAAACTGCATGTTTATTTGTTACAGTTATGTATCTTAAAAAACTCAAGTCTAGAAAGCAAACATTTATACAACGGTTTACAAAAATTAGGTCCCCGAAAACCTGAACGGATTATTCGATATCAGATTTACTGCTTTGGCAGAGCTTAATGTTCTTTAGTCCAACGATTTTGAAAATAAGATTACGAATTTAAAGTAGGCACGCCAGATTTTTCATCTCTTCTCACAATTAAAAAACCAGTTTCCAGTAAAGTAGTATGTGCGTATGTATTTAAGGCCTCTATGTGATTTTGTAATATACATTAGTGGGTGCCATTAATACCACGCGGAATACAAAAAGTCGTTTTATTAACTAACCTATCAGTTTTAAAATGGCGACTGGATTTAAAGGTCAGACAATCATTATTCTAAACGCCATCTTTGTTTTTGCTGCAATGAACACTAATATGTATTATGAAGGAACGCGAGAATATTTTGGGATATTTTCGAGAAAAGTATAAAAACTTTAAATTGCTATACTATATTATATGATGGGAACTCAATTCATTCGAAACGCTTACTAAGACTAATTTACCATTTCTATGCCTATTCTTTATATCTAGTACCAGACGATGTTTCTCTAGGTGGCTATTTAAATTAATCAAGTGTTCTTTCTTTAAATCTAGCGGTTGAAGTCATTAGATTTAGTAATTTGATTTTGCCTAACGCAAACAATTTTATCCCGTTTTATTATATCATCGTAATCTTTTTACAATTCTAAATTCTTACGCTATAACATTTATTGGACTCGGTTTTATTAATAGGTATTCCTACGTTTTCCTTACGAGTAGTATACTTGTGATTTTTGTAATACATAGGTAGGAAACAAGCTCATATTGCTGCATTTTTTGTGATAATAATAACGTGTTTATTGCTGTTATGTTTATCTGGAACAAGTTAACTGTTTTTATTTTAAAACTAGCGAAATGTTTTGCTGAAACTGACGGTTATGAAATTATTAAAATCTAGTTATAACATATTCTGCAGATCTGAATACTTCTGCTCAATGCTTAGACTTAGTTGCTTAAATTGTGGTAGGTACTTAAATCTATTACGTTTTTAATGAGTTACCTTTGATATTAGTCATTATGGTAGTAGGATATTGATGTACTGTTTTTCATTTTAATAAGTAATTATCTTATTTATGATACCATTAATTCTTAACTTTACGAGGTACTTCAATGGTTTAATAGATGGGCGATACCCAGCACAGAATCTGGTTCTACTTGTCTTCAATACTGTCCGATCGTAATATTAATAACTCATCAGTTTTATAAGGAAATCTTGGAACGCTATTAGTTTTTCTATTTACTCGTGAAATGTTTATGATATACACATCATTATTCATTCGTGCCCATAAAAATAATAGACTATCAAATACCTAGGTTTCTAGGTACGATGGCTCATACGTCGTACGTCCTAGGCATACGTCCGGACACAATTATGTAAACATGTGGAAATAAGGCAATTAGCAATTAAGTCCCTATTATGAGAGCAATTATTTGATTCTGAGGCAAACTCGTTGTGCAGTCACGAGGGGGTACACGCCTTCGACAAGGTTGATTATACTGTGAGCACAGTTGTATTGTGACGTGCAAGATCCATGAGGTCTTTTAATCCAGAAGGTCCAATTATTTTAGGTTAAGTAATCAAATTAGTATTAAGTTTAAAAGTCATTAAACATTAATATAAAATGATGAGCTGAACACTTTATGACAAATAAGTTAAGAAAAAGTCAAAAAGTCCTAAATAAGAAATATATTAAGACGTCCTTTTATTTAGGACAGTAGAATTTACCTAAGTGAAACACGTCCTATTGGTTTGTAATAATTTATGTCTATTATAGGTGAAGGTACTTGAAGGATTGCTTCTGTGTAATGTCAAGGAATGATTTACAGCCAAATACCTTGTACATGGAGGCGAGATTTATCCATTAGCAGTTAAGTATGTATTTAAGATTATTCTAACACATAGCATTCATAGTAGAATTAAGCAATTAATTTGCCCTTTCGCGTTTTTAAAGTATGTGGAAATAATGAAAACAAATTCCATTTATAGCTTTGTAATTTTGGCTTAAAACTTTCTAAAAAAATGTTGAGTGATAGCCAGATAAGCTGAGGAAAGACAAATTCTAAATATTAAAACGAACACAACGGTTTATATGTATTACAAGAAATTATATGTAAATTACCTACTTACATAATTATGATTTATAGTATTATAGCAAAATGTATTCTTAACACTGCAATCTTTACCGATGAACAATCTTCGAGAACCAAAATAGAAGAGAATGTTTGTCAGCACGTTCCTGTTTCTACTGTTCTATATTTAGAAAGCATCAACATCAGCTGATGTGTGAATTGTTATCTGCATGACAACTGGACATACATATAGCTATAAAGTTAGACGTAATGATTTTTCATGATTTTCGTAGGGTTGGCATACGTTCCTCAGTAAAAAATGTGAGTGATGCCAAAATTTATAAATCGACTGCTGAACGCAATATTGTACGCACTAGCCAGGCAGTCTAGAGTTTGGTTGGCTGTTTAAAACGGATTGACTTTCTCTTGCCAAAAATGTTGCTTGAGTGATATATTATTAAACACTAAAGTGTTGATACATGTACATAAATATATACGTCTGAATTCTTGAGTACAAAGTCAGTTAAAGTTAAGCTTAAAACGTCAGAGAGCCACCTGTTTCTGCAGTTAACTGCGCTTTGCGGGTAATTTTATTTAAAGAACAAGAAATAAATTTTCAGTGAGGCTGAGAGAAACCTATGTTATTTTAGTCTTCGTGGTTTTAATCATTATTTATTTTGTTGTCTGTCTATGCTGCACGTAAGTTCAAATCTATTGTATCGAATCTCAAAAATATTGTAAACGTATTCCGGATTTCAAAATGTTATTCATGTCTTTTATAACGTTACATATTCAAACGATTAAGCAAGAATGGTGGATTTGAAATCCTATAGCCCATGAGTAGGATTATTTAAATTAAGACGTTTCAATTATTATGATAGTGTTCGCTATTTTCGTTCATTTCATTGTATGTGTAATTCTCATATGTAATGCACTATGCCCAGCTTTACGTCATAACATATTACACCATTTGCCGGCCCTAAGCCAATTAATAGTGAAAGTCAGAACGTCAGACGCCCCGAGCGCATTACATTAATTGGATGAACCGATAATATGATTAGTTTTATGGGGTTCTAATACTATATTATACAATATCATATGAACAACGTTTTGTGAGATCGGTACTTTTGCCTTTTTTAATCACATGACAGCGTCTTCATTCATTTTCAGCTGTGACAATATTGATTCAGGTGGACTTTTGTGAATCCTTAATATTGTTTTACTTTACCTTCTCTATTTTTCATTGTCTGTTTCGTAAACAAAATGTTTCACAGTCCTTTGTCAGGCTGGCCTTGTTTACTGTTAAGTTTTGGTTACATAGAAACGGGGCATAAATAAATGTTTACATCAAGTGTATCAACTTAGACTTTACCATGAATTAGACGAAATGTAAGATTTCGAATACATATTATTTATGGGGTGGTACATAAGTTATATGTATTTCTAATCTTACAAATGAGTTTAATAATAAAATACGTTTTGTTAGTTCAGTTTTGTATACTCCATATCCAATCGCATTATCCATTTTCGAGGTTGAAACCTTAGACTTAGTTTCCTTGATGTAAATTGGGGCTATTCCAGTGACCTTCATTATTCTGTTCTGTTCAATACAATGACATAGGTATTATGTTTCGAACTTGCATATTAGGTATTTCTTAAGGCATGGATAATCATTTTATTGTAACATGAATATTCATAAGTATTGTATTTCTGTTGTAAATTATGTTATTACAAAAGCGATTCTAGAAGTTTCATATTTTTGTCTTCATAAATGTGTAATTATTTCTTTTGGTGTTTTCGATGTCTTGAATAACTAAGGTAAAGTCAATGTATATTTAATACCTAAATTATACACGCATTTACATGTTATACTGAGTCTAAAATTTAAATAATATTAATTATCTTTTACGTACTTTACATTCAATGGAAGACCTTTCATTGATAACTGATTACTCCAATCAATTTCTGACGTGTTTCCATGATCAATAAGACTTGACCTATTCAATATCATGACATCAGAAATCTTCAATGTTCCATGATTTTTGTCCAATTGACTCGTTTGCGAGGTCAATTTGTACTAGGCGATGATTGATTTAATGATCAAGAATGGACCAGGAAGGTCAATTCCATAGAAAAATCTTTAGATTCGAGAACGTAATCAGGATTTATCGTTGGGACTTGGGATTGTTTTGTTTCTTCTCAGCTGAGGTTATCTGCCAATTCAAGTAGTATATTGGAATATAAGAAAACAATGGACCAGAAAGTTAACAAGTAGCGAAACAAATGATTTCAAAATTTTATTCGTAGTTATAAACAATGAAATTAATGTAATATGAAAAGAAATGGTAGATTTCCAGGAAGAAGCAGTATTTTAAGAATTGTTTCCTAATGGAATCCGTCGTATCCGAGAACAAATACACTTTGTTAAATAATAAATGGTTATACGGAAACTACTCATTTCTATAGTAAACGTAACGAATGTGGGTCTGTAGAGCAGTGTGTTCCCATGAGATGGTTCTCAACTTGGCGCCAATGGGACAGTTAGGGGCCAACCGTTTGTTGGCACACTTGGTAACACACGGATGTGAAATTGAGACTTACGTAGACGCTTCAGATTTTATATATCCTACTGCAGGGTTGAGAAATGAAATTTAATTTAATGATCACCCAATCTACGAGTTATAAGGTTATGTAATAAGGTTATGTCTGCTGAAATAAAGACATTTTTTATAAAAGTACAAGATGCCAACTAATTAGAGGGTAAGTTTATTACTATTGAACAAAATTTGTAACAGTAGGTAGAATTGAAAACGAACGCGTTATTTACCTAAAGTTTTTAGTACAGTCATCAAATCTGGGGTGGAATTTATATGTAATCTCCCATTTATTTAAATCTGCCAAGTGCACTTGTATGCAAAATCACCAAAAGTACATATAAAAATAAAAGAAATTACAATGACTAGTAATATCGTAAACATGGCCAGGACGTAAATAAACAGATAAACGGAGGCCACCGGTCTATTATTGGTTATTCTCGATCGCAATAGCAACAATGGAACCATCAGCCGACGCGATGGGGTCATTCAGTGGGTTAATATTCCGCAGAGTATGTCACATGCAATTGTGAGTTGGCAGCTGCAATCAATTGAATCAACCGCATTTATTGCAAATGTGTTACAATGACGTGTTTATCAATACTTTGGTATTTAGGATGCATTCATTGATTCCTTTCAGCATTATAGGCTCGTATTTTATGGTCTAAAGTCTAGGCTATAGAGTATCAAGGTGGCAGATCCCTTTCTGATTCGCCTGTGGCGCCGCGGCCGGCACCGCCAAACTTATTTCTGCGAAATATCTGTAAGCTGCTGTTTTCTTGATTGTAGGATGTGGCACATATACTTTTTCGGTGGTATCAACTTATTCCTAGCTAGCAACGCATCTGTGGTGGACAACATGTAAGATTTTGATCTTATCTGGGGTTGATCGTAGGCGGGAGTAGAACCTAACCATCATGTAGACTGTGCAGTATTTTGCTACTTCTATAATGTATAAACATTTCATTACCTTACATTAACATGGAAGATTTCAATAATTTAACTAGTTGTTTAGCGAAAATTTTACGAAGTACAAGCATTGCAGCGAAAAAATTTTCTTTGGATCTGGTATATTTTTCTAAAATCAAACTAATGCGTAGTTTGATTTTAGCGACGATGAATAAGATGACTTACAAATTATTTTTGATTATTAACTGAATATTCAACCCGAGTGCAAAACCCCTTAGTCTGTGGTCCAACACGCACTTGGCTGCTTTTTTGTATTGTCGTATTTAGTTGACCTTGCATTGTTGTGAGAAGATGCTAATTTCGTTTGCGCAGCGTGGGATTAACCAAAAAAATTGCAGAACGCTAAATTTCTGTCTAATTTTATGAGTGTTAAACTCTAATGCGAACTGTTATAAAGCATTTCTTCTTAGTAATAAGTAGCTTACTGGTGTCCAAGGCCCTAAAAGTCACATATCATCGAGTTAATACCCGTTTCATCCATGATCCATTCATCAGCCTTCTAAAATCTACTGATGGACATAGGCCTTCCATAGTTGGCAACACTCCAACCGGTCCAGTGTCTTCTTGTAGCTGTTTCCCGTTGTTTTCTTCAGGTTATCGGTTCATCTGGACGAAGGAGATCTCGTGCTCTTCAACGAACTCACGTGTGGTACTTACTGCATATACTCTACTTATTATAGAAACATGCAGCTAGCGTTCATCTCATTATTTATGCCATGAAGATCTCAAGAACGTGCTACTAAGTTCAATTTATATATAAATCAATTACCGTACATTGTTAATAGTATGATGAGACCTAGGACTGATTTATAGTATTTTTAATCCTATGTTTACAACTGCGTGTTGTCTGAGTCATCTGACGTGTTTTGCATGTTTAAATGCTGACTTTAGATAGTCTTGACAAATACAACTTGCATACTTTATACCAGACAGGTGATGATAATAAGTGATAACAGTGCATCTAATGAAAACATAAAATTAAATAATAAGAATTTGGTATGTACTACACGACTATAGATATAGTGGTGCAGTTTTGTCAAAAGGAATGTACCAGTAAACATAATTCTTTTTATTTTTTTGTTCTCGAGGGGGAAACCTTCAAAAGGTACCCGACGCCGTGGGAGCGACGCAGGGTTATGTGGGATTTTTACCGCACTAAAACCCCCCGGTGGCCGTCCTCGGCGCTAAAAAGGAGGACTCCGGGATCTCGAAACGACTTCAACCGGAATCCTCCGAGCGCGTTGCCCCATCGGGCTGCTCCCAGATGGGCGGCTGGGCCCACCACCTAGTGTTGCCCAAATGCAAGAACAAGACGAGACTTAGCCAGTCTTGGTCTTGGTCTTGCGCCAATACACCTGGTCTTGGTCTTGGTCTTGGTCTTGCGCTCCCAGTCTTGGTCTTGGTCTTGGTCTTGCAGCAAGAGTCTTGCAAGTCTTGCAATTACCTATTAGTCTATTACTATTTATTAAAGTTTGACCAAATGTACAATAATAGTACCTAAGTAATTAGTTTAAAACCATATAAGTAATCAATATTATAATATATACTTACTAGAATGAATTAATATGACATCTACTACCTATCCTTACCATTTTATCCCAATCATAATACTACTTGCGTGATCAGTATAATGTATTCATTTTCATTCTAAGCAACTTATTTATTCTTTGGAACACCTGTAGGTACTCTTAAAATTCGAAATTATTTTGCATGAGTATACCTACGCCCTATGGCGGCAATCAAATAGTGTCAAATGTTATGATTTCGGCGTGGCGGCAACGATTGTTTTAGATTTCAAAAGAAGCCGCCGGCGCGTGTATCATAACCATGTACTTCCGAAAAGCGGCAAATTTCTTTGAGAAGTAAGTACAAAACCTTTGATGCCGCATTATTAAAGTGCCGATGGTTAAAACATAACTATGCATGCACTCAGTTTGATTTTTAACCGACTTCCAAAAAGGAGGAGGTTATCAATTCGTCTGTATTTTTATTTTTTTTTTTTATATTTGTTACCTGATTTCTCCGGACTGGGTGAACCGATTTAGATGATTTTTTTTTTATTTGAAAGGTAGTGCGTGTCATAGGGTCCCATTTTTTTTTAGTATTTTTTTGACTAGGGCATCCATAAGAAAAACGCATAAGTCTTAAATTTGCATTTTCAATGTACGCGATAAATGTATGAATAACTCAATATCCCGCCAACCGATTTTGATGATTCTTTTTTTATTAGAAAGGATGTACTCCAGGGGTAGTCTGATAAGAGTTTGATAAGGTTCTAATCATAGGATCTTCAACTTTTTGGAGCAAAATAATAAAATTAGTGATAGTCGGCCGAACCTTAGCTGGAGAAGTCCAATTGAGTAAAATATAGAATAAAATTACTATGTAGGTATTTACTATGAAAAATTTGACCTTCAACTCTTCAATCCTGATGATGCAGGGGTACTGCTAGCCTGAACTATAAAAGTTGGTCGTTTGATGTTTGCGAATATATAATGAAATTGTTAAGCAAATTCATGGGACAAAAATTTGACCTTCAACTCCTCAACCCTGATGATGCAGGGGTACTTAAAGCCAAAACCATAGGAATAAGCCATTTGGTGCTTACGTATATGTTATAAGATTACTGAGCAAAAACATAAGATGAAAAATTTGACCTTCAACTCCTCAACCCTGATGATGGAGGGGTACTTCAATCCTAAACCATAGAAGTTGGCAATTTGGTGCTTACGGTTATGTAAAGAAAATACTAAGCAAAAATATAAAATCAAAAAATTGACCTTCAACTCCTCAACCCTGATGATGAAGGGGTACTTCAATCCTAAACCATAGGAGTTGGCAATTTGGTGCTTACGGTTATGTAAAAATAATACTAAGCAGAGGCACAAAATTAAAATTTTGACCTTCAACTCCTCGACCCTGATGATGAAGGGGTACTTCAATTCTAAACCATAGGAGTTGGCAATTTAGTGCTTACGGGTATGTAAAAATAATACCAAACAGAGGCACAAAATTAAAATTTTGACCTTCAACTCCTAAACCCTGATGATGCAGGGTACTGCAAGCCTGAGCCATAGAAGTTAGCCACCTGGTACTAACGTATATGTTATAAGATTACTAAGCAACAATATAAGATGAAAAATTTGACCTTCAACTCCTCAACCCTGATGATGGAGGGGTACTTCCAGAGGGGGCGCCCTGTTTGTATGAATTGTAAAAGTGTTTTATGTTTAATTTTTGTGAATATGTAGATGCACAAAGCAAACTTAGAGGCTTTATTTAAATACAAACATAAAAATATAGTCACTAAAAAGTGTAAAATAAAAACTTTTTAACAAAAAATATCTACCGACTTCCATGTCACAAAAAAGTAAAAAATAATTTAAATATATTTTGGTCTAGAACATACTCAGTACTTAGTACATAGTTCTGAAGTCGGTGCTCATATAGGACGTAGTTACCGTCGTCCAGCGAAATATGTCGAGCACCGACTTCAGGACTATGTACTAAGTACTGAGTATGTTCTAGACCAAAATATATTTAAATTATTTTTTACTTTTTTGTGACATGGAAGTCGGTAGATATTTTTTGTTAAAAAGTTTTTATAATAGATATTTTTTTATTCGCTATGTTTATGGTCTTAGTCGTAACACGCATAGGTCCAGTTTTTCATATTCTTTGATACAGTTTTTTGCGTCTCATAGAATTCCTAAGCGTCCCTACCTATACACCGAACTGTTACACCTAACTACTTAGTGAAATAGCGCTAAGTCCTAGCTGCAAGACGCAAGAGTCTTGCAGGCTATGTCTTGTTCTTGCTCAAGTCTTGCACGGTCAGTCTTGGTCTTGGTCTTGCTAAAAATACGCGGTCTTGTTCTTGGTCTTGGTCTTGCAAAAACGCAAGAACAAGACCAAGACTGCAAGACCAAGACTGAATTTGGGCAACACTACCACCACCCCGTCTAGTCTTTACGACGGTATCATACATACCGCCAACCTTCCCGGGATCGCCTGACCGAACTGTTAAATTTCCCATTCTAGCCGCCCGCAACCCCGGAAGTTCCTTTTAGTCGCCTGTTACGACAGGCGACTAAATAGAAGTAGCCTTATTTTGATCCCGGAACTACAGGGACGTAGTTCCAAGCCCTAGATACAGGATCATCCATATCTAATATTGTTACCAAAGGAATTTACTAAGTAATATGAGAAGTTCCTCAGAATACTTAATCAGATTCTGTTTTTTTAGGTTTAGGATAAAAAACATTTTTGTTTCAATTCCAAGTTGGCGCACCTTGAATTGAAACGTTTACTGAATTATCATCAGTAGCATGATTAAGTCGAAGGTTTATTGCGCATCCTGTGGTCGTTTCGTAAATGCCATTTTATGCACGTTTTCGTTGCTTTGTTACAAATTAGCATAAATTAAGAATTAATCACTTGCGACTAAAAAGAAAGTGTTAGTATCAACAAGTTATTACATTCTACTTCTCTGTGCAAGGGGACTATCAGACAGTAGAGCTCATATTATAGTTCAGACTACTGATTGGTATGGTTTGTATAATTACATAATTTATGTATGTTATTACCTTTACCAATGAACGAATTCTAATTGATTCCTTACACAAAAAATGTCCTCATATGCATTATTTGCACGAACATTAGCAAAATCTACCTGCAATTAAATATACCTCTTTATTAACTCGACACAATCACTGTTTTAATGTTCACCTTATGTAGTGCCTACAACATATAATACGGCTGTGACAGGTATATAGTTAAAGAAGTTGAATATAAATGAAAGTGGGCAGAAACTACCAGCAATAGTAAAAGCAATAAAACAGAGGAAATCGTTCAAATCAATGATGCAGACGACGCCAAGGAGACGTGTTTGCGCCAAGAAACGCTTTCAGCTTACTAAGACGCGGATGCCTTACGCAAAGCTGATCTATAAATAGAATAGGGTTCAACGTAATCTGCTTAAGGTGCAGTTAGCCAAGATTGGAAAACAAATTGCGGTAATCTGTCCAGCAGATTTGCCTTTCTCTTGTAGAATAAAAAGTAGTGATTTAAACAACACTAGGTGAACTTATGTTCCTAATATGTATTAACACATTAGACATAGTCGCAACGGATTTTATAAGAGTATCAAGTAAAGCCATAATTTTATCGAAACATATAAAATTAATCGTTCGACGCTGTATAATTAAAACTTGAATTTTACGAGTCTTTTAGTACTGCTAGACATTTTAATGCATTATCAATATTTTTATCAGAATTTGCACATTATGAAGATTACATTTTTGGTAAGAATTTAATGTAAACTTTTGAAACCAGATTGTCCAGTATAACATGAACTAAAGCGGTATTGCTATGTTAACATACATATTATATTATCGTAACCTTTGCGAGAAAATTCGACTGGATTCCAATGGACCGGTATGACTGCTGTCATTTTAGAAAACAGCTTGCAATTAGGTAGTATATTTGTTTGATTTGTATGCCTCATATACTGCTTTATAATGTTAACTTTCCTTACGCTTATCATTTTCTTCTACATTTCGGTTAGTTTTTTTAACGTAAATAAAAATAGCATGAAAATAAGGCCAGCTATTTCGGGCTTATACATGTCTTGCCATTAAAGGTCGTTTAATTTAAACGCTTGCTAATGGGCCCTGTTCATGTAACATGCTTTACCTAATATGTTACATAGCTGCCTGTAACAGAGTAAAGTCCAAATTTGTCGCCTGTCTTGTGACTTAGTCGTCACTTGTGAGTTGTGACTCATTTTCTTCATATTTACCATAATGATACTTACTTTGAAAGTATGGGTTAACAGATAATTTGATTTGCATCGCCGCAATACAATGTGAAGTAATCTATGAATTCATCGTTATATCACGGTCACACAATACTTTCAAACATTTTCGGACATTAATATGATTTTGTAATGACTAACTTAATAAGTACTAGTAGACCCGACCACGCGTTGCTGTGGTTAAAGAAATGTTACTTAAACAAATTTTATTTGTAATGTATTTGTAAGAAATTAATATACTACAAAGTTGTTAGTAGATAACATGTAACATATAAACTTATAAATAAGGTAAGAAGGGCAGATGGTATTAAATTTTCAACAATGACATTTATAATTTTTTATTAAAAAATTTGACATTCAATTTAATTCAGCACTTCTCGGTGTACAATATTTTTAGTTAACTTGTCTTTATTTATTTAAATTAAAGTGTCGAACAATGAAGCACTATTAATTAAAAAGCAGGAATAGTTTTATTGTTCACTATACTAACTTAAATTATTGTTCACTACACTAACTTAAATTATTGTTCACTACACTATACTTCAGTTTAAGTAACACGTAGCCGTCTACGATAACTCCAAAAATTGAAAAACCAAGAATATCGAGATTTAACTGTATTGCGATCACCACAACTTAAAAACCCACGTTAGTTTGTCTTTCCTAAAATAAATATGCACATCGACAAACAAAAACAAAATAGGTTAGGTAGCGCCACCTAACGGTCACATCAGTACTAATTTAAATGTAATTTGCGTTCAAAAATACTTCATCAAAATAAATGTTCTCTATAAATAAAGAAAAATTGTTTGCAGTAAACTATGAATAAAAAATAACTTTAAGTAATATTGAGTCAACTGTTCGATTGATATAATTTTACACTTTGTTTTTAGGGAAATGAATGTCAGGTGAACGCATCAATATTATTATAATCATAATACATGCATTGTTGCCAATAATAAATTAAAATTGTATGGGTAAGTTTATTTAATAGTAAAATATTTTTCCTTAATCTCATAAATTGCTTTTAAAATTATTTGTCAATTTTAGTTTAAGGAAATACGAAATTAAAATAAAAAAAAAACTAACTGAAACGGTATTGATTTATCGATACCTTCGGTTGATGTAGATGACCGTAACGTAAACAGCGCCATCTAATATCTCAGACATATTACTATTTCGATTTGGCGGTAAGGGGGCGTATCATCGCAGAATATACTGAGATAGCTTTGTATTACTTTAGTAACTTATAAGGATATATATTTATATCTGGATATAATATTAAATTGTCGCTCATATGAAACGTTTGCTCATATGAAATTTTAACAAAGCGCCATCAATACATTCGGTTCATGTAGATGACTGTATCTTAAAGAGCGCCATCTAATGTCTCAGATACATTATTTGGCGGTAAGGTTGCGTATCAACGCAGAATATACTGAGATGGCTATGTATTAGGTACTTTAGTAACCTTTGATCGACAATATTACTGATCGAAGTTAGTAACTTAAACTTATCTTTGGTCATGATATTAAATTGTAGCTTATGTGAAACGGTTGTAATTTTAACAAACCGCCATTACTTACATAATCAAGTTAACAGATAACATTACACCGCCATCTGTTATTAGGATTATATAAAGCTAACAGCTGAAGGTAAAAAAAATATTTGCAATTAAACCTATAAATTAAGATATAAACTATCCTATCTTTCAAGTTGGATCAAAATGCACATGTTGTGTAAATTTGATTATAATCGGTTCAGAGGTTTAAGAGTCCATTGCGGACAAATAAAGTGACACGTAATTTATATATATTAAGAAGAAGATATAACATCAAGTGAATCCGTGATATTATTAAGTGTTTAAAAATCGTCGTTAAAATGACAAACAGATACTCGAGTGAACTTACGGGTTCCTGGTAACGGTTACGGGCACGGGTTTTGGTTTTGTCGTACTGCACTCTAAAAGTTATTAGCATAAAGCATATTTGTAAGTAAAACCCCTATGGTTAACAACTTTAGCTCTTATAATTATGCTAACATATTTTATAACTTAAAAATCGTAAAATCTAATAACAAAATTAGATCCGTTGTTGAGTACAACCACAGTACTAGTATCATACAGTAATCTAACTTAGCCCTGTGCTTGAATTTTATACCTACAGACGCGCTGGACGAGAGTATGCGTTTGGGCTATCCGTGTAAAGTATTTTAATTACATCTGCATACTTGACTTTCTTTATAACTTATTATGTATTTTATTCGGTAGATTAAGGTATTAAACAACGCGTTCTTTTAATATTTGAGAGACTTAATAACAAATCGTACACAAATAATAGTTATAAATGTCACCTTGAATAATATTTTACGAACCAAAATAAAAAATATTAGCACTGGACGTGTTTATACACAATTAAAGCAATCAAAAACATAGTTTACAACTGCTCTTCGCTACATGATTATTTAAATAAAAAGATCCACTGCTTAAAAAACGTCACACCGCCCGCTCGTCACTACGGCACATTCGTTGGCTGTTGTATACCGAGTGCATACCGACATCGAGGCGCGTAGGTACAACTTGCGTTTCGTGCGTTTGTAAGAAGTTAGAATACTGTAGATACCATTGCCGTGGTACAACATTCCACGGCACAGCCGTGCCCATATTTACTCGTATGTAGTCTACGTCAAATGCTGACGGATTTCATCTCAAGTGACGTTCGCATTCGCGTAATAATATTTAGATCCGGTCGTAGTTACAGGTGTAAACAAAAGTTATCTGATGTTGTTTCCTCGTGACTTCTTTTGTTTCTTCAATCTCTATTCTACGTAATTTCTTATTTATTTGATCTAATCTTCCAATTAGTTGTAATGAAAGTATATTTTTAGTAAAAATAATGAGAGCTAACGTATATGCGTCGTTTTACTTTAAATTCAATTATTTTGGTAACCAAATAAGTTATTTTTTACTTCCTACTATATTTGCTTTTATTTCAAAAAGCCTTATCACCTAGTATCAATAATGATTATCACTCCTATATCTTAAACTGACATAAAAAGTAGGAAATCGTTTCCTATTACTTATATTCCTTTTATCTTTACAACAGATTGATATCTTTTTACCGCTTTGATTTATCGTTATCGTTATGCACTTCACTGGGACGACACGACACCCACACTGACGTTGAAACACCAGTAGTTTTCTTATTTCTGATTTTCACCGCTGATTGATGTGTGTTGTACACATCAAATAATCGCTAGACAAACTGAAATGTCCCTGTAGCCTCGGGGTCAGAATAGGGCTACGGTATCCCCTGCCTGTCGTAAGAGGCGACTAAAAGGGGCTTCCGGGGTTGCAGACGGCTAGAGTGGGAGCTCGAACCGTTCGGTCAGGCAATCCCGGGAAGGACGGCGGTATGTGTGTTCGCATACCGTCGTAAAGACTAGACGGAGCGGTGGGCCCAGCCGCCCATCTAGGAGGAGCTCGATGGGGCAGCGCGCTCGGAGGATTCCGGTTTTAGTGCGGTAAAAATCCCACATAACCCTGCGTCGCTCCCACGGCGTCGGGTACCTTTGGAAGGTTTCCTCCTCGAAAACAAAAAAAAAAAAAAGAAAGACAAACTGAAATAACGAACACTAAAAATTCATTAAATTATACAACCCCGTTTACTGGTGTTGTTGTCGGTGCCGCGTCGCGTCGTGTCGCCACATTAAATGAGATTCCTATGACGTTTCAGTAACTACTGAGTTATCTACCAGATTTTAATCACCGTATCTAGTTAATCTTGTTCACCAAATAAATTATTTACTAAAAATCACCTTACATTAATTGAGTAGGTAGTAGAAATTAACAGTCAGTATTATTATTTTCGTTAATACATTTGTCAGTTCTTTAAAATAAGTTGTTACCCCACTACATGAGTAGGAGGGTAACGTTTTTTGAACGTATGGATGTATGTTTGTATGTATGTCGATTTCTTACTCCCTTAGCCTAATTGGTTTGACGGATAGTGGAATTTGACATATCACTGAAATGGTCTCAGTTTGCATTATGACATAGGCTATATTTATTTATAAATGGCGACTATGAAAAGAAGGGGTGAGGAGGAATTTCTTTTAATATAATGACAATATTTTGACGCTAATCCGATCCTAAAAACCGTAGAATTAACTAAATGATAAAAAGAAATAAAACAAAATACCCGACTGCAAATTCTAGTTTTAGCATTCGGGCTGTTTGCTTTTGACCAATACGGTAGAATACGGCCTACAACCTTGTATTTTGAGAGAAGACCCGTGCAGATGTGAGCGTATCACAAAAGAACAGAGAGATAATTCAACTCTTATATTTCTGTCTTGTTTCAGGGCACAGCTCCAGCTTGCTATGCGGGCGCACAAAGGAGGTAGAAGTGGGGGGTGGTATCGGCGCAGGCGCAGCGCTAGCGTTAGCGCTGGTGCGCCCCCCCTCCTCCCCCACGCACGCGTCCTGCCAGCTCCGGCTGACGGCGCCTGACGCGGCCGCGTTCACTGTGCGACTTATTGACGTTAAGGTATTGTTCATGATAATTTACGGTTTTTTTGTGTAAAATGAAGTAACCAACTTTGAGTAAATGGTGACTGCAAATGGACATTTGAATGCAACCTCATATGAAATAGGAATTCTATCTAAAATAGACTGCAGATGCATTGCTACTCTTGAGTGCTTAGATAGGTGAGGGGCGCCGCGCTAGGGGACACCGATGCGTTCCACTATAGATCCCGGGGTCCCCTGCAAGCGCTGAAGGAGGCCACCGAGGAGGTTTTAGTGGGTAAAAATCTCACATAAGTCTCTCCTAAGGCTTCGGTGTACCTTTTAAGGTTTCCTCCCCGTCACAAAAAAATCTTAGATGGTAGCCTCATATGAAAATAATCCAGCAACAATACGCTTCCAGCGAGATGCCAGAACTGCTTCACGCTAGATAAATTAATCAAACTATATTCGTTCTACCATCTGGTCTTACGATCGTGGTCTTACAGTCTACTATCATCCAACAAATTTGACCAACTAGAGTGCGTAGTGGCAACACCAATCGACATTAGTGACGGCTTATTAAAGTAGTCAGGCCAACAACGTTATCCAGGGATCCTCTGCATTTAAATATTTAAAAAAACGAAAAAACAACACACATAAATGTTAATTGTAGAATAATTCTTATATTTAAAATTGACCAATTGCAATTAATATTTTATTTGAGTAATATGATGAATCTCCTATTTACGTAACCACTTACAGTAATTGCATTAACTTCGTGAAGAACGTTGTGGAAAACTACAGAAAAACGTGTATGAAAAGAATTTGTTCGTCTGTTCTCCGTTGATTCCGAGTTCAGATAACCCTCGCTTTTACGTAAGCAAGCATAATTAGTAATTCCTGGTTTCCATGCAACAAATATGTCTAAATCACCTTTAAGTATCCGTTGTACTTTTGTTTCAATATTAACGTCACTTTTTTTGAAAAAAAAAAAGACATAATTTTTATTTTGGTTTTACTCGTACACCACGCAAGTTCGGTCAATAGCCAAGTAGATTCTCTATAGTTAATTTGAATTTCTGCTCCAAGTACTGTATATTCCTTTTTGCGTTATAATCAGATACGTATGTCTATATCACTTACGACACAAAGAATTCTGGTGTGGACAGTGATGTTTTACTGGGAGACAGTTTGTGATATCATTTTATTATTAGAAGCAGCAAATAGCATTAAGTCTTAGCTGGAATATATGTATGTCCATTTAGTTTTTATTTTTACTACACAGTCCTACTTAAGGAAGTAGCGTAGATGTTATGAACGCGAATGTGTGTGAATAACAAGATCAAATATTTTCGAGACGACGAGTATATTCCGAATTTCGAAGTATAAACAGTATGTATGTATATTATTCACAAATACAATGAGGTTTATGACGACGATACATATACAAATACGTATTTGTAAGTACGCAAATTGAAAAAGACAATAACACACAAAATGTAGGTATTTAGTGTTAACATTTCGTCAGTATCGACTTTAACGATACTGTCATTGGTTATTTGCATAACCCATCCGTGAACAAAACCTGTTCGCTGTAACCAGGAAACGCCATTAAAATCACATAATGGAGAAGCAAACGAGCCATAGATAATAGGTAAATAATATTGTTTGTTGCACTTCGAACTGATGTGAACGATTTGACACGCCCGATTTACTCGACTTATGGCAATGGAGTAATCCAATAATCCATCGGTGTTACTGAAATGTTTGTAACTTTTATGGTCCACTTACAACATAGCTAACACGGCCTACTTTGTAGTTATACAAGTGTAGTTAACTAAACTCCTAATCGCTAAGCCGGTACGCAAGGCCAAAGGATTGTACATTTAATGGCTTACAATTGGACCAATAATTAAGACGTCATAATTTAATTGGCGTGAGTAATCGAGTTGGATTCTACGTCGATATAATAAGGGAGTCACGGGAATTACTAAATTTCATTAAACGAAGTCATGACTTTAAAGGAAAACATTGCACGCGAAAATAAGTAAGTGCCTCATTCGCACTATGTGAATATTAAAGACATTGAAATGACCGTTACGTACATTAGTTCTCCTGAAAGGAAAACTAATTGAGAGCGAGAGTTGACCCAGTAACTAAGATTTACTTTTCATATTAATTCCACACACACATATTATACATACCTTAAGACAAGATTGAAGGGAATTGAGAATAATTAATATTTAAAAGCTTATTGTAGCAGAAACCATAGTAAATTGTAGGAAAAGTTGTAACAAAAGCGTCCCTGAGCGAATCCAATAACACGGTTCGAGTTAACACGCGAGGTTACATAATAGCGTTATACTGCTTAAATTATTCAACACAAATACCTATATACCTATTAGTCTTTAAACACGTATTTCCAAATACTTTTGACATAATTATGTATTTGAAGTGAGATGACGCGATAATTTAAAGAGAGGGAGAGGAGAAAATTCCTTATAATTTTCTTCATCAATCTCTCAATTGATAAGATCAATCTTGGATACGAACTTTTGTATGATTCATGCATAAATAATATTAGATTTTAGTAATGAGTTTTGACAAATTTCCAATTATTATGAAATACCTAGTTTACTATCATCTAGATCTATTAAAATTATCGTCGTTGAACATTATCCGCCTTAAGATCGGAAAAGAAGATTAATTTGATGGATTAAAATTTATACCTTGAACAGAATAATCAAATTTTATGTTCGTATCTCTTCTAGAAGATATTTAGAATATGTAAAATATGAGACGAATTTGGCAATGACGAGCATAGTTGAGACTAATCTCACATCTGGTTAAATGTGAAACCAGCGGTATGAAATACCACCGGTTTTTATGCGAATTTAATAATTAATCGATCATCTAATAATAAATGTCTGGTTTAACCAGTTAGCAATTATAATTGATTCCTAATAATATAGCCGACTCGCCTCAGTTAATTAAGTTTATTTTTGGTTAGTTACACTATAGACGCCAAATTTCTTTTTAACTTATTTTTTTTAGAAGTATTGGGAATCATGAGTAGTTCATATTTATTCGTCTCTGTAGTTCCAGTATCCGAATAGGGCTACGGTATCCCCTGGGAAGAGGCCGATGGGGCAACGCGGTCAGAGGACTCCGGTTGGGTTTCTTTGGCGATCCCGGAGTCCCTTTTGCAGCGTTAAGGACGGCCACTGGGGGCCGGGGATTTTAGTGCGGTGAAAATCCCACATAACCCTGCTTCGCTCGCATGACGTCGCATATCTTTTGAAGGTTTCCCCCTCAAGATAAAAAAAAGTTCATTTTTATTAGTTCTGAATTAATAGTATTGATAATAAAATTATGATGAGCTATATCATAATCATTGTTAATATTATGAAATAGTCTTTCGTCAATTTTATCATTTCCTTGCATATCAGTCTATAAAACGTAACTTGTCTTAGTAGATAATATTCTTTGACTGTTATCGATTTGTCTTTTCTTTTCGTTTGACAGTCAAAACAAAGAATTTGGTACAAACCAGGGTAAAATACGGGGTACAGTCTTGTTTCGGGGTACAGTTTATGAGTATGACGTGCTATATTAGGCTTGTTTATATTTTGGGTTCAATGCCATCCCAAATTGCTGTACACGTTTACTGGGGGAGCGTTTCGTTCACCTTTGTACATTATTGTGTCGTCCTTGTATACAAAACTATTAACTTTTACAACTTTCACGAAAATATTTTGAAATTTTGCTACGCACACATGAATTCAGGCTCGTTCTATATGAAACAAATTCAATATCATTGTATAGGACACTCATAGCCAATAGGGTCTAGTTAATTATCCTAAGTTGACGGTACTTCACTTTTGGCTACAAGGCATGAGTATACTTCCACTTAATTGAAGAATAATTGAATAATATAATAATTGAATTATAAATATGAAAGATTTGGGGATGTATTTGTGTTAGTCAATCTTTCACGCAAAAGCTATTGGTCAGATTTACTCGTAACTGCAATTTGGCAAACAATTTATGACCTGATTTGATATATATAACACACTTATTACTGTGGGAAACATGACCGAAACCAGCGACTCGTGGGAATAAGTTACATTATTATATACTGAAACAGTCGGTTTACAGATAGAAAGTGTTGTTTACTAAAGACCGCTAAATATTCCATTTCATTGATTGTTGCAAACCTTGAAAATGAGTGTAGTAAATTCAGTAAGTAATAAAATAAATTTAATTGCAAAATGTCAGTGTCTTTAGCAATACTGGGCCGATAAAGCACGAGGTTTGCTGTTTACAGCACTGATGACCTTTGTCGGAAATACGAGACATTTAATCAATGCGGGTGATTATAATTAGTAGGGTTTCGGAACTTTTGACAGCCAGTCGACATTGAGGTGCTCTTCGCGTAAAGTAAAACGGTTCAAAAGTACAGGAAATGTTGCTTTTATTTATGAGAATAATAACCTACAGTCCTTGTCACAGTCATAAAGTAAAGCAATTGTGGGGAAAGTGTTATGTTTGATAATAAAACAAATGTATACTGTGTCACTTTGTTACAGAATTGTATGTAATTAATATCCCGTGCGTTGTAGACACAAACAGCAGGAAGTAATATAGTAATTAAATTTCATTTCATATATATAATATACTCCCTTCGAATATACCACAAAAAATTTAGCAGATCATATTTTGTAATGTAAATTATAGGTGTTAAAAGCGCTGCTTGGATAAGACAACAAGACAATTGGAAAACCCAAATAAATAAACGTATAAGTTACTACTGGTAATTTGTTAATGGAGCAATCCATAATACTGATGCATAATACTCGTAGCTAATCAAAACCACTCAAATCAGTATGACTCACATTATTCATAGGCGAAACTAAACACATAATACACTTTGTAATGGTTTGATTACATTTGTTTTGCAAGCATATACATCTCTTTTTTATACGGATTACTATATATTGTATTTAGGTTTACGAATCCCATTTAGTATTGTTATTTTGCTTTATTTAAATAATAATTGCGTTTTAGTACAGGGTTTATTTCGTATTGAAAATTCATTATACCAATTTGAGAATAGCAAAATTGCATGGTGATTGGAGAAAAACATGCGCTGTTCGTAATAGTACGTTTGGTTTGGGCACAGGAATCTGTACTTTTGTGCAGAATTTCTCGCTATTTTTTACTACAATATCTCTTGCCAGAGTTTTATTAGTAAACACTGCCAGAGTTTATTGCTAGCCAATCTTATTATATCAGACGCTACTGTAATTATGTTGCATCTTCCAAGCCGAATATCCATGGTCATTTGACTATTTTATCAGCGTCTTTACAATATTTTTTTATGTTTTGTCCACAAAGTATTCTAGTATGCGCACCTTTATTGTCTCTGAAGGTTGTGTCAGTGGCCATCGGTAAGTGACCTTTTGAAGGGTGAAACCTAACCCGCCCAGTAAGGTTGACGCCCTTGGACTTCGCCTTGGCTATTGAATACAAAACCCATAGAGGTTATCCGCCGCAATTGTGAAATCTTGAAACCAGAGAATGTTGGTCGTGTAACAATAGCAACATCTGAGCTGAGATTGGACATAGTTAATGATTTTCATAATATTTATTTTAAAATTTTAATGAACATTTGTAAGCCTGGGCGATGAAGTTAAAAGTATATGTGCACTTGAAATTGCATATTAACTGCACATAAACTTTTGATAACAAATTTAATTAAAAAAATTAATGATTTTTTTCCAAAAAGTAAACCTACATATAATGGAACTGTACATCGATATCAAGTGCATTGACTCATACAATTTACAACATTGAATCATTTGTAATATGTACAGTAGGATATGTTGCCGTGATGTATGTGATATGCATCAGACAGTATGTTATGGTGTTGACCCTCCCCAGTTTGTACCTACACTTCTGTTATGAATGGTCTTTCGATGAAATAACGGGACAAATAATTATAAAGAAATGATCTTCTTATGTTATATAGGAATATTGGCATCTGGATGCAGAAAAATTGAAAAAATACAACAAACAAAATCTAATGTGAAAACATCAATTAAATTTATAAGTTACAAAGATTACAATCAAAAACAATACGAATATACCAGTACTTAGTATACTTCATTAATAGACCGTTATGGTGACAACACAAGAATTCTTAGTTGATAAATTGCTCTTGGCGGAAGACGTAGAATTGAGCCAAATTATTGCATCTATCCGTGTAACTCCTAATATTGTTTAATTACACTTCTTTCTTATACATGTTTTATAGTACTTCTATGTTTCGTCTATTGAAAGTAATTTTGATTCTGTCTTTAGACTACGACGGGTTAAATAATATTTTTAAAACAGTCTCATTTATTTACTTTAGCTGTGATTCAATCAAGATATTTGTAGAAATATGCAATGATAAACAATAATTTATATCAAAATTTCTTATCATTTTCCATATAAGTATCAGTCCTGTTATTTATTATTTTTATATGTGAATAGGTTATATGTTTTTTTTTTTATAAGGTTATATGTTATATGTTACTTCCGTAAAACGTTAGAATCAGTTCCCTATCTATTTCTTCAATCAGATTAGATAGATAGAATTGGATAGCCTTCCTCAGACAGTGGTATCGTGGCAAAGCCTTAACTATAAGCATATAGTTTGAAATAACGAATCAACAACTCAAAACTACGTCGTCGTTACATAAGCAGGTGAATTAAATATACGACGACAATGCTGCGTCGATGTTCCATTAGAGATTAATTAAAAAGTAATAAACACAATGATATAAGTGTCTGACACATGTACCTACATAATAATCTATAATACCTTTAATAGTTACAGCCGTACTTATGCTAGTGTCTGCAATGTAATAAGAAGATAATTGTCTTATTGTTAACCTAGTCAGTACTTTGTTAATTACTAGACCATAAATAAGCCAATCAAGATTTAAGGAAGTATTGATACAAGTTAAATGACTTGTTATTTCATTTTCGTTGACTTGTTCTTTACAGAGTGTAAATAATATTACAATTTGTATTTTACCTTATTTTAAATTTATTTGTAATTTGTCTTTCATACCGTTTATCGTTGTTTTTTATTTCAATACCTAGAATTGTAAGACTAATGGTGTATATATACATAAAAAGAGTAACACTATAGACAAACGCATTGATTAATTTATTTTTATGTTCTTTCCGATACCGTTTAATACTTATGATCAAAAATGCTTCGTCTCCGTATTTAATATTTTTATTTAGTTTTTCTTCTAACATAAATTGCTCTAAATAAAATATTATTATTCATATTGTTGGTTGAGTAATTCATATTTATACTAGCATATTATCGCGGCTAGGCCCGCTTTAGTCTGGTCATAAACTGTGTTCCAAATCTCAGCGAAATTCGACCGGCAGATTTTGCGTAAAAGAGTAACTAACAAATGTTTGCATTTAGGTATAATATTAATATGATAATTAGGATTGTGATACTAATTATTGTATTTTGAGAAGAACATAATGCACATTAAAAGTTTGTTATAGGAAATTGTGTAGCTTGTGTAACTTTTTTTGTATAAGTCGTAATAATTACGAGTCCTTTTCAAACCACGTTTTGGTTATTTGTATTTATTATTTTAATTCATTAACAGAGTTCGCCGTCATTTGTTACCTTTGACATTTGTAACTTAATTCCTGTAGTTACATAACTGCCTAGTTCGTTAAACTCGGCTGCCATTTTCCTCTGTATGGTTTCCATTTTGATCACGCGGTGCACTGCGTGGCAACAGCGCGTTACGTATTGATGCCTTTGTGCATGGTTCAAATGGAAAAGGTTGTGTAATAAATCTGCTTAGAATTCAATTAGTAGAATTACTTTGGTTCGTCTACAAGTTTTTGCGCTCGATATGAATGAGGCTCGACATAATAGGTCATCATCAAAATCTGTGATTAAGTTCGTCAATCCAGATTTTCATAAACGTTACTAAACATCAGTAGACTGCATGTTCCTTCATTCCCTTTAGAAACAACCGAATTAACAACTTTGATATGAGTTAAGATGCGTCCGCTAATTTGTTTGACGAAGGACGCTATGTCAATGGCTGTGCATTGATCGTGATCGTCGTTAATCAGCCAATCGCTTGACAATATCCTCGTGGTACTGCGCGTGATAACCACTCGATCTCCATGCTGTGGATTAACCTCTAACTGAGATTAATGATATACTAGTAGCTGTGTTTAAACATGTCATTTCCACGTACCTGCCTCTTGAGGCTTGATGAGTATTAATCATAAAAGTCCAGCTTAGATGTATAGTAGCAAAATATTTAGATTCTGAATAGGTACCCTGATAATAATCATACTAGGCTAATACGCTATTACTATGAGCCATTACAGTGATATTTAAATAACAGGAATGCATATAATATTGTTTGATATAAAGCATAAAATCTAAAAATTAGTGTTTTAGGAGTGGATGAATGGATCCGTTATCAAGTAGAACCAATGAACCAAAGTAATTCACCGATTAAGTAATTTAAAACATGGAATTGTTCAATCACAATTCTAATAGTCTTAAATTCCGATATTTAAATCTTAATTTGGCGTGAACACGATCCGGAAAACTTGTTTGTTAAGTTTTTATGGCCAATTTAACAACGTGGGTCGCTGTAGATACGATAGCCAAACAAAGCGAGTTACGGCATGGAACGGGTCGGTCTTATTGCAAGGTGCTAAACTTCAATTCACCACACCTTGTGTCAAGACAAAGCAAGGCCATTGGGTAAGATAATAATTTTGGACGGGAAAATTAACATCAGTATTGGTCGTAGGGATCTTGTAATTCGTCATCTTTAATTATTATTGTATTATCGATTATCTTAAATTGATTTCCAGTGGTCTTTGTCGCAAATGCACACATTTAATATGATAATTATAATTTACCGAAAAGGATCGTTCGCGGTATGTATCCGTTACTCATTGAGATCGAAACGAAACCGTTAAATCTGAGAATAAGGTTTGGATGAAGCATTCGAAAGCTGGATATAATCCTTTCTGCGAAAAGACAACTTATTTCGTACAGTAAACTGGCCTCATGCGATGAGATTTTAAAAGATTATTTCTGACCTTAATACACAAAGATTTATGACGGAGTAAAACCACACTCATAACTAAAAAAAGGTTTGTAAAAGGGTAACACAATAAAGGATAAATAACTTTATTGATTAAAGATAGCAATAATATGCCACTACAACCACTCCTATTTCTAGCGTGAAGCAATTTTTGTGGAATGATGACCCGGCAACCTGGGTCACCATTCGTATGAGGCGATAATCACCTATGAATGACTTCAGGTAGAATCCATGTTTCATATGAAGTTACAAATGTCCATGGCCAGTAGTGACCACTTACTATGAGTTGGACTGCATGATCGTTTACAAAAAAATAAAACCTCGAGGAATATCAAAACACCCTCAAGGATGTTGTTATCGCATAAAGCATGGCGGTATTAGCATATATTAGACTATTTGCTCTAATTAATTCCGTGTCACGATCCGATCAAGCACAGTTGGAAAATAGCTCAAAATTTACATATTTTTCCTTAATAAATACAGTACAAAATACCCGCAGAATAGGTAAAATGTGGGTATTGACAAGTGAAGTGATTAAGAAATTATCACGAGGATAAAAGTATCGTTGATATAGTTTCTTGAGGTCCCAGGGCTATTTGATATCATTAACCTAGATAGATTTTAACATTTCAAATGTAGTTCCTTTAATAATGTGGAATTTAATTAATTCTGTTTTGTATTTCGGTGTTTCCTGTTAGGATAGTAAAATTTTACTCTTTATAAAATTTATAAGACAACACTTTTAATAGGATAGCTTTATCTTTTCCTTCCTTTGCCACGATAGGGTAAAGATTCCTTAGAAAAATGTGCTGATGGATATCTACGTAACTTACTGGAAAGTGAATTATTATTTAACGTCATTGGGATTCTTAGTAATATCTCTAAATGCTATTTATTCATAGGATATTAAATGCACCTGGTACTTCATAGAATTTAATTTACATAGCTTAGGTAACAAAGCATTCATAAATGAGGTCTACAATAAACAACCCACGACATGATGATAACGACCCACGTGGCGCTGCGGTCATATCTCATAAAGTTCCGGGTTAAATGTTCCATTTAGACAGTTTATATTTAAATTAAAACTTAAGCTTTTAGTTCTGTCTCTGGGTATTGTCTTCAGAATAAAATTCTTTTTCTCCTAAGTCTGAGTGTTGTGCTTGAGTTTGAACAGTACAATTTAGACACGGAATCATGGTTTGGTGTAACAGGTATAAAAACGTTATTTAATAACAACATTAAAGTTGTTTTGATTTAAGAAAATAAGGTAGCACACGAGCATGCGGTCCACCTGATGTAAAGTGGAGGCACATGAATACCTATAAGCAACTCTGTGTAGAAAATGGGTTCTAACTGAAGTCAGTTACAGTTGCATCACTCCGCCCGAGGACCAAGATTGTCGCCCTCCCACGTCCTCCCATCGAAACAACAACTGCTTCACACTAGAAGTAGGCGTGGCGGTCTTACCGAATGAACCATACTCGTTCAAGCTTAGCTACGAGTAGATATGCTTTAATATTAAATTCTTGGTCATGTTGGTGCCTTAAATCTGTTTAAAATTCACGAAGTATACATCGTTGCGATATCAGCTAATGATTTGGCAGATTCTGCTGTTTACTAAAGAAAGTTGGCACGCACTGTCTTTTCATCGATTCTTGTTAACATGCACCTATATAAACAAGCGTTCTCTTTTGACCTACTATGCAATAATAATTTTATATTACTAAGCGTATATCTAATAAGATTGAGCTCAAGTAACATTCTTGGCATGCTTTCGTTGTGTTACTAAGTCCTTAGAATTCATAATTCGTATTCTAAGCTAATGCTGAAACTATAAGATTTTATTAGCGTCTACACACATTTTTAGGGTTCCGTAGCTAAATGGCAAAAATTGATACCCTTATAGATACATCATGTCTGTCTGTCCGTGCGTCTGTCCGTATGTCACAGCCACTTTATTCGGAAACTATTCAGACTACAGAGTTGTAACTTCGTAGGTAAGTGTATTCTGCAAACCGCTTTCAGAATTATCTACAAAACTAAAAAATATATTAAATTAAGAGAAGGCTCCTCATACACGGAACTGAAACTGAAAAAAATCATCTTACCTACATGTGTCGCGCGTCTATAGAAAGGTCTTCAAAAATGACATTGAGGTTTCTAAAACCATTTTTTCTTAAGATATTATACCAATACCGGAATCAGACTTAAATAAATCAAAATAAACACGATACAAGAATTGAAAAACCGAAAAAGGATTAGTTTCATGGAGTGACTAAATATGGAAAGACTAGATTGATAATAACAATGAAAAGAATTGGAAAGAAATAAAATCCTGACAACAAACTTAGAAAATGTTATATCTAAAACCATCTATGTCTATAATTGGATATCTCTGTTGGAACGGCCGGGAAGGCTGTAAGACTTGACGTGGACCTGCCTTACTGGTTCCGAGGTCCAAAAATAGACGGCAACTTCGCAAGTAACGGTGTGCACGGGCAGAAATACACGTACACATTTCTCTTATCTCTGACAACGTAATTTGCACCTTAAATGACTCTTTTACATCAGATTTTACATTATCGTTGGCGTTGTAAAAAGTGGATTGCTTAAGGAATTGCAGTGAAGCTATAATCTTGTTCTGTAATTGTTACATCTTTGATTTAATTATAGAAGACAGGCGCGTCAATTATAAAAATGTGACTGCTATTTACCTTCTATTCTTTTATTTTTGAAATCCCTATCACAAATATTTTATGTACTGCTATTTTAAAACACGAAAAATGATTCATTACATACATGAGTTAAGATACAATTGTCTGTGTTTGGGACATCCTTTTAAGTCATGTAATATCTGTGTCAGGATGTTCCGCTCTTGCATACCTTACAATTACTCATTTAATATAGAGGTAACTTATATTAAAACATTTTAGAAAATATAGCATAAGGAAAACAGTGTGTGTGCAATGTACATGTGTGTGTGAGTGTGAGTATGTGTGTAACCACTTATAATAATTAAAAAGCACGTCACTATAAAGTTACAGATGATAATTCTTTGTAGATCGATTCCGGTAGCATGAACTTCACACCTTTTTTTCTTAAACCCTTTATGGGTTCCTCTCTGCGCGGGGGCAGCTGAGAGGATATGACGGACTCCTACCGGCTAAAACCCCAATGCGTTCCTCTGTTTGCCCTTTGTCTGGACTGCGCGTACGCTATTAGCATGCCGCGGTCTCGACGGCTTCTTCCCTCAGCAGGGAATTTCTCTTTTAGCGATGGAGCTGAAGTTTCTCCATCCCTCCGTCTTTCAGGTGCACGCGGGAACACCGCGCGCGCCACTTCGAAGCTGATTGATTTGACGTAAGACACCCCCGTGCCCTACGCCAAAGACACAGTTATGGGGGTAAGAGGGTGGCGTAAGGCACCCTTCTCCTAGCCCCGGTTTTTCAGCTGCGGATAGGAAGGTCACACCTATTCTATGAAATGAAATGTCTTTATTTTGTATAGGCCTACGGGGGCACTTACAAATTGTCAGTGCTTTATAACAACAGTGTTTGGCGCTGCTTTGTTCTAGCCTGAAGGGTGTGGTACGGGAGACATTCATATCGAAGGCATTTACTTACTTACAACATACTCCTCGGGGTTAGAAACTTAAAAAAAAAACTTAAAAAAAAACTTAAAAAAACTTAAAAACTTAAACTTAAACTGTGGCTAAACATACCTTATCTGGGTTTGATTAAAAAAATGCCCAGGGGTGTCAGTGACCACTTACCATTAAGTGGACTGAACGCTCGTTTGCTACTTCCATATTATAAAACAAAAACAATATTATTTCATATATTAATCTTTAAAATATCTTTAATATATCTACAAGTAATAAAAAATCTATGAGTAATTTTCCCTTGCAGTTGCCACCTTAACCACAATAGCAGGTAACTAAGTGTAAATTAATTATTCAATAAATTAACTTAATTAATCAATAGTTATCACTAAGGTATTAGTGTAATTAGCTTCAAGCATTACAATGCAGATTTTAAGGAAAATATAATCAGTATAGAACGATTATTTATTCTATGAAGTACTTATGTACATGATGAACATGTTAAAGTTATCCATTTTATCAACATAATAACAGATTTCTTGGTGACTGGACTCACAAAATGTGTCAAGCTCAAAGTAAACTGCTTCAATCAAGTTAATGCAGCAATATGTCAAAATTGTTGGCCAAGTTATTAAGTCAAACACGATTAAAGTATTAAATTTTGATGTGGGTGTAACCATTCATTGGCGTCTTACGCATTTTACGACGAAAATATTACGAAAGAGGAAAATCGTTTAAAATTACCAATATAACCAATAATTTTCTCGAACTTCAAGGAAAGGTGGAATCATCATCAGTTTTTTCCTAAGTCGAGGTAATTAAGTCATCATTATCCAAAAAAATGAAGAAGCCAGAATCATAGGATGTAGTTTACGACGTGCTATCCGGCCCCACTACTCCAATCTAAACTTGGATTTTTGGACTAAAATGGACTAATTTAGTCTATAGTAGAAATTGTTTTTCAATTGTTTTTTGCAATCGGAAAACAAAGAACTTTATCCGATACTTCCTGATATGGCATTTGTATTTTGTATCCCAAAACAAAAAATAGATAGTATAAAGAATAAGGCTAAATGACTATAAAAATATTTGTCCAGAGATATAAGAACGCAAACACATATAATATAAGAATAGTAATTTTAATCCAGTATATCAGATGCTGACACACTTTTTTAAGCATGCTAAAATTATACCTATTTGTATAAATGGGGCCGTATTCTCAATACATAGTTGTAGCGATAAGCGAAGAGGACATCCCGAGCTTGCTTGCGAAATCGGATTCGACGAAGCAATTTGCAATATTTGTTCTGTTTCAAGAACTACCAATGTGTCAATAATGTTCAAGAACTACAAATGACCTTAAAATTTTCAATTGAGGATAATAAGACTGTCATCTTTCAAAGAACTTATTTTGTAAGATAATATTTAATATTTCCATGTACATACTCATTTAAATATGTTTATGCATGGAAATATTACATACATAAACATACATATATTGGCGATGTCGTCAAATTTACGAAAAGTTTACTCATGTCTTAGAATGCATTTTATACTATACATTCGCATACTGCCTATAAACTCTTTTCATTATTTTATTGTGTTTCAGGATATCACAATAAATTATTCGGCCGTGTTAGTAAAATTATCTTAATGTTTTTTTTCCTTAGGTAGGATATCATCATCCTTATTCAGTTGTTACCAATTGTCTCGATCTTCACATTTCCGTTGACTCCCTTTCACTTCTGACTCATATTCCATTGTTCCATTCGTGCCATATGTATCATTGTATATGTTACTGGTTCTGACATGGCTGGCTGAACACCCTTGTTCTGGCCTGTTATGGCACAGAGGGGCAAATTCCCTTATTAGTTCATTAACTGCCATCAAATATTTTATTATTGGTATTGATAAATTTAGGTTCTAATATGAGTTTTTGAAATAAAATCAGTTTTTTTTAAACCCCAAGACAATTATAAAAGTAGTTTTGCTACGTTCTGTTTGATTCTGTTATTCCCTATTTTGAGTTAAACAATAACTTTTGTTTACTTGTTACTTATCGTACCAAGAGCCCATAAATCTTCTCCATATCTTAGTTAAGTACGAGAACTTCTCTGGATTGTTTGCTCATATTATCACTATAATGTAACATTATCTGAAAAGTGGAACGAACTTCCTTGTCCTCTGTTTATTTATGTTAGGTCAAGTTTTTTGATCTCATGCTGTATCTTAATACTCTCTTTTGATAATTTTATTATTGTCGATAATTTATTAATGTAACTGGCGCATAATTGGTCCAACGTCACGATATATAGCAATAAAAAGGACTTATTTATTATTTTTCTTGCACTTTTGTACGATAGCAAGATTTCAAGTTCAAGTGTTTGTTTTTCCGCCTACACAGATTCCAATGATTCAAGGATGAACACATAGTGCCCAAGTGGTCCACCTCCCACGATAGTTTCCTTAGCTATTTCTCTATCCCTATTATCGTACAACAAATTACGTAAAAGATGTAATACACTGGCCACGATCCAAGAAGTAAATTTTTAAAATTCCAAACATGTCCTAGACGGATTAGCGCACTTTTATATGTATTCAGGCCATGTCCAATTACATGGCTGTTACATAATCATAGCGAGACTTGATTGTGCAAGAATGTCATGTGAGACTATTACAATCCTCTTTATAAGATGGGCGGGCGAATGTGGTCATTGTAACTTATGGCTTGAGATTACAATGACGTGGAATAAAACTAGGATGATCACCAGACCTTCGTACGTAATTGTACATGCCATAAGCATGTACTCAAGTTACAGAGAGTATCTATTAAGGAATACTGTCCACGATAAGTATGAGAAACGTATATCATAATACATAATTATTCAACTATGATTAATAACTATAAACAATGTACTTAAATGTCATATCATTTCATGTGAATTATGCATAATCGACATCCGTAGATCGTTGTTACCGTCTGCTATGCCGTATCTATTATCATAAAATGCTTGCAGTTATTAATAGAGTAACTATAAAATAAACGATTTTCTTCTAATAAATTAAAGCTCGTAGCTACGTGTAAAATTAACGTTTCCAAATTCACTATGTTAGATGTCACGATATAGATTTCAATACTGACGTTAAACGCTACTTGTGTAAGACACCAAATTCATAGTTTTACGAACTATGAATTTCGTAAAACTGAAGTTGGTGCGTTACAACGAACAAAAAATCATGAAGTGGACGAACGAGTGAAATAGGATGAAATACATTATGAATTCAATGATTCAAATACAGTAGACACATTTACTATAATTTTATCATCATAGATAATATCAGACATGTAATCATGAATAACATGGTATAGCATTTTTTTACATGCAATTACTGTCACGATGGATAATTTTGCCTCTCTTATCTGTAATCAATTTAATTTAATGACATAATAGATACGGGTGCTCTTGAGATAGCATCATTAGCTTTAAACACACTATCAACCTTATGGCGTCCTCGTGGGAACGGACGTAGTCTGTAATGACCTACATTGTTGAATGCATCTGCAAAATCAACTTGGAATGATACCTTGTTTGATAGTGAATTCTTTGTAAGAAGTATCTTGTGTTGCCTTTGATTGTGATCGTTGTTCAAATTATCGATTACTAGGTTTAACCTCTCGGCTCCGCTTGCTTCCGTCATGTCTAACACGATAATGAGTATCCGGTGTCTTAATCCAGGCCATAAACTATCTGGGTGCCAAATTTCAGCGAAATCCGACCTGAAGTTTCTGCGAGAAAGAGTAACAACTACACATATATCCTAACAAACTTTCTTATTTAAAATATTTATTAAACGCATCCCTTCGCTTTTCAACTGTTGTAGTATTACAGCATTTTTTCTTCAACCAAATATTTCTACTTGTTGATCAAAGTTCTTCAAGTTGTGTTAAGGTTGTAATAGGGTATGTTTGGTCCTCAGATGGTAGAACAAGTGTTGTTCGAACAGAGAGATACCACACCTATTTCTAATGTACATTTCTTGCGTTTCGATGGAAGGGTGTGGTTACCGGTACACTTTTATTAGAGGCAACCGTCTTAGTCCTACTGAGAAGCAACGCATTTCTAATTGACTTCAGGTAGAACCCACGTTCTATATGAAATTGCTTACAGATGTCCATGGGCGGATGCGACCAATTACCATCAGGTGGACTACATGCCCGTTTATTACTTCAATCAAATAAAAAGAAATGTTTCAAAGGAAATAATGTCGTATCATTGTTTTCCATGAAGGAAGATCGCTATCAAACACCGATGAATCACACGATAATATTCCCGTTTTCCTTAAGAATGCGTTTTGTGGGTGCAAGGTTTGTTTTTAGTTGACCTTAGAGGACATAATGTAATTTTACTATTACACAACTTATGGGTTTTGTCGTTTGCAGGTTTCTTCAATTTAAGCAAAACGTGTCTCAGTCTTTTCTTTGATATAAATATCTGTTCTAGGATTTTTCTAGACCTTTTCCATCAATTGTTTCCTTTTATTTCCTTGTACGTTTCATATGTAGGTACATCTTCAACGTAACGGAAAAAATATTCCTAGTCCATAAAAATCCTAAAATTCTTAATAAAAAATACTCACTATTCACAGAAATTCATTGTCGCTTTGCACCTATTTATTCAGTTTTACTTTAATTCTGTTAATTGTTCTTTAAACATTTAAAGACAAATTTGATAATGGAATTTTCTAAGGTCTTGTTTTCACACATCGCTATTACTTAATAAAATTACAAGCCTTAAGCTATCCTGTTATTCTGAAAAACATTTTAAGACTATTTAACTAAGACGTTGTCACAGAGGTCTAAAGTAGTCAGGATGGACAAGGAATCTGTGTTGTACTATAGAGCTTTTGAACCTTCATTGCTTGTCCATAATTGAATAACTAAATGTTTTGAAGCTCTTTTCGCCATATTGTTTCAAATGAACGTTATTCTTAGTTATGATATCATTTATGGCACTGTAAGAAGGCCTAAGGGCAACAATGGACTACTTAGGTGTAAGATAAGACGCGTCCTACATTACTCACCTGTTGAAACACGGTTTGTACTGCACAATGCGAGCTATGCAGGGCATGGAAATAACCTGTACATTGTTACCTGTAATTCAGATAATAATGAATATGTATGCACATTCACATTTGTTGTTCTCATTAATGTAGTTATTATCTAGCTATAGGGAGATTACCTTTTTCAAGTTTATACCTATATGAATATATATTTCTTGGCTATATGAATTTCAATATGCGACGTGATTATAGATTTCTTTTTGTAGAATTGGTACTTAATACTAGGATTGTTATGAATGTCATAATTTGGATCCGGATGTGGATACGGATATATTAATAAAAAATACCCATTTACAGTTTAAACAGTTCAGATAATCTCATAGTTTCGAATACTTATTTAAAAAATTGTAAAGTAAGGAAAACGCAATTAGTAGAATATGATATCATGTGACAACTGGACAAAACTATCTTTATTTTGAATACCCAAAAGTTTCAGTTACGGCTTTATAACATTACTCAAGTAAAATAATCTAAGCAAAAGTTAAAAACTGTCATACATTTCAAAACTGTCGACAGCCCTAGGTGGGCTGTCGAGTTTTGAAAACTAAAAAATGGCCAGAATAATTCATATTCGATTGCGTAATCGATATCATTATAATATATTTTATTAACAACCAGTCACACAAGAACGTAGATCGGCAATATAACAAAATTATGTGAATTGATTTAATTAAGTATTCACGAAGCGAATCTGTGGTTATCTTTAACAAATTGCTTACAATTTTGTTATTTCCTCTCAAATTTAAGAATGTCATCGCTAATGAGATGAGCTCAAGTTATGTTCTCACGAGCAAACACAATTACAGTTTTTGTGACTATGATGTCATGTTTTAACATTTTGGCGTCAATCAATAACCAATACAGACAGCGGTAAACAGTTTTTAAAAATGATCGTCTAGATTCTAATATATCTCGAATTACATTTCTTGGAAACCTTCGAGACAATTTACATATTTGTCTTCGCATACTTGTCTAATTGATAAATGACTAACCAATTCATCTTCTTTTTCAGGTATGTACTTATGAACATCAGCTGTGACACAAGTAAGAATAGGTATTATTAAATTAAGTGCAACTACGTAACTAGGCATTTTTGTCTTACTCTACAAGAAATATTGTTATTTTTAGTACAGATGTATAACAGAGTCAGTATTTTCATTTAATTATGTGGTAATATGGAACGTTAGGAGCTCTATCCTTTTTTTGGGAGTATGTAGAACTCTCCTTATTTTGAAGTCCTGTCATATTTATTTCAATGGATATCCATGGAAATCAGTAGCTATGTAAGTGGACAGTCCGTTCGACAGTGCTCTCTCAATCACTTCAGCATTCTCTAAATATCTAGTAGAGAAAGTGGCGCCTATCTGTACTAGGAAAAAAATACAGTTCGCTTTACATTGCTAGTTTCTAGCTTTAGTACACTTTCTTTTTTGGTAGGTAATCTAACTATTCACTTATGAAAAATCAAGTTATGACTCAGTAAGGCTTACACTTAAATCCGTTAGAGAAATCACGACGCCGTACACTTTCGTTAAATTTAAACTAGTTTATTTGAGAACTTATGATACACGAAGTTTTTGCTATTACCTTATTAGAAAAAACACCAAGGTCTCCATTCCATAAATAATAATACTGTCCAACATCACTAGGTAGAGGCAAAAAAGCAGATCTTTAAATAAATTTTGGTTTTGGTGTTGTGCTAATTAGAGTATAAAACATGCAACTTTTTTTTCTAGTGTTATTATTTTGACATATTTTTTTGGAATATGTTTATTTTGCTGCTTTTTTTTAATTGTCGCCCAAGAGTTAGTCATAACTAAAGTCTTATGTACACCGTCAAGTAATAAATTTTGTAGTCTAATAATTTTATTGAGGATTTTTTTTGTATATTTTAGTTACTTGGTTGGCAAAATGCCTTTTGACTTTCGGTCGCTCCGTCAGAGCAGTCTCTTCCTTCAACGTTGATAGAACACTTACATTTTTAGATCTCCATGTTGTACACCATTACCACCAGATGGCTACTCCTTTGCTAGAATAACAAAATCTAAATCAAAATAACAGTCAGTCTTGTTGTCATTGTCAGCCAAGTAATTTCCTATGTAGTTGCGTCTACCGAGAGCTGATCTGATAGTACACCTATATTTCTAGAGAAATAACTTTAAGTCAAACTTATAACTTAACTCGATTTGTCGCGTTATTCTTGTTAACTCAGACATGTAATATTATTTATTTGCAAACTTAGAAGTAGTAATTTTGTTGCGTCTACCGAGAGCGGGGCTTCTGGCTCGTAAATTGAATGAACCTTGTCTATTGTTACGTTAAATGCTCTTAGCCGCTCTAAGTCGTATTGTATGTTATTATTACATAATATGAAGTAGACCGGTATAGAAATTTATTCTACACTAGCTACGACTTCGGTTTCATCCGAGTTTAGAAGCAATTCAACATACAATTACATTTTATAAACTTTTGATAAATTGGATGTTTTTTAATGAAATAAAGACTAAATGTCGTGTTCAAGCTATGGATTATAAATACTCTATCAGTTTTTTAAAATTAATTTCAGTAAAACTACTGACAAATGTACAAACATACAGATAAATTTATATTTTAAACATTATAGATATTTTTATTACTCTGTCTTACAAGCTATTCTTATGATAATTAAGTTTGTATAACTTTGAATAAATACGCTTTCTACAATTAAGATTCAAGTAGCAAACGAGCGTGCAGTGTACCCGATGGTAAGTGGTCACTCTACGTTCTGTCTGAAATCTTATTTGAGATCGATCGAACCGTTACTACTACATAGTATAAAACAAAGTCGGCTCTCGCTCTCTGTCCCTATGTACGCTTAGATCTATAAAACTACGCTACGGATTTTAATGCAGTTTTTTTAATAAGTAGAGTGATTCAAGAGGAAGGTTTTTATGTATAATACACGTATAATATAGTAGAGATCAGTGTTCCTCTACGGGTATGCAGGTCACCTGATCGTAAGTGGTCAGTGCCGCCCATGGATATCTGTAAGCAGTTTCAAATAGAACATGGTTTCTATCTGAAGTTAATCACAGATGCATTGCTACTGCTGAGAACTAAGATCTCCTATTAAAGTTTGCCGGCAACCACACCCTTCGGAACGCAAGAAATGCTTCACGTTAGTAATAGATGTGGTGGTGATACTTCCCCAGTCGAACTACACTGGTTCTATCATGTGTAAAACCCAACCAGTCGAGGCATGTACATTCTACCTTGTACACTTAGTATTGCTTAATTTGGCATAATGGCAAAGATCGCGATACGCTGGCGCCAGACATAAGTTTCTATACGTATGACACACGTGAGTCGAATTAACACCTTTCTGTTTGTCCTGTTGACATTCGAAAACCAGTTGTACAACTGCGCTGTATGTTTTATTTTAATTATTGTTATTAAAGTTTCCAAAAAGTGCTCAGAATACGTCTTTGCCGTAGTGTTGACGAGGCAGCGGTAGGCAAGAAATTTATATATATGTCTTCGATGTTATAATTAAGTTGTGTGATGTATGTAATTGAGTGTTCGTCTTTGCGTATGTTCGTAGCATTCACGAAACGGGGAATCCTAGTGTAGAGCTAAGGATATCGACCCTGTTGTTCCCGGATCAGAATAGGGCTACTGTATCCCCTGCCTGTCGTAAGAGGCGACTAAAAGGGGCTTCTGAGGTTACGGGCGGCTAGAGTGGGAGCTTGAACCGTCCAGCCAGGCGAACCCGGGAAGGACGGCATTATATGTGGTTGCATATCGTCGTAAAGACTAAAGTCTAGTCGGCTGAGCACACCGCTCAGGAGCCCGATGGGGCAACGCGCTAAGAGAATTCCGGTTGCGTTCGTTTGGAGATCCCAGAGTCCTCTTTTTAGTACCGAGGACAGCCACCTTTAGTGCGTTAAAAATCCCACATAACCCTGCGTCGCACCCACTTCTTCGGTTACCTTTAGAAGGTTTTACCCCTCGAAAAATAATAAATTTTGAGTTTGATTTAATTACTTACAATAACCTCTGAACATTTTCCACATTTCTAATTTGTAACAGTTTTAGATGTCTATAGTAAAGCTATATGATGATGATGACCCTTTAAGTTATACCTATTTAACTATACCTATATACATTTTACATTGCGTTAATATATTTTTGATTTAGCGAATGGAATGAAATCAGATATAATATTTCATTTAAATTTCTTTACTGACTTACAGTTAGTGTAACGTAGATAAAGTTTAGGTAAACTAACTAAAATTGAATTTGATTATGATATGCGTGTTGAAGATTACTGTACTTCTTTTTGCGGTCACACAAACAGCGTTATTATTATAATATCACATAGATTTAAAACAATGTTCAAAGTTGGGTGAGAGAAACCGTTTCCTTTCATACTTTCTCCCCTATTAACTCTGACACAGTTATCCTTCTGTGTAGCGGTAATGAGCGATTTGATTTACATCGCTGTAATAGTTAAATTTGATTCAATTAGGTTGTTTAGTTACGTTTTCGAAGGTAACGTAGTAGAGAGTAGTAGAGCTTCGGTTTGACTAGGGAGGTGTCACCGCCACATTTACATGTATCTAGTTATCTACCTAACAACCACACTGTTAAGCGCTGCTGTGTGATTTTTTTTGCGCCCAGACAAAGTTGGAAATAGGCTACCTTCCATGCGGGGAGGGTGGTGGTGAATGCTCATGAATACCAATACGGCCGTCCGCACTGGTTATATGGGGCTCACGAAAGACCTACGTGCCTACCCACTAAACACCACCAGTAGTTCGCTTTGGCTCATGAGGCCTTCAAGCATTCATCGGATTATGGCCCCTACGGGCTGCAAAATTTATATTAGTGTCATCGGAGTGATGAGTTTTATGTTGGGCATCTAAGTTGCCTGATTACTGGGCTCTGGCCTGAAGGATATAGGGAGACGTAAATATCTGAGGCGTACCACTTCAGTCTTCAGGGCTCGCAACGCATTACAGTTGCCAGCTTCAAGTAAGATTGATCTTATCTGGAGTTGATTACAGATGCTCATGGGCGGCGTTCACGTACCATCATATGGACTGCATGCTTATTTGGTAAAAAGGTAGTATTATTTTTGTATAATTTATGTGCTGCCATATATTATGCGTAGCAAGCTTTAAGGTGCCGTGTAGAAGAGTGTGGCAAGAAATTATTCTTTGTGCGTTATTACCCTTTCGACCACAAACCACCGAGGTGAAGGCATGCATAAGTTGCAATTTTGTTGTCTTTAACTAGTTAGCCTAGTGCGAATTGCTACTCTTACAAAATTCCTCCACTATTTTTTCTTCATTGTAGAAGCTAGTCAAAATGATTTAATAATAATTGTCCACATTGTTACAAAAAACAAAAGTGGATTTCGAATTCCAAACCACCAGAGTAGAATACCTACCGATGTTTATTCAACTAGGCTACTTATTAATTTTACCTTTACTGTAAAATAAAAGTCATAATTAAAGCCTTAGATCTATTTCCAAGTGCCTAAATATGGGTCTTAAAAATTAAAAAAAATATACAATCGAAGTGAGAACCGCCTTCTTGCAAGTTGGTTAAAAACAGGTTTGCGCATAATTCGAACTTTGGACTGTACCGACGTTTATATTACGAAACTATTATGACTTCTAGCATATACTATCACTATGAACATTGTACTCATATACGACTAGTTATTCCTTTACAATCGTTTCGAAACCGGTTATGATAACGCTAATTGCATGTAACCTACCAGTACTTGATACTTTTTACGCGACTGCGCTCCATACGCATGTGTATGTCCATTTGTCATACTAATATTACGAAGGCGAAAGTTTGTGTGTATGTTTGTTACTTCTTCACGTCTAAACGGCTGGAGCGATTTTCATAAAATTTGGTAGTGAGTTAGCTGATACTCTGGATTAACATATAAGCTACTTTTTATTATGGAAAAATATCTTATTCCCACGGGACCATCGATACAATCGATTTTTTAACGTGGACGAAGCTGCGGGGTTCAACTAGTTTGGTATATGCTACAGTATAGTCCAGCTTCACGGATTGTAATATATGACATATCATTTGAAACGACTCAGTTGTGAGAGTGACATAGACTATATACTTTTTTATATATGGCTCCTGCGGTCAGTGTCAAAAAAGGGGAGGGAGGAAAACAAATGATACTAGTAAGTACAAATAACATAACTAACAAAAATAACAAAAATACAAATATTACAACTCTTTTAATATATGTTATTATTTTGACCGAAACTCCGAAAAACTAAAGTTAAATGAATTATTAAAAAACAAAATACCCTTGTTACAACTAGTGCTTGCCAACGGTTTCTTCCCGCCACCGCAGTTTCGCCGTGACCACGATCCATGCAACTGGGTCGAAATATCGGCAAAAAAAATTCTTAAAGAATTCAAAAACCGCATATCGTGAGTACCCGTTAATTATTAAAATGTATCAATACCGCGATAATACTAGTCTAAAATCATATATCAACAAAATACCTCGTTTGCACGCTCAAGTTTTTGCAGTCGTGTTTATTGTTTTCATAATAATTACTTTTTAACCTACTTATATAGGCATTAACTGTTTTCGTGACTACCATACGTGACTAAACTGTTCTATGCATAAAATTAACTCCACATATGTCTATAGTACATCCATTGTTGTATAAACATATGAGATGGCTTATATAAGGAAGATACTTAGATAACACATAGTGTGCTTAAATCTGTAGGTACGCTAAGCGAAACCTAGTACGAGTACGTAAAAACTATAAAATGACATGGGGTTCTTCAAGAAAGGTGCGAAAAGAGCTCTCCTTCACAGCCGGCGATGCATTGG
Source organism: Spicauda simplicius (assembly GCA_949699795.1). Classification (NCBI taxonomy): domain Eukaryota; kingdom Metazoa; phylum Arthropoda; class Insecta; order Lepidoptera; family Hesperiidae; genus Spicauda; species Spicauda simplicius. The sequence continues at coordinate 19,890,731 of OX453060.1, read as the reverse complement.
CGACTCCTCTGGTGTTGCGAATGTCCATAGGCGACGGTGACTACTTTCCATCAGGTAGCCCGTCTGCCTTATCGTTAGGTTAAATTACAAAAAAAAAAATAACTCGACAGGCCCCTAGATCAAATTCGTATGTGAAAAATTACCAATTTACAGTATGAAGCTTAGAAGATTTGTGGACATACTTACATTGATTACTTACGCCAAAAAGACGATCTATGGAAAATCATTGTAATAGCTATTTAGGAACTGATTAAATAAGTTCCTAAATAATTAATACAATCAATAAGGCTTCATACTGTAAATTGGTTATTTTTATATACGATTTTGTTCTAAGGGCCCGTCGAACTGTTTACGTTATTATCATTTATTTTTAAACCTCATCAACATTTTTTTATGAGAACGCTTCCGCAGTTGTATATTAAGAGGAATTGGTAAACCGAATAATTCGAGCAAATATTCGGTCGGCAAAAGTATAACCGAATAGTATTCGGGCACACTATTGCAGTTGTATCAGAGGAAATCATAAACCGAATAATTCGGCCGAATATTCGGTTCGGCAAAAGTTAAACCGAATAGTATTCGGTTATTCGGTGAAACCACTATTCGGCGCATCTCTAATTGTAATGTATGGACGAAACAGTAAATAATGATTGTTTTGCAGAAACGTCCATGCCTGAGATTTGGCATAGTTACAGTTCATTTAAATAAGAAGTGCTGAAAGGTAGTATTTATGTACCTATAAGCATTAGAAATGAGTTAAATAAAACGTAACATTCATTCTTGACATTAATAACAATATAAAACCATATAACTTCTGTAATAATATTTAATCGCCAAATGTGGGCCATGAGTTAGGTTGCATGACGCATTTTTGTAGTTCATAATAGGGAAAATATTTTGAACCGTAATCGAGTATCGAGTTAATTTCATTATTTTTAAGCTTGGTCTTGTTTGCTATCTCATTAATATGATAAATGAGAAACTTTGAGAAGTGGGAAGGATTTTTTATCCAAAAACCGATCAGTATAATCAGTATTAATTGAAATTTGGCAGACAGATTTAATACATATTATTTTTTTACCGTGGTCAACATAGACTCAGAAGGTGAAGGAGCGATTAAAAGGTAGTAAAATGTAACGTGGAAGGGTACAAACACTTTCAATAGTAGAACCTTATCATCTTGGGGAATATATTCTCATACCTGGATTATAGGTCCTTGTGCAATGTACCGCTGCAGCGCTGTACCGCAGCAGCAGCGCTGAGGACAGGATAGGGGGGGGGGGAGGGGGAAATAGTGCGGTAAAAATCCCAGTTAACACTGCATCGCCCCCACCTCGTCGGCCAATTGAAGGTTTCCTCCTCGAGAACAAAAAAATAAAAAGGTCCTTGTGCAGTGTAGTGCAGTCTAGGCTGAAATCGAAAAACCAAGGATCGAAGTCGGTATTCCAGTCTTGGGTGATGAGATTTAAACCATAACCACTTCGGCACCAAATTATTTACGCTGTACAACTGGAACTATTTAGTGAACTTTCCACGTCAACGCTTGATTCGTGGCTTCCTCCAACAATTTCCTTATCGCATTGAACTTGTTTCGCAGTACGACGAAGCAATTAATACCCATTGTTGCCTCCGTCCTGTTACACGGTTCAGCACTTTCCATTCTTCCCCTTTTAATTTACCTCGCCGTTTAAAGACTATACTATAAATCACTAAAGTTAAATAGCATGAGATGATATGTTACTGTGGGGAAGCATACAAAAGTTAGTAAGGAATTGTCTCCAATCAATCAACAAAATAAATTTTTACCAAGTACAATCGTCAAATTATTATTCTCTTAATTATTTTTTCTAAGATAAATGCATTTTAGTCAATGGAGCGCGCAGTAAAAAAGGAAGAACGTCGTTTGAATGGGTTAATTAGCATTATTAAATTAGCAGACTGGTACAATCACACCTGCTGGTAAGTGGCCACAATTTAGGACGCATCAGATATGTTATATGTATATCTTGCCACATCCAGACCAAAATACAGCAAGGATTAACTTTGGATTACGAGTGTGGTGAAGTCGAACAAAAACAGGTTCTACCAACTTTAAATCGGGTAATATTTATTCTGGTATACATTGGATTAGTTCATAGCTTTCTAGCAGATGATGGTAGTGTTCCAATTTCAATTTACAAGTTGTAAAAATCTTCTAAATTGAAATTGGAACACAATATAAGTATTTCGAAATTAGCCATGTCAACTTTGAACGAACCTTTGCCACGATCCCTCACCAATCCTTCAATTTATGTGTAAATTATATAAAGCGGTGGCGTGATCACATTCCTTTTGAAACCTCGACAGGACTTAGTAGCAATTATAAAAGGACGATTACCAGTTGAGATTGTACCGATAACTTTGCCTATGTAAATCGGTCGGTTGTCCGTGTATTGACCGTTCGAATGCGTAGGCGCATTACGTGCAAACCAGTTCTATGTTGACTCAATAGCGCAAAAGGCAATGCCGTTGTCATGCGTATTAATTTGTTATGTTAACGTTTATCGATATTTAGAACCGCGGATAAGGCTGGCGCGAATCGATTTGCCTCGATTTGGCTGGAACCGTTTGAATTAAACTGGCGTTTCTCCATATGAGTACAGTCTATATTTAAGTATTACAGTTTTGGTTACTGGTAACTGGTTTATACGGGTTGATTTAACCGTGTCTATAACAAGATTTGCTGAGTGTTAAGTAGCAGTAAAACAGATTCAATTCTGGTTTATAAATGACCAATGAAGCACAGAACAGTTCGTAATCGCAGACCGTAATTGATCTACAAAGTTAAGTAACGTCGTGCGCGGCTGTCTTTGATGGGGAATCGCTAATGATAAAATTTCATGTTCGCATCGGGCTAATGTACTTCGGAGGGAACGTCAAATCTATCCCGAAAGTATCACTCGCTTCTGCCGGCGGTTCCGCTCGTGTGAGCCTCATTTACTACGATAGAGTATTGTAGTATCCTATATATAACCAAGGTCATAAACTGTGTACTCCGGTTGTGTTCTGTTGGAGATCCCGGGGTCCTCCACGCAACGCTGAGGACTGCTACCGGGGGGGTTTTAGTGCGGTAAGAATCCCACATAGCCCGCGTCGCTCCTACGGCGTCGGGTGCCTTTTGAAGGTTTCTCCCTCGAAAGCAAAAACAATATGCTATGTATTGTAACTAAATATAAAATAAAAAGATTATAAACTTTAAAAATGATGATTTTGAAAACGTCATCTTATTTTTTTTAAGAAATATCTTAGAAGCTTATATTACTGCACAGATACGTCTCTGCAGTAACATTCAGTAGGGAGGTATCGTTGCCTTTTCTATCATTAATAATTCAACGAGCGCGTATCAAAGTTCCTGTTGCTTAAGGATATTACTTAATATGAAGATATTATGCTAATTTTATTACCTAAGATTACGAAGGAAACACGTGAGTACCAGACTAAAAGGGCAACCTCGTCATTCCATGTGCTCACCTAAGAAATTACACGTAACAAACAAACTAACGTATCTGTCTCATAATTACAATTAACATATAAATTATATCTCATTTTACACTCATAGCCCGACACAAGGATTTTCTGTGTCGTGGGTGCTATGGACACATACAAAGCCTAATACCTAATAATACAAACTATGAAAATAATTCATCATTCAAATATATGTTTCGCCGGATCGAACCTGGACCCACTGCGTGTCAAACTGGCGGCTGTATTATGTTACCAACTCTCAAAAATGTGTCCCCCGAAAGCCTCTTTAAAAAACCCCACAATGAGTTATGATTGGAATTATTCGTCCTGGTAACCTCCCGTATTTCTGAATCTGGTCGTAGGTTTTTTCCTGACGAGGAAAAAAATGGTCATCGGGTGTAGCGCATGACCTTTTTTTTTCATCGTGAGGCATGATCATGAAGCCTGGAGGGAGATTTCCCTTTATAAACACCTATGTTTAAGTTATAAAACCCCTAAAAATATAACACCCCTAAAAAACCCCATCCTACTTTTTTTTCCCCTAAATTTAGGGGGAAAACCCCTAATTTGGCCACCCTGAATGTATTTGAGGTCTATCCCTAAATCGGCGAATCATCAAACCTTGTTGCGCATTGATCACGTTCAGATAGACTGCAGTCTGCATGTTCGTATTAGATTTAATAATAGGGCTTCAGGCTAGTTATTTATAATCGGATAGATTCAACTATATTTTTAACATGTAAAGGCAAGAAAAATAACAGATCTAATTGGATGACAATTAAAAATAACGGACGTTTATGCAATCAACACGTAAGGTGCATGCGTTAGTTCGTCAGAATTCATTTTCTTAGAATCACTCAGAATTGCAAATAGCCTGAGGAAGTTGTGGTTTGTTTGAGGAAATAAAAATAGTTCTTATTAAAGTAAATAGTACATTTCTTAGATACGCAGCGACAAGGTGTATTCATTACTAGTTATATATTTATCTGACAAGATAAATACAGTTATAAATTTATTGTATCTAAAACTATCACATGTAATTCTAACGATAAATGCCGGAGAAACAAGTATTCTAGATATTTTATGTATGAAAGAAGTAGTAAGCGAACATGCAGTCCATCTGATAGTTGACGCATGGACTGACACCCATTGACATGTGATAAGCCCCAATTAAGATTAGCATCCTACCTGAGGCCGACTACAGATAATATACTACAATACGTATGAAGCCTCAGATTATTGTATCTTGTCCACCACATTCTTTAAACCAAAAAACTGCATTAAAAATGGTATAAAATATTTCTGTATTTTTTATCTCATAGCGTTCATATTATCGTAAATTCATGATATTATAAAAACATGTTCCATAACTCTTATATCTTATTTACGGGCGCCATATTTTAAATTATATGTCACTTAACAAACTGAGCCGATTTTAATGATTTTTCATCTTACAATTCGTCAAACTATTTGGGCTTGCTAAAGAAGTGAACATACTTATCCTCGACATTATAAGGAAACATTACCTTCATGATGCAGTCGGATAAAAATGTGTCTTTAAATCCGACGATGTTTTGACGGCACCTGTTCTTCTTAATGTTCACAAAGACTATACACGCTTTCTAAACTCATATCCCCACAGTAGGATTTTCTCCTGTGTCGTGGGTACCATGGACACACACAAGACGAATACACAAACACCCAGACCCAGAGCAGTAATCTAAACTCATAATTCAGCTACCTGTCTGGCCGGGAATCGAACCCGGGACGCATTGCGCGTCAGACCGGTAGGTAACCACTGCGCCACGCAGGTCGTCAATTCACTATTCTTATACTTATTATCAAGAAGCCTATATGTCTCTTTGTTAGATTCGTTTATAAAAAAGACTTAGTCCAGATGAAATAGAAAACGCCAATGAGACAATGACAAATGGATTGTATTCATCTAAGATTAACTTTCTACATCAACAATAGTCATACGTAGAAAGTGTTCGATTGATTCATTTGTAGGACCTACTTTTTGCTATAGATTACATGTTGCTTAGCAATGCGTAATGGGTGCAGTCGACTTAATTATTTATTGGTTTATATCACTCGGAGTACCAGATATTAATGTAATACCTTTAAATTTTGTTTAGTGTTTTTTATCCTTCAGGATCACGTCAACGTCACACTCGCACGTCAAATATTCATTCGTCCTTTCATCATTTTTCCTATATAATCAGTGTGTTCTGCTATTTTTGTTAAATATTAACTTAAGAGTTTAGTTCAATTACCTGTTCCTAAAATAAATTTCTAATATCTTGTAAGTATACGGAAATACTCCAGACACCCACAAAAAACAATAACTACACAGTGCATTCAATAGTGCTAAGTCATTAAAACCCCTTCATTTCTGCAGCAGAATAAACGTTTTATCTATCATTTCAAGTAAACGCGCAAAAACGCTGTACAATAAAACATGGTGTCCACGGCGGCCATTCCAACCGTCGTGTCACGTGATCCATCAACCGCTTCTATTTTTAAACCAGGCTTTGGTTCTAAGAGAAACCGCGCCAGACCGGTTTCCGTTTTTAGACGAGCAAAAACGATGCGGGCCCCGTACATTCGTAGAATTACGTTATGTTAGCTTGTTTTGTTACTGTATGACGGCTTGGTTGGAGTCATCCGTTAAGGTTCAAAAAGCTATGAGTAAATGAAGGTCTTAGTCATCAGCGTAAAATATTAAGAGGTGGTAGACCTCTACGTTTTATTATGACGCATCATTGACATATTTGATGTCTTTTACCTTATTTTCTTTGTATCAAACAGAAATAGCAAATAAGCATGCGGTCCACCTTGTACACTGCCGGCCATAGACATCTGTAAGCATTATTATGTATAATACAGGTCCTATGTGAATTCAGTCTGCTGTGTTACTACTCCCGAGTAACAAGATAGTTGCCTTATATGAAAGTGAGCCGGCAACCACACCCTTCTATCGAAACACAACGAACTCGAACTTCTTCACGCTAGAAATAGGTGCGGCGGTGTTACCTCCCCGTGTGGAACATTATCTTTCTATCACCTAGCAAATGTATCTGCTGCTGTGTTTTGGTACATTAGCGAAACATCGGAACATTGAAGTCAGGTAGGAATTTTGTGATATTAAGAATTGGTTGCAGATTTCCCCACGCGACTGTACTAACTTCAATAAAAAAGGTCTAATGCAAACGCCTTATAATATTCTTTTTTGGATATTTTTTAAAATATACAATTTTGTAACTTTTTAATTATTTCATTAAGTAAAGGTAATTTATTAAGACGCAGATAATTACGAATATAAAGATAATTAAAGTATCACGTGCTCCTAATCTTTATTTTTTTGTGTCGGGCTTATTTAAATATTTTTATAATTGTTAGTATTTTCGACGTTTATCCGACTGTTATAATATTTAATAAGTAAAAAAACGAAGATTATTGTTTATATTTTCTTTTATTTATCTTCAGACTACAATTAGACCCGGAGTAGTTTGAGTTACGGGAGATCATGTGCATTTTGAAGTAGTTTATTGTTCCCTCAAAACAAACATTGTTTACTTAAGTGCAAGATGTGGAATGAGCTTCCTCCTGAGGTATTCCCGGAGCGCTATGACATGGGGTTCCTGAAGAAAGGTGTAAAAAGAGCCCTCCTTCAAGGCCGGTGATGCATTGGCGACTCCTCTGGTGTTGCAAATGTCTATAGGCGACGGTGACTGCTTTCCACCAGGTGGCCCGGGTGCCTTATCGTTAGGTCCAACTATAAAAAATCTGCTATCATTTCAAAGTACAGTGTAAGATATGTCCAATAACGATAATGTTAATTTGCAATGTATAAGCGAAGACAAAACAATTATTGCTTCGAGGTACTGTAATAATACTGTCTTCAACACATTACTGTCCCACTGCTGAGCACGGTCTTCTCTTAAAATGAGACACTTTAAGGCCATAGTCCACGGCGCTGGCCGAGTGCGAATTGGTAGAGTAGGACTTCGAATAATTTCCGGTTGCGGTCGTTTCGAGATCCCGGAGTTCTCTTTATAGCGCCGAGGACGGCCACCGCGGGGGTTTTAGTGCGGTAAAAATCACACATAACCCTGCGTCGCTCCCACGGCGTCAGGTACCTTTTGAAGGTTTCCCCTCTAGAACAAAAAAAGGGACTTCGAATAATACCGTACTACGCATGATTCTCAGCCAGACAAAAAGAACGTTCATACAGTTCAGTATTTCTGTTTCACTTAATCTACTTGTCCGAAAGCGTTAATGAGGCTATCAGACTAACGCGTTTTTAATTGTCTCACTTAATTATTTTATTATACAAATCCTATGTTCTAGAACATCACAAATGCCTCAAACGAAACCGTTTAACGTTATATACCTATGTATGGTTATAATTGACATACGCATTTTTATAACAGGAAAATATAATATTAATATTCTATTTTACACATATTTTTATATTTCCGATAATTGCTTTATTGATCTATTAACTGGGACTGCATTGTATATCATATTTTATATGTTTCTGTTATATAATGATTACACAATGCTCCTATTCAAGATAAAAACTAGCTATTCATTATATTGATAAATATGAGTATGTGAGTGCCATACATTTAGAACGCCTTAACCGGCATATTCAATTTTGGCGTCCTTTTTTTAACATCTTATGCAATCAATATTATTGTAACCTAAAAAATGACTATATAAAGATCTTTCTTTCTTTCTTTCTTCCTATTAAGTTGTAGTACCATATGTTCGTCTGTTTTATCATGTTTTGCGAGTTCGAATCCGGGAATCGGTTGGATTAGCCCTTACATTGAATCTCACTTCAATCAATATCAATCCCAATGTTTATCTTCGTACTACCTCATGTAAGATGGTACCATTCAGATCAGATGTCAATGCAGAATACATGTATATATAATAATGTGTAGAAGTATAGCAGTGAAGATAGTGGTATGAAGTAGTAGTAGATAGATAGATAGTAGATAGTAGTAGTGAAGGTAGTATGTACTACAAGGCAGAACACTATCTGTCGGTGGTGCCATCACAATCGGGCTAAGAAACCACATCCACCTAGTTCTTATTAAGAAACAATTTATTCAGGTTAACGGCCGTATTCCACGCATCGCGAATAATTAATTCGAGAGATTCTATATGCGAGATACTTGAGAACAGTCTAAAATCAGGAAGATTAGCGTGAATTATTTTTAGGAACGTTTCCAATAATTAACCTACAATTGAGAGTATGTAAGTTCCACTTACTGTAAATCTATACTAATATTATAAAGCTGAAGAGTTTGTTTGAACGCGCTAATCTCAGGAACTACTGGTTCGAATTGAAAAATTATTTTTGTGTTGAATAGACCGTTTATCGAGGAAGACTTTAGGCTATACAATTATATTTATTGGTAAGATATATTTTAGAGCAAAATATTAACATCATGTTGACCCACCCGCAGTATATGCCGCATGCGTAGTCGTATACGATGAAGTGCAATAAAAATTGTTATATGTTTCTTACAAGACACAGGAGCAAAATGGGAAGAGTAGGTCAATGTGAAAGAAAACTTTCAATTTCCTAGATCATCCATATATTAGGTATCTTTTTTACGCGGGTTAAACCGCGGGTACTGCTAGTATTAAACATTTGTACAACGACTAAGAAAATGAAAACAATATTCATCAAATCTCCAAGCCATGAAGAAACAGAACGTAGATTATCTGCCTAATAGCATCTTTTGTAAAGTATAATATAAAGTATGATATAAAGTATCAAGGTAAAGTATAAAACTTGTAACGGAGTTCAATGAACGAAACATTCGTAGATCTAATCACTTCCCATTACGGTTTGTGGTCGACAGATTGTGTCTGTTCCTTCTTCCTTATAGTAAAAACGCACTTTTTATGGAATTTCTGTGCAATAGTAAGCAGCTGATGGTAAGTGGTTAGCTGCTTCAATGGGTATCTGTGAAACCGATGAAGAGGTTTTTGAGACTCCTCGGTTTCCAGATATGTTGCTGCATCTGTAATTCTGTACCCTAGTACGAGTTGTTATGTTTCGAAACAAAGTGGATTACTTTGTTTTCGCTCATATTAGACTGTACACTGCGTGCTTTCGTTTTAGACCATAACTTGAAATGTACTGCAATGATGAGCAAAAACAAAAACAATGCTTGTTCTGAAGAAAAATAAACTTGTACTTAAGGTAAATACATATATCTAAGTTAGAACACCTCATATTTATGACTTAGGTAAAATAATTGTGACAGTTGTATCGCCGTTTATAAAGCAACGTTATTGAAGTGAAACTTCTTTAGGCGCATGAGGGTAAAATTTTTACAGATGTAACGTCACGCCGGTATGCAACGGAAGTGTCGGAAAAGAGAGAGAGAGTGATCGAGACCGATTGAGAGAGAGTAAGACAGGGCGAACGTAGCATGAGCAACTAGCCGTGGAGTGAGAGTAGGGAGCAAGCGAGTGAGAAAGATTGAGAGAAAAAGTGAGACAGAGCGAACGTCGTATCACGCCTTTTTCCCTTCCTCTTAATCTTGGAAATTTAAAGTTTTAGATTTGTATAAATATAAACAAGATTTATAAATTAGTTCGCCAAAGAAGTTTCACTTCTGACATGTGTACTTTGTACGCACGCATGTTTTTTTATTTACGTTTAACCTTTTTTTAACGTTTAACTTTTGGTTGTTTGCACTGATATTATGCATCCACGTTTATTCTGGATGACGATGCACTATTCCCTTAGTGATGTTCTTAATGTAAAATAATATAGCCGCAAGATGGCAGATCAATTATTTTTTATGATACTCCATGATAACGATTGAAAGGATCTTTTGAGAAGATTCCGCATTACTAAAAATCATACATTTTTTAATGAAAATCATATTGCATATATATTAACAATGGTGTACATATTCGTATCCACCAATTCGCACTTGGCCAGCGCGGTGGACTATGGCCTTAACTCTCTCATTCCGAGAGAAGACCCGTGTCCAGCAGTGGGACAATAATGGGTTGACGACGTACATATTCGTATATCAAAGTATTGGTGAATATCTAAATGTGTATCTGCAGTGATCAAAAATAGGTATCTGCAGTTTTCATGCGTCATTTCTGCATTGGTTAAAAGATTGGGAATTTTCCTGTGAAGTATTTTTCTAAATTAATTCCGATATCGATACACATAGCGAGTAGGTGTGGAGGTTTCTAGATACAAACAACCTCAGTTCCGCTGGTCACGTAGTTGTATAAAAACTTGATTTACTGTTATATCATTCTAAGTTTTTTATTTAACCTTTTAAAACACTGATTGATCGACGCCGAAGGTTGAACTGTATGCAAGTGATCGAAAGATATAATTTGCAACGTTTACAGAATAACTAGATGCACCTACTTGTGGAGAGAAGGTTGCGCAATACGCCCGAAACGTTTTGGTGCAGTGCCCGAGTTTACTCGGGAGTCTGCGAAACTGCTATGGAAGAAATTGGGTATTATGACATTTGAAACAAGTAACGAATTACAATATAATCTTTCCAATTAGTCTATATTTTTAGTCATATGATAGCAGCAAACGAACATGCAATCCAGATTAGCCATTGCCGTCTATGTAGATCTGTAATTCACCCACGATAAGATCAGTCTTAGCTGATGTCGGCCACAGATGCTTTGTTACCCAAAAAGGCTAAGTTGGAATGCCACGGACAAGTTTTTCTACCGTCTCCCTTTCAACGCAAAACACGACAATGCTTATGCCAGATCTTACTAGTAAGAAATAAGCGAGACACCAGATTCTCTTTATGAATAAAGAAGAATTAGACAGAAGTACATACATATAAATTGCAACACGTACAGACACCAGGCCTACTGGACATTTTATCTTCAAAAATCTTTATACGTAATGCAATTGCGAAGATCTTCAAAACAATAATTATAATTTCTCAAGAGTTAGGATAGAGTCACGATTTGACAATCAGATAATTTAATAATTTTGAAACCGGCTTAACCAAGCCCTCTGTCGAAACAATTTGCAACGTTTTAATTGCTCTTGGTAAATTAATTTGCCTGCTCTAATTTTTACTGATATGTTCCCACACAGTACTTTTAATCTGAGTATGACCATCTCACAGCATTTTATCCAATGGTTTTTAAAAGTCCAATGTGGTTTATTTTATGTATTTTTTTGTTTTCAACGGGGAATGTAATAATGTTAAATCATATCTACTAAAGAACTACTGAAAACTAAAAGAAAGAAGAACTAAAAAAAAAGAAGAAAACTTCGGCGTTCTATTTCTAAAGAATATCGGATTTCTAAAGAATCGCAACCGGAGTCCTCTGAGCGCGTTATCCCGTTAAGCTTCTGAGGCGGGGATGGAAGTCGACGACACCGTCTGGTGTTCACGACGATATGCGACCACAAACATCCGTCCTTCCCGGTTTGAACTTCTACTCTTGACACCCGTAACCCCCGGAGACCATTATTAGTTGCCTCTTACGACAGGTAGTGGGACACCCTACCTTTTTATTTTTTCAGAACTACTTTCCAGAAAGTATGAACATCTACTGATTCTTTAATGATACAAATGTGTAATAAGTATAGATGTGAGAATACTGCTCATTTAATGATTGATGAAAGCCACGACCTCTGTGTTGTCACGGTGACTGTCATGTTTTACTTTGTTATTAAGGTCCATCTCATGATCTTTATTAATAAGCTAATTTTAGCATTCTTTAGTAATATGAAGATATTTTTTGCATTTTCCTGCTTAGTAAAATAACTTAGAAATCGTCATTTTTCCGAAATTGAATATTGCAGTAATTGTATCAGGCGAATGTTTTATAAAATTTGAGTTGCAGAAAAACTTTTTTTGTTGGAAGTCGGCCAAAAGTTAAAGAATAATGCTGTATCTTCTTTTGCTAGATTGGGTGATCATTGTTGTAATATCTTACTAGATATATATTAGAGATATAGGTATATTAGATATTATAGATATATTTTTATTAGAATGAGGGCAAGTGGAGATTTAAAAAAAAAACATTAAAACTTGTTCATCTCAAAGCTATTATTAATAAATATTGCATTTTCCGATACAACGGAAGTATTGTAATCCTTATATGATTTTAGACGAATGATATCACGGAATTGACACATTTTAATACTTAAATAATTTGAAAAGGATACAAAAACCGCATATAGTGAGTACCCGTTAAGTATTCAAATATTGTAATCCTTGTTTGCAAAAAAATAAGGTTGGTGACACACAAGAACAGGTGTGTGTTGAGTGTACATTTGTAATTCTGATTGTATCATATCGGTATGACCTTATAATGTTACACTTGTTGCATGAGATGGGTGTATGATATGGCCCAGTTTTTTTTTACCCGCAGCGAAGTTAATTAGCTCTTTGACCTAGATATACCATTAATTACAGTAGGTAAGACATATTACTGTTGGGTAAATTGAAACTAATTCTGTCGTTTTTGAGTTACTTGTAGTTTCGCCGTTTTAATGTGTTTGTCGTGTCTACACAGTAAAAATTAAAGCAAGAATATGTGAATTCACGGACAAAAATTCACAATACCTACATATTCCGTAAATTAACATCATTATTGAAGGTCGCCATTCCCTCCGTACAGATCGCTTACAAGCAGAATTGACGTTTTACTTTTGAGCCATCCGTAGGTTTATACATATAACAGAGGGTGTGCGGAAGGGGATCCGGACTCTTTGCATAGGCGAAAAAAAACTTCAAACAAAATACCCTTTCATTTTTCGCGTATAAATATCAGAGACTATTTATTCAAGACACTTTTTTCGCTAACCTTCATTATATCATAAGGCTTTGGATGGACTATACCCAGGGAGACACATATGTCCATGTTGGAGCGCCTTGTGGATCTAGATTCCTTATAACTGCTTCAAAGTACAATAGGCCGGCGTTTGAGTGGTGCATAGCAGTCGAACTACGCGTAGTTCTAGGTATACTTATGCCTGCTGCCTTTTTTTGTTCTCGAGGGGAAACTTTCAAAAGGTACCCGACGCCGTGGGAGCGACACAAGGTTATGTGGGATTCTTACCGCACTAAAGCCTCCCGGTGGCCGTCCTAAGCGCTACAAAGAGGACTCCGAGATCTCCAAAGGAACGCAACCGGAGTCCTCTGAACGCGTTGCTCCATCGGGCTCCTCCCAGGTGCGCGGCTGGGCCCACCGCTCCGACTGGTCTTTACGACGGTATGCGACCACACATACCGCCGCCCTTCCCGGGGTCGCCTGACCGATCATTCGAACTCCCATTCTAGCCGCCCGCAATCTCGGAAACCATGGAGGGTAGCCCTTTCCCTTTGGTCTGGGCGCAAAAAAAAAACTCGGAAACCCCTTTTAGTCGCCTCTTACGACAGGCAGGGGATACCGTAGCCCTATTACGCCCTACAGGGACGTTTGCCTACCACCCTAAGTATACTTTTCTACTGATCCCGTGGTATGCGCCTTACTATTCACACTAACCTACATATGTGAATAACATACTCGTATTCCGTTTTCAGAGTTTATTGAACCCGATATAGCGCGAGGATTGTTCTAGACTGTTAGGACTTTCGCTTATTGCCTCGTTGAGTTAGGTCACTCCTTGAACCAATTGATCTTGATTGAAGCGAGTCACTCAGTTCAGTCACACTTGTGCTTTGATTATTTGAATTTAGTACTTATTTTAGTATCGTACATTTTAGTTTTTTTGGTACATATCAAATTCGATATCCATCCATCCATCCATCAGCCTTTGAAAGTCCACTGCTGGACATAGGCCTCCCCTAATCTGCGCCACTTCGACCGGTCCTGAGCCATCTGAATCCAGCGGTTACCCGCCGTCTTCTTCAGGTCATCAGTCCACCGGGTCGGGGGGCGGCCTGCACTCCTTTTGCCGAGGCGTGGTGTCCATTCGAGGACTCTTCTACCCCATCGGTTGTCTGTCCTACGAACGATGTGGCCTGCCCATTCGATATAAGAATTATAATTATGTATATTCTGAGGTGTGGTTCGACTTGCCACTGCCACATCTATTTGTTGCGTGAAGTAGCTCTTGCGTTTCGGTGGAAGTGTGTGTGGCTCACTTTAATATGAGGCGATCATCGTAGCTGTTGAGAGTAGTAACACAACCGTTGCCTTCAGATTGAACCTGCTGCTATATACTAGTTGACCCGGCGAACTTCACCTAAACGTTAAAAATCTAAAATTATCAGTGTTTCTGCATTATATTATACATGTTTTATACATAAAAATCTTCCTCTTAAATAACTCTATCTAGTAGATAGAGTGATTTAAGAATGCATTAAAATCCGTAGCGTAGTTTTAAAGATCTAAACATACATAGGGACAGACAGCGAGAAGCGACTTTGTTTTATACTATGTAGTGAAGTTGCTTACTGAGTAATCATCAGATGAACTGCATGCTCGTTTTCTACTTCGATTGTTAAATAACTGCAACCTACAATCTTAACATATAAATAAAATTATGTTGTCAGTTAAGTGTTAATTATATCGCTATATTACAGCATTAGCCCAAAAATAACAATTAAGTTGAAGTTAGGTTACATAAGTTACATTAGACTGACTTCAAGGTAGCTGGATTGCAAGAGGCTTTTGAAAAGATGGAATATTTTACTTTAAATTTCTCCGAGGATCCGAAAGGGAGACACCGAGATATCGAAAGAAGACGGTAAAACGAAAAAGTGCCTTCAAAAACAGTAACAGTAGAACAATTTTTCACTTGAAAACTTGATATGAGATAAAACAATTTACATTTATTTACACGCAGATAAATTCCTTCATATTGATGTGGATTTTATCGATTATGTAATAATTATTTGCTGTTACACAACCATCTATAATATGTATTTATGACAGTGAATTCTGAGGACAATAGTATTCATTAGCGTGTATAATTCATGATTTATGCACCATCAAACTGCCTGAACAAACAAAACGTAAACTAAACACAAACCAGACAGAAGCACGTCACATACAAATAAGCTGACTCTACCCATTTAGGTATTTGTTCACCTTTTGTATAAAGAGAATTGGAAGTTATAATAACATCAATTCCATATTGTCTCTTTTAGTACATAACATGCAAGGAATAAATTAATATTAAAAATGTAATTAAAAACAAATTTATTTCAATGCACTGAAAAGAAAATAAATTTTGTACTGAAGAATAGCATCATTTTGTTACATTGCATAATGTTATCCATAGAAATAATTATGACTGAAGTGTATATTTTTACAATAATAATAACAACAGCTATTTAAATGCATATGCTACTTATAGCAAAAAATTAATTACTATTTTTTTAACGCTGGAACGATTTTGATGGGCCTTTCATTGGTTGGTGTATTCGCATACGAATCGGAGATGACCGGTTTTACGTATTCTGTCAACATGACTTCTATGTTGTGTCCTACTGTTATAATTCTGTACACCTAGTTACAAAACAGATCTTTGGATAGATCTCCGTTTTCCTAACGCGAAGATTTATCGATAGATCTCATTTTAGAAAGACGCAGATCTATCGATAACTGTTCCTTTTTCAAATAATTTTGATATAAAAAGTCAATTATGTTAAAATCTGACTTATATCCGTTTTCACTAGGAGCACAGGATTTAAGTCATAAGCTCTGACTATCACGAGCTCACAAGGCCAGGCATTGTGCGTAGATAGATCACCTTGGCTTCATGGTTTGTAACCTAGATATAGATACTAACACATATTAACTTGTAACCTAGAGCTTTCCTTGTATAACATTGTATGGTTTATAGACATAGTAACCAAATACAGCCCCAATTTATTTATTATACTTATGTTTTTGGTTTTGGGTCTTCCTCTATTTTTCAACAGGAGGATGTCTTCTACCGTATGCTTTTCTTTGCAGTATTCCACTCTTTATAGTGGTCAGACTAACGTGTTAAGGTTATGTGTTTTGATTCACTGATTTAAAAATGTCTTGAATCGAAACACTTAAACATTTCACTTACAAGATTGAAATGCGATAGACTCTAAAGGCCAGTTGAAGTGTGCTGGTAGCGTTCGTCTGCGGTCCCGACGGCGTCTGTCCACAACAGGGCCCATCTCTGTTTGGGATGGAGCTGGAGTTTCTCCATGCCACCATCTTTAAGGTGCGCGCGGGAACCACCTCGCGCGCACCACCTTGAGGCTTGTTACTTTGGCACAGGATACGCCCGTATCCTGCACCAATGCCTCCGTTATGGGGGTAGAAGAAGGCCGTGAGGAACCCTTATCCTAGAGATCAGTTCCTCGCAAAAGGAACAAACAAATCCATTACTATCCAGCACGTCCCAACGTAGAGTTCGCAACGTATCCGAGATTAACTTCTGTTGGGATTTCTTTTCTTGCCCGTCTTTTCTGGCCTTCGCCTGTGGAGATACATCACCAGAGAAGCCACCAAAGGCATTAAAAAACCTAACAAGTTCATTTCGTACCATTTTGAACAGCCAAAGCGCTCCAGGAATACCCGACAGAAAATTAATTCCACATCTTGCTCTTTCGAGGCAAAACGGATCGTGCAATCCGAACTAACAAGGACTGCCTCGATCACGACTAATTTCCATCGAGATCAAAATCACTCGAAGCAGACTTATGCCGCGGAAAAAATTGTTCTGCTACCGCAACCATAACTTAAGCTACGTGTATTATAAGCTATTATATTAAAACAAATTATTTGATAGATATATGACAAGGCCGAACGGAAGACAATGCTCTCATTACCAACACGGAAACACCATTAGGAAGCTTATCGAACGTGCATGGTCCAATTACTTGGTAGCTTACGGCGCTTACAATTTACTACCATGATTCTTATTTTTTTCTTATCAATCACGTTGATATCATGATGCTGAGCTTGTGGATTTGATAAAATAAACTCGGCTAAATGTGAGTCCAACTCCTCCGGATTCCGCACCATTATCTATAAAATATAACAAATAATCATGTTTATTATATGGTAGCCTCCTTAATTATGCATGAGATGGAGAGCTTGGTGACAGACAGACAACCTGACAAACGGGCAGTGAAGTCTTAATAATAGGGTTCAGTTTTTACCCTTTGGGTACGAAACCCGATGTTATCTTGTCACCATCCAATCATCCATCAGCCCTTGATAGCTCCATTACTAGAAATAAGTGTCTCTTAATGTTTTTTTTCGCCATGCCATCGCACCTAGTGTGTATTGCAGACGACAGCCTGCTGCGGACATAGAACTTTAGGATTGGGGTACTACCCATTATTGTCACACTGCTGGACACTCTCTCTCAGAATGAGAGAGTTTTAGGCCATAGTCCACCGCGCTGGACAAGTGCGAATTGGTGGACTTCACACACCTCCAGGAACTTTTTTTTAAAGAACTCTCGGGTGTGTAGGTTTCTAAGACGCACATAAATCAGTGGTGCGTGCCTGTGTTTGAACCTCAGACCTCCCGATTGAGAGGGCAAGTTTCAACTATTAGGTTTTACTTGCTTAGGTACTTAGTTCTACTTTACGATTAATCACTTTAATTCGTGTTAGTTAATATATAAAAAAGACTAAATGTTTACTCTTGTACATGTATAAGTTTATTGTTATGTTGTTATCGCATGTTGTAAGTTGTTAACGGACTTCCGTGAGTGCCCTTCTGCCCTATCCGCTGTCACGCTACCTGTAATTACACGCAGCTAATTACACTCACATCAATCCATCCATATATATACGTGTAATATAAATTAAAGGTCCCCGTGTCTGCGCGTCGCTTATATTTCTTTGACGACCCGCGTGGCGCAGCGGTTACCATACCGGTCTGACGCGCAATGGGTCCCGGGTTCGATTCCCGGCCAAACAGGTATCTGAATGATGAGTTTAGATTCCTGTTCTGGGTCTGGGTGTTTGTGTGTTCGTCTTGTGTGTGTCCATGGTACCCACGATACAGGAGAAAATCCTACTATGAGTGTAGAAAGCGTGTTTGTGTGTGTAATGGTGATTTCCATAATTATCTTCGGGGATTCAATGTTAGGAATAATATTTTTTTGAATTTTTGTTAGTCCAGTTGTGTATATTTAATCACATCAGAGCAATACTATAAAATTTTACTCCAATTCATCTTTATCAAAAGTGATTACAATTTAAAGTTACAAGGAACCTTTCGGATTGTGTTACGTGATCTGTGTTGCTAACTACCTACAGTAGATATTTTAACAAATGTTAAAGGTATAATAAAATGTCCGCACTACAAAAGAAGGTATATACCTATACATGTCACAGCAAAGTGCGCCCACTACTACCATGTATTAACCTATATGCAATCTAGGGTCTGCTGGAAAAAAAATCTTTAGAAATAAGCAGTGCCTTTGCAATTATAGTTTATTGTAACTTTTGTTGTCTTTTATGTGATTCTTTGTGTGTGCACAAATAAATAAATAAATAAGATATGACATAGGTAAGTTACCTATGTCATACTTACCCAGCACGCCTTAAGAAGTACCGGCTGCCATGCTATTAAATGTTCTATAGAAAGCGACAGATTGCAGTACAAAATGTACAATATGTACAATATGTATGTCAATTGTTGTTACTTTATTGAAAAGTGGGTAAACCCGCGGTCTTTAGCTAATCGACCATAATAATATTACACGGCAAATTATTCCCCATGATCAAGATAATGTCGCTCTACGTGATATTGTGATGAAGCGGTTAGGCGAATACATTATACAGTTATTAATTTGGAATACTATGCTATTTTATTTATACACGAGTTTCTCAGGGTGCCTACATATTAATTTATTTCTTCTTTAAATAATCCTTTGTTTATTGTAAATTTTATCAAAGTCAAATGGGCTGATCTGATTCTATTTCAATCACTAATCACCAATCTAAAACATTTATTAACACAACCATTTTAAAACGAAGTCGCAATAACATATGTTTAAGATGTTTGTAACTTCGATAGCGTCATTCAGAATAGAAATCCAAATCCATCCATCTTCAGATATCAAGGTAGAACCAGTGTAGTTCGAACGGGGAAGTACCACCGCCACATCTATTTCTAGCGTGAAGCAGTTCTTGCGTTTCGATGGAAGGGTGTCGTTGCCGGCACACTTTCACATGAGGCGACCATCTTAGTCCTCGGGATTAGCAACGCATCTGTGATTGACTTCAGATAGAACCCAAGTTCTGTATGAAGTTGATTACAGATGTCCATGGGCGGCGGCAGTGACCACTTACCCTCAGGTGGACTGCATGCTCATTTGCCACTTCAGTCAGATAAAAAATCTGGTTCGCCGGGGATCGACCTGAACATCCAATGAGTGTTAGACGATCATACGATCTTCCAGGTTCTACCAGTGTAGTTCGACCGAGGAGGTACCACCGCCACACCCATTTCTAACGTGAAGCATTCCTTGCGTTTTTATGGAAGGGTGTAGTTGCCGGCACACTTTTATATGAGGCGAGCATCCTAGTCCTGGCAGCTCCATCTTAGGACGAAACAGACAGGCAGGTACTCAAATTATTTTATCTTTGCTACATTTAAACGAACCAAAGTTCCTAATTAGGCTGGCCATGAAGACTTATCAGAAGGGCTGCGAATTAGATCAAAACTCCAATTTCATTATAAGTGTGGAAACTTTCCCATACAGTGCAGCATTGTCGCGCTAATTGTAACACCTTCACTGCATTGCGTTGCATTACTTCATCATTGTTTCAACCACAATTAAACAGCTATGTATGTAACCCCTTTGTTCGTTTCGACCATTGTTACCGAGTTTCCAATTTTTTGCTAAACTCCTCGCTGGGATTTATGTAATGTGGAGCTTATGGATGGTACAACAACGTTTAGTCTCGTCAATAAGTTGGGTTAGATTCACGATAGTTAAGTAGACAAAGTCGTCCAATAGACGTTAAGTTGCCATTCAAATCCATGTTTTTTTTTTTAATTGAAGATGCATCTGGACTCAGTCCATCATTTCTTGCAAAACGCAAAAAAATATGAACCGTGATGGAAGAGTGTGGTTGCCGGCACACTTTTATATGAGGCGACCATTGTAGTCCTCAGGAGTAGCAACGCTTCTGTGATTGACTTTTGATTGACCCATGTTCTATATGAAGTTGTTTACAGATATCCATGGGCGGTAGTGACCACTTACTATCAGGTGGACTGCAAGCTCGTTTGCTCAATCAGATATTAAAAAAAATCGGATGGTAAAAGAATACTGCAGCACATGAACATCACATGAACTCTAAGGAACTTCTTTTACACCGATGGATCCACTGTAATTAATCATAAATAGGTTACTGGTCCCGTGGACGAAGACGACGACATTCCATCGAAACGCAAGAACTGATTCACACTAAGTGAGGCAATCATACTTCCTCGGTCGAAACATACTCGTTCTTTCGGTAAAGAAGAGCAGGAGTGTTGATAGTTCACGGGATTTGCTAGTGTTAGTGTTAGTGTAATGTGGACTACAACCCATTATTGTCTCACTGCTGGGAACGAGTCTTCCGTCAGAATGAAAGTTTTAGGCCATAGTCCACAGCGCTGGCCAAATGCGAATTGGTGGACTTCACACAACACCAATATTTTTGTCCGAATAGTATTTTCTGCGTGTAATGTAAATTGGACCAATTACGATGAAAACAAATTCCACTGTTTGGAGATTAGGCTAATAGCACGTATAAGAATTTCCTTTGTCAATTACGATACATGTAATTTACATATTAAACAAAGCGATTATTTAGTTTGTGTTTCAAAAATACGTATCAGGAAGTCTGGATCTCATTAGGCTCCATGAACAGTTTTTTCCATTACAAATAAAATATTGTGCGAATGTGTATTTTGTTTTATAATGAGTTTGTTACGTGTTCTGAATATTAAATTGTCACAGATAACGAAATTCTTTAGGAGGACACGACATACATTTTGATCAGGTAGACAGAGGCAATTGAATGCATATAGTTATGAGTCTGAAGGCGTAAGAGGTTTTATAAAATATTGTGGGTGGTCGAAGTTTTGTGGTTTGACAAAGACGCCATTAGCATGATACTTTATTAAAGGTCTTGAAGTTTGGTGTGTAGAATGTAATAAAAACTCTATTAATACTTACAAAGCATTTTCAACTTGGGAGCAACATCGCATCTGTAAATTACTTAAGGTTAGATGTTATTTTTATATCAGATTGAAGTTGCAAACCAGTGTGTTCAGATGGTATCCGGGCACTGTCGCCTATAGACATCTGTAAGCAACTCACATAATATAGAATAGGGGTGCCATCTGCAGTCATTCACAAATCATGCTACTCACAATCATGCTACTGCAGGAATAGGATGTATGACTCATATAAAACTGATTTGACCACCACGTCTTGGCATCTTGTTTTGTGGCGGCAATAGTGACTCCTTAACTTGTCCTTTCAACCGACCAGTAAACCGGTGACCTGAAAAAAAAACGTGACGAATAGATAACCTCTTTCCTTAGGGAAGTCGGTTTAAAAGATAGCGTGACACGCCTGGATTCAAAAGGTATAGGAACGGTTTAAGAGGCGCCATTTAAGGGAGGCCTGTATCCAGCAGGGGACTTCAAAAGACTGATGGATACTGCCCTATTAATAACACATTTACGTCCTCGTTTGTTTCTATTATACTGTAAAATGTATATGATCTTATAACAAAAAATCAACCCCAGACCCGAATATTTATAGAATTGCGATTGTCACGATCAGAAAAATGTCTGCAAAAGATTGGAAGCAATTCTGAACGCAAATAGGCTTTAGATGGTAATTTTATGTTATATAATGTACAAGAATCACTTTCACTATCGCTTTTGAGGGTAAAAATAGTTTAACCATTTTCACCCTTACGGTCAATAGAGCCATATATTTGTCGGGCATTCGGAAATCCGGGTCGACATTAACCCAAATCTTTTGCGTAATGATACAATCACCGGCACAGATTAGACTTCAGTTCACTGACCAATTGTTCAGTCAGAAATGTAAACACAATAAAATTACAACGTACTTTCTTTAATTAACATTAACCAAACAGTAGCAATGTCAATTGGTCGAAATGCCCGTGCCTAAATACAATATTAGAAGAACTATTAGAATCCAATTGGAGTGATTTTTTACGTAAACGTGGAAAGAACTCTTTGTGGTTCGTCTCCAGAGGCAACATTGCCACACCAATACCAGTCTAATAAAAGTAATGTTAAGTATTGTTGTTCGGGTCTGGAACTCTGGAGAGTACGGTAAGGGTGTTATACTTATTCTCATAAGAGAGACGTTTCCACTTAGTCGTCTGCGCATTGCAGTTAACCACAGGTTAATTGCGGTTATAGTATTTGGGGCCTATCGATACCATACAATCACATGCACTGCAAGCGCATTGCTACTTCTATAATAAAGATGTAAGAAAATTCTATAAGCGTTGTCTTTGACATTGGCGCACATATCGCGTGAATCTAAATCAGATCTCCTGATAAGATCACCATATCTTGCAGCTGCCCACTGGTTATTATGCAATGTGTGCGTGCTGTAGGGTATCATTATAAATATTCAGACTCTCCGTACATGGCCTCGGCTGATTCGCACAGACTTTAAAGGTTCATGTCGTAAACAATAAGCGTTCTGAATTTAATTATTAATATGGAAAACCACGCAATACGGGTTTGTTATCCCCGACTTATTCAGAAGTAGGGTTATGTTTTTTAAATGTAGGTACGTATGTATGTCCCATTCCCGTGAACTCACGGAGGAAGATTTGGGGGAGTCTTAACTCCGGTTATTAATACTCAAGATTTCGTGTGTGCATTCTGCTCGCAAATCTCATGAGGGGCACCACTGAGAGGGGCTCTCCTCCGTCTCGGGATATGGCTGGGGTTAATACCAGCGCCGCGCGCCGGCCAACGTTGCCGGGTCATCCTCTTATTTTTTTGTTCTCGAGGGGGAAACCTTCTAAAGGTACTCGACGCGCGCCAGCGACGTAGGGTTATGTGGGATTTTTACTGCACGAAAACCCCCCGGTGGCCGTCCTCGACGCTACAAAGAGGACTCCGGGATCTGAGCTGAACTGAGTGCGTTGCTACACTGGGCTCCTCTCAGAGGGGACCGGGACCGTCCTTCCCGGGATCGCCTGGCTGGACAGTTCAAGCTCCCTCTTTAGCCGCCCGCAACCCCGGAAGCCTCTTTTAGTCGCCTCTTACAACCGGCACGGTATACCGTAGCCCTATTCTGATCCCGGAACTACAGAGACGTTCTCGTAATAACCCTGAGTGTGCATTTAAAAATTCGCACTTGGCCAGCACGCTAATTATTGCCTAAAACCCGCATACCCTGATAAGAGACCCGTACCCAGAAGTGGGATAAGTATATAACGACAATTCATTTTAGTTTTACGACTCATTCTGATGAATGAGCAATCTCAAAATGGACGAACGGATTGAAACATCGCCAAAGTACTTACCTACTTCTCGAGTTTACGTGCGTACTTTTATTACTGTGTAATAATACCAGTCGGCAACGACGGCATTTACCTCATCTGCGGTTTATTTTATTTACGCATATAATCTTCCATATATACAAAAACGAAAATTCCTCGTCTCTGTAAAATAAAATAATTAATTTGAAATTTTAAATAAAATAATTTGTAGGATTGAGAATGGGTAATAGACGTTTTGTAGATATACTTTGTTTTATGTCATTTTTCAATTTAAGAAATTTTTGAAATATATTTCAAGGCCGCATTTTCCGGTAGCAATTTCTATTTATTTTGTTCAAATGATCTATTCTGTCAAATATCTTCCATACATACAAAAATGAAATATCCTCGTCTATGTAAAACGCTATACTTGTTTCGTATTTGAAAAAAAATAATTTGGAGGATTGAGAATGAGTAATAATAGACGTTTCAGATATACTTTGTTTTATGTCAGTTTTCGATTTTAAGATTTTTTTGAAATATATTTCAAGGCCGCATTTTCCGGTAGTAATTAGTATTTATTTTATTCAAATTTATCTATTATTTCAATACAAGAGCGGGGCACAACTAGTAGGGAATATTTTTATAGTTAAAACTACTGTAAAGTATTATTATCTATTGTTTTTATCTGCCTCGAATTTAAGTATTATCAAATTCGGTTAGGTGTTTTTTATAAGTATAAAATAATGCTGCAAACTGCTGTTTGTTTGTTTAAAATATGTAAACTAAGAATAAAGTATTTTGGATGTACAGACCGACACCTAATTTGTCTTACAGTTAGTAATTAAGACGTACGTTCATAAAATGTTCTTGGAAGTAATCGTCAGTTCGTGACGTTCGCCGTTCTTTATTTTGCACACTTTTTCGCACATCTTGGCAATTGTGTCTTCTACGAAATGTTAGCAGAGTGCAGTTTTAAACAGTTTAATAATGACTGAATTGTTTCTGCAGCTTCGCTTAGGAATAGGATACGTCTAGCATGAAATAAATATCCAATTTGTCATATAATTATACATATACCTGGGGTACAACCCATTATTGTCCCACTGCTGGGCATGGGCCTTCTCTCAAAATTAAAGTTTAGGCCATAGTCCACCGTGCTGGCCAAGTGCGAATTGGTAAACTTCACACACCTGCGAGAACTTTTTTTAAAGAACTCTCGAGTGTGTAGGTTTCCTCACGATGTTTTCCTTCCCCGAAAACCAGTGATAATTAATTTTTAATACGCACATAAATCGTGGTGCGTGCCTGGGTTTGAACCTCGGACCTCCGGATCGAGAGGGCAAGTTTCAACCATTAGGCTATCACTGCTCATATACCTAGGTTATACAATTTCAGCGAATCCGTTCCGTTCTTGCGTTAAAGAGTATCAAACTCACATCACAAACTTTTGCATTCATAACATTAATAGCATTCGTAATGCTATTAAAATTCACTTTTCTTATTTTTAAAAAGCATTTGCCCGAAAAGCATTCAATTGCCTGTATTTAATGAATATAACGCTAAACATGAGAGAACCTGCAGCCATTTAGTCATACACATCATAGTTCTGCACCACAGAGTACATTTGTATACCTATATGAGTTCTGCACTTAGAAATATTTTGGCATAAGCAAATATTTTACGTGTACAGACCGTCTGCTAATTTGGTGACGCCACGTCAAAATGAGGAAAATAATTAACGGTTACCAAGCTGATGACAAGTATGACATAACACTTCCAGACTAAGAGACAGATTTATAGACACTAATTGCCCGTCGCTCTTGTCAAAATTCAGTCGTAATTAAACTCCACTATAAAGTACACTTGATATCCGCTGATGTGTACGTGTAATATGGAAAGTTTGCAATTTCAAAAGATTAAACTTTATTTTTGATAATACGGCTTTATATCTTTATTTTTGATTAATAATAAATTCATAATTAGAAGTTATTTAAAAAACATATCTAATCGTGTCGTAGGAAATATGAGGGTAGTTGACTGTATTTAAAAGCATTACTTACATGTTTTTTGCGCGTAGATATCTAATAATACATTTCTTATTAAACAGATGAAAAACAGATTAAACCCAATGAATAATTAGATAAATAATTATAAAAACAAAATACCGAATTCCTTAACTAAAGAGAAAAATAAGTATTACAATCCCGCGTGGCGCAGCGGTTACCGAACCGGTCTGACACGCAGTGGGTCCCGGGTTCGATTCCCGGCCAGACAGGTATCAGAATGATGAGTTTAGATTCTTGTTCTGGGTCTGGGTGTTTGTGTATTCGTCTTTGTGTGTGTCCATGGCACCCACGACACAGGAGAAAATCCTAATGCGGGGCTATGAGTGTAGAAAGCGTTTTAAGTTTATTTTTTTAAATAACATATTGAAATAGAGATTTTATTATCAGGTGCTGCACGCGGGGACAAACATTGCTATGGTAGATTTTTCTGTAATGTTTGTCCCCGTCGCTCGATAACAATTACTCAAACGCTCGAAAAATATTATTCTCCTTTAACGCAGTCAGTTAATAAACAAATATCCATCTATTGACATTCTCAAGCCTTAATCCAGTTTTCCATTTCCTTTCAGGAGTCGCTTGCGGAATGGGAACGCGGCCTCGTAGACGTGCAAGCCCCGGCGCCGGTGGCGGGCGCCCCGGGCCGCAAGTGGAGCTTACGGAGCCCTGCGCACGCGCAGGACACTGCCACGGACCAGGCGGCGCCGGTGTCCAACGCCACTGACTCGTGTAAACTGCTTGTTGTGAGTATAAGTTGGTTGTTCGTTAAAATGTGGACCGAAATGTTTAGTTACATATACTGTGTAGTGGTGTAAATCAGAATAACATGTATTTAAAAAGTTTAATTAAAAATACGTATATACAAATAACTTTTAAATATAGTAACATTACTTTGAATTTTTTTTAATAAATTTGAAGTAGCAAATGATTAAGCAGTCCAACTGATGGTAAGTGGTAACTGCCGCCTGGACTTCTGTAAATAACTTCATACAGAACAAAGGTTCATTCCGAAGTCAATCACAGATACGTTGCTACTCCCAAAGACTAAGATGGTCGCCTCAAATGAAAGTGTACCAAAAACACACCCTTCCATCGAAACGCAAGAACTGCTTCACGCTAGAAATAGGTCTGGCGGTGGTACTTCACCGGTCAAACTTTTGTTCTACAAATTGGAATTACAATATGTATGGAAGCTATATTTTATGCTTACGTGCTTCTCGATCAGAAGCAACAGTGGGCAAAAAGATATATGAATTTCTTACTCCCTTTGCTAATTAATTGGAGCTGGGGTCCGCTGCGAATTGACTCCGACTTTGTCGACAAGAAACAAAAAAGGTCCCCCTGTTGGCATTTATTTTTCTTTCAAGCCTATGTCTATGATGAAGAGGAGAGGAATTTCGGAAATCCTGTCGCTTTATGTGTTTCAAGACTGTGAATATTTATTTGAATTCACACTAGATTTTCTTATATAATCTCTCATCAACCCATTATTGTCCCACTGCTGGGCATGGGTCTCCTCTCAGAATGAGAGAGTTGGTGGACAAATGTAAGTACCTAATGCAAAAGAAATATTAAAACGAAATTTAATTAGGTATGTGTTTAAGAATGCTTGCCAAAATAATAAATAACATTACCAACTTTGTATTTCAATCCGGACAAAATTTGACTATACCTTCTTAATTCAATATACTTCAAATAAAGCCAAATATTCCTTAGCACGTTATGGTGGTACATTGACATGGCTTAGTAGGAAAACAGTATCTAATTGAGTTTTATGACGGGGGTTAATTGGAGTTAAATGGACACTGACTTCCTACGGTCAGATCTGTTTTCAAACTATATTATGGGTACTATATTCTTATGTCATATCTTGTCATTACCTGGACAAGATCACGTCATCCAAATTTGTTCCACTGCTGGGCCTGTGCCTACTTCAAGGGTGATTTCCTAATGGTATGATGTAGGTACCTAGTTTCAGCATTTTAAAATTTTATACGCATTGAAAAATATATGTATTATGTGATGGAAATTATTGTTAGGTCATATACAGGACTTAAACAGAGTCTATGTAACTATTGAAAAAAGTATTCCAATTTGCTTGAACGTAATATTAGCAGATTTAGTATTTTCTTTTGTGGGAGCGGTTAAGTTTTGCTGAAGATAGATTTTCAATATTTGACGAGGAAAAAAGATCTGACAAGTGTTTTAATGCCTAGGTGAAATGATACACTGTCCTTAATCTGCATACATATATTGAGCGATAAGATTGTGTGTGGATAATATGATTTAATTCCCCGTAGTCTTCTATGCCTTTGTCATGTCTTCTCATTTCACTGACTCCTATTATGTCTCATTTTATTTCTGCTATGGCTATCTGCTATGGCTATTAATGTAACGATCTTGTATTAAAAGTAGCTATGTATACGTCGGAGGTGTGTGTCTCTGCAGGGGCTTGGTCTTTTTCCCCCACGAGGACCAGTCGGCTTGGGGGAGGGCTTTTTGTTCCTGTTTTGTTACTCTTGTGCTTGTTATTGTGGGTAATATTACAAAAGTATAAATAAATGTTTTGATGTCGTAATCGCTAACACAAGGAACATGTCTTACGTAGATTTTGGGGCTTGATCTTCTTGATACCCCCCCCCCCCCCCTAACTCCAATGTGTATTAAATCACATATTCAAATTTCCAGTACATCGGCGACGCCAAAACGCCAATATGGCGTCTGTCCCTTTGCGGTGGTAACGCCGCGGCGGTGGCGGCCCGCGCCGGGACCAAGCTGCTGCCCCCGAAGATAAGGATCGTGTGGAACCCCCCCACCTCGCCTTACCACCACACCGAGAAGCTACGTCTCGTGGTTACTGCTGTTAATAGTGGTAAGATAATCTCTAATGTCTCTAATGTCTGTTTAATGTCTTCAAGATCATATAGGTACAGTTTGATGTGTCTTGAAAAGCACTTTTGCCACTTTACCCATGAATATTGTAAGAGGCAACTAAGGGATAAAATTTGAGAGAAAGGGAGCAGTGTCTTTTTTGTAACATCAATACTGTGGTATCCAACACGCATGACTGTCAGTAATAATCCCTATTAGGAGGAGGCCTATGTCCAGCAATGGACCTCAAATGGCTGATAGATGTATTTTCCACGAAGATATCTTTAATATTACAATAAGTACAGTATAAAAAATGTGTAATCAATTTTTCATTTTTATTTTTTGTGTTAGGAAAGCCTCGTAGACTCATCCCTTAAATTTCTTGCTTTCAAAAATTCCAGGTGCCGTATGCAACAACGAATCTCAGTTCATCTGCGGCGTGACCAGCCTCTGCATTTCCTCATATCTGGTCTGCGATGGGGTGAGGCACTGCCCAGGGGGTGAAGACGAGGACTCCAGCGCTTGCTCCCACAGGCGGGACTCTCCTCTTCTGGAGATGCTGAGGAGGTTCGCAGCCAGGAACCAGGAGCTACTGGGTCTCGATCAGCAAGACGGCATGACCAAACCTTCAGTTATAAGTGAGTACACAATAAATGTTCTGATATCGTTTATCTACTCGTATCTTGTCAAATGTATGATTGGGCACATTTTGGGCAACTTATTTCGTAAAAGTGGATAAGGATCTCGTAAAAATGCAAGAATTATTTTTTAAAAGTGAATTTTCTTATGAATCCTCGTTATTTAAAATTCACTGAAAAAAATGTAGTCACAATAAAGGAACACACTAGACATATAGGATTAATTCGGTCAGAAATTGAGATAGAATATATTAAACCGTATTTAACATTCTCGGTCTTTTTGTGCGATGCTTATAAGTAAAAAAATATATTTATCATAAACTATTTTATTTTATTTAAGTTTCACTTCTGCTGTGTTTGAATTGCACACGTTTTTCGCTATCTTTCGAATATCTGGAAATCTCAGAAAAATAAAGTCTATTACTGAATCGTTTTTTGGTACATCTTAGCGAATGAATATAAAATGAAAAATTTCGAGCTCAAAGAATTTGTATAACCATGTTAAGGTTTATGATATTTATTTTCTAAAAAGAGTACAACTCACATAAAATAGAAAATACAATATGTTCATTTCTGTATAAATAAACAAAAACATCAAACAAAGGAACATAGCTAGTTTAGTAGGTAGGAGAACATAATTAAGACGAATAGTGCAATATTACAAATTGTAGGTAAAACTTTAACAATCAACATGTAGATAACAATCAAATTGACTTATTAAGTATGATTTCGATAGAGATTAATAGATGCCGTTCAGATAGATTTGACGACCCGCGTGGCGCAGCGGTTGCGTACCGGACTGACATGCAGTGGGTCTCGGGTTCGATTCCCGGCCAGACAGGTATCTGAATGATGAGTTTAGATTCTTGTTCTGGGTCTGGGTGTTTGTGTATTCGTCTTTGTGTGTCCATGGCACCCACGACACAGGAGAAAATCCTACTGTGGGGGCTATGAGTGTAGAAAGCGTTTTAAGTTTTTTTTTTTAGATAGTAATTGCGATGGAAAAAATATAATTTCAAACTTATGTTTATCATATTAAAACTGTTTTACCTAAACCGACAGTCATGAAACATTGCAAGCTTGAGATAATTTGAGTCAATTTCGCAACAATTTGAAATTTTGTTGTCTAAGATCTGATAATGCATAGGTTTTTAACGCTCACCGCTGATGCCGGCAGCAGTAAGCGAAGAACGCTTAAAGTGAATGTTTCGTGAATCTCGAGAAAGTGATGTGCATTAAAAACGTTAGTTTTGCCTAAGGGATATCTACTATCATACTTCATACTAATATTATAAAGGTAAAAGTTTGTGAGTGTGTATGTTTGTTACTTCTTCACGTCTAAACGGCTGGAGCGATTTTCGTAAAATTTGGTAGGGAGTTAGCTGATATTCTGGACTAATATATAGGCTACTTTTTAGTGTAGGTAAATATCTTGTTCCCACGGGACAATCGATGCATCGATTTGTTTTGACGTGGGCGAAGCTGCCGGGTTCAGCTAGTTATGAATAAATCATTTGTTAGATGTTGATTTTTTAGTAGGTATGACTGTTTTAAAAGAGGGTACTTTAGCAATCTGCGGCCTTTTAAGGCGGATTTATATCTGTCTGACGTGTCGTGACGTGACGCATCAGAAGGGTATCGGTTTCATACATTTAGTAAGGTAACGTTCATACTAGTAATGCGCAATGTGTTGTGATGGCTTCTGTTGTGTCTCATCAGTTACCATACTAAATGTATGAAACCGATACCCTTCTGATGCGTCACGTCACGACACGTCAGCCAAATATAAATCCGCCTTTAATAATTTACAAGGTGGTAGAACCAGTATAGTTTGACCGGGGAAGTACCACCGCCACCCCTATTTCTAGTATTTCTATCCCTTTTATCGAAACGCAAGAAATGCTTTTCTTGCGTTTCGATAAAAGGGTGTGGTTGGCCGGCACACTTTCACATGAGGCGACCATCATAGTCCTCGGGAGTAGCAACGCAACTGTGATTGACTTCAGATGGAACCCGTGTTATGTATGAAGTTGATTACAGATGTCCATGGGCGGCAGTGACCACTTACCATCAGGTGGACTGCATGCTCGTTTGTTACTTCAGTCAAAAAAAAATCATATACGTAGGAATAAATATAACATTAGTCTGTTTCCACTCGGCAGTTTGTGAGTAAAAGCAGGCGATTTGAAACTTTCAGTGAAGATCGGTGAGGGCGAGCAGAAGTCGAACGCGTTCATGGAGTTCGCGGCGGCGCTGAAGCCGTACGGCCCGTGGAGCTACCTCGTGGTGGGCATGCTGGTCTGCGCCACCATACTCATGTTCTGCTTGGCTTGGGGTGAGTGCATATTGTTTAACTTGGCTTTAAGAGAGTGAGGAAGTCAGATTTTCGGGAGAAATCCTGGATACGTCAGGTTCTAGAGAGGTCGGATTATGGGGGTATCTGGAGTCAGCAAAGTCAAACGGACCGTGGAGCTACTTTTTGCTATGTATGTATGGTGGTTTGCGCTACAATACTCATGTTTTGCTTGGCTTGGGGTAAGTGTATGTATAATGAAGAGCCAGAATGAGGAAGCGAAATTATCGGAAGGGATCCTGGTTAATCAGGTTCTACAGAAGTCAGGCAGTGGGGGAATTCAGATATTGACTCCCCAGTCAGCAAAAGTCAAACAGGCTGTGAAGTTACCTCGTGGTCGGCATGCTAATTTGTGCTACCATCCTCATGTTCTGCTTGGCTCGGTGTGAGTGTCCATATAATTAAGGTTAGATTAAGGAAAGTTAAACTATGAGGATATCAGAGTGAAATGTCGGGTGGAATCCTGGATAAATCAGATTCTAGAAGAGTCCGGTTATGAGGGAATTCGGGTTTTGTGGAGTCAGCTCAAAAGGGTCTTAAAGCCACCTCGTGGTCGGTATTTTGATCTGCGCTACTATCCACATTTTTTTCTTGGCTTGGGGCAATGACAACACAGCCTATAATTTAATAATTTTGTAATTTATGATCTATTGCGACCTTGAATCGACCAATTGCAATGCTTTGCTTTACCGCTCCCCCGCCCCGCATACCTCAATGCTTTGACTGAAATGTTTCTTAGTAGAAATGAAGACATGAGGTGTCTATTAGGCTATGTTGTCGCTGGCTTGGGGTGACAGTATCAACAGTATATTAAAAAATCTGTCAGTAAATTTGAGATCAAGAACAGATTTCAAATAGATCACTTGCTAGCACAGCTACCAAATGCCTTATAACCAATTTGAAACCAACATGTATATTTCCAGAATGCTGTTGCAAGCGGTCCAAGCCGTCCGACACGCCGGTGAGCATCCCCGCGTCGTGCATGGACCTGTCGCCCACCGTGGCCGTCACGGCCGCCTCGCAGATGTTCGCGCCGCTCCCCTCCCCGCCGGAGTACGAGCCGCCCCCCTCCTACTCCTCCCTCTTCCCCCGCGCGTTTAAGAGCTCCCCCACCCCGGTACCACACTGCTCCCACCAAGAGCCCCCGGATTGAAGATTTTAACCAAAGCGTCCGTTTGTGGCTCTGCCCGCGTTAAGTTGAATGAATAAGTATGTATGTGTTGTCATGGGCGTAGCTAAGGTAAATGGGAAGGGGGTTTAGCTAAGGCGATCGATAAAAACAAAAAATCAGCTCGTCTGTGAAATTTTAATCACCCTATATTATGAGTCCGGTAAAACACTCCGAAATAATGTTGCCAAAAAAAAAAACAAAAAAAATCGTCTTGTTCGTGTTTTTTTCTCGACTATATTAAAAGGGATTCCGGAACCCTAACCCCCTTCTAGTACCCCCTTTAGATACGTCCATGATATATGCGTATACATTTGAAAACCTCTCTTTAAGAATTCGTTTCAATCATGTGTCAACATTACAGGTTACGATGTAAGTTTCATTGAAATGTGTTCAGCAATATATTTGCAACGTTGTTAAATATGTACTTCGAAGCATAAATAATTTTCAGGCAAAGATTCTTAGAAATTTCTTAATTTACAAATAATAATAATCTTTTACATTTTTTTTTTATTAATTTGGAGTAACTATTATCCTCTACTTGTCTTTGTCTCCGGTCGGATGCTGGCAATACTTTCGCCAAAATGTACGTGTAGGTTATCTAGTTATAATTAAATTTTACTTGTAAGATGTATGTTAATAATGTGTAAAAATAGATGTTAATTAAAGTATGGGGCAACACTCATGCAATCAAGAGCGTCGCCAACCATTGGTAACGGGGGGAGGGATATATGAAGCATTGAATGTAATGCCGCGTCCACACGCTTGTGGGTTCCCGCAAACTCGAAGCCTTTACAAGAGTTTGGCTTGATTTTGAGAACTAAACATTGCCATCCACCCGCTTGCTAGTGAGTTATTATGTTCTGAAGGACGCGCGATTAACGTGATGGACATAGAGAATGTATGGCCTAATAAATTTAGCTTAAGTTATTTTATTTAAAAAACAGAATGATCTTCCACCTGAGGTATTCCCGGAGCGTTATTACATGGGGCTATTCAATAAAGGTGCGAAAAGAGCTCTCCTTTAAAGCCGGCGATGCATTGGCAACTTCTCTGGTGATACAAATGCCCATAGGCGACTGTGACTACTTTCCATCACGTAGCCCGTCTGCCTTATCGCCAGGTTCAACTATAAAAAAATATGTAAAAGGAAATGAAACATACATTTACTCATATTAATGTAATATGGTTACTCATTTTTACAAAAGAGGAGCATATGTTTACTGCACCACAAACTAGATTGAGTGTTCGCAAACGTGTGGACGTATCGCAAGCACTTGTAACAAACTCCCTTTGGTTTGTGACAAAAACCGACACTCGATCGGATCGGCTCCAAGCGCTTGCAAACTTATACAAGCCAAGTCAACCGCTCTATCCACACGTTTGAATTTGTGATGGCTTGTTGAGGTTTGGCAAGCGTGCGGACGCGACATTAGGAGTGGAGGGCTGCTCGTTTCGACTCGAAAAATGGTCTTTTTTTAATAATTTTGACAGGGGCTGTCCTGTCCCCCCCTTGTCCCTTCTTGGCGACGCCCATGTAACATAGTGCATGGCCTGTTACATTTTTAAATGTTGTAATTGTAATCAGTGAGAATCTGTGAGTGATTTTTGGTTCCGGTAATTCATATTTTCATGTATAATATAATATTTAAGTGTTTTCGTTTAAAGTTCTTGTGTATTATTAAATAAATGAATCTCGAAACATATGAAAGAAAATTGCAGGCAACGAAACTGTATTTGATTATGTCTATTCTATTACCGCCGGAAGGAATTATGAGATATCTTAAAAGGGTATGCGTTCTTGTAATTGAAATTAAATTTTCATAATTTATGTAATGTCTTACGTATTAAATTCATAGTATAAACGGACAAGACTATTGGAAACGAATTTTTAATTGTAAACTTTCCATGAATGATAAAAACATTAAACAGTTTTTTTTGTAACAAACTAATGAACATTATGACCAAATTTGGTCCATAGTAACCAAATCGTTGCTTGGATTGAATAAGAACAAAACTCAAAAATGCTAATTTTATAGGTGAACCAGATAAAGATTAATGCGTTTGGCTTCTGATGAATGGAGACTATTTAAAAAATTAAAACGGGAACCACAGATTAGTTAGAGCACAGTTTTTAAATTTAGGCCTATATATATTAAACTGTAGGTTACTTTAACTCATTATGTGAGTTTAATCCTGCAAAGCAGCAAAATGTTCATGTCATATCCCATAAAACAGTCGCATACCGCTGCTTTATTCTGATCCAGGGTTGCCAGACAAAAAAGGTCCCTAATTGCAAATATATTTGGAATTTAAGTTACTCGACAAAAAAGGTCTCCATCCCTATACAAATTTAAATCGATATGCAGTTTGTCGAAAAAAAAGGTCGCCATATCCTCCGGCCCTCCTACACCAAGGAGAAGCGCAGGGCCCTTTGTAGCGCGAGGACTGCTGTCCCGCTTTTGACCACGAAGTCCCGTTTTTTTTCTCGAGTCCCGACTAAGTAAATAAATCTGGCAACGCTGTTCTGATCTGACGGTGAGGGGCGTGGGCGTGGGTGATATACATCCGTGGCGTTCTACCTTCGCCCTAACCAACTTGGCTGTGACTAAAGTCTGGTGAGATTGATACGAAGCCGATTACAAATGTAATATTCGGCAGAGTTCACGTGCTATCAGATGAACTGACTGAATGCTTCTTTGCTACTTCTATCGATCCTTTCATCCATCAGCCTTTGACAGTCCACTGCTGGACATAGACTGTGACCAACGTCTGGTACCTGGGGTCGATTACAAATGTCTCTATGCGGCAGAGGGCACGTTCTAACCGATGAACTGACTACATGCTTCTTTGCTACTTCTATCCATCAGCATTTGAAAGTCCACTACTGGAAATAGGCCTCCCCTCTTCTATATTTAACAAAATACATACTTAAAATAAGTTCTGTTATATAAACTGTAGAAGCATTATAAAATCAGTTTTAAATAACCCGTGGAAGCGACATATACCTACATATAAGAGAAAAAAAGGCAGTGGAATATATTTGGTTGTAATACAGTACAGTATAGCATATTTATTTATAATTATATATATTTGAGCATTATAGTTTCTTATGTGTTAAGTATTTGGGACCAAATGGTTATTTGTATTTTAGTTGCGTTGCTCTATGAACCTAAAAGTGCCTTAAACATTTTCATTGTAACATTATAGTGGTGTATTCCACTTAGACCACACAGGTGGTTACTAATAAGGTGAAAGGTGACTTAAAAATATATTCCGTTTTCCTTTGATGGCTTTTACAAAACCTGCACAAACTTGATTATTGTTTAGCAGTAATTTAAACAAAGGATACCGAAATAATATATTCTATGTCGCCTATAATCATCCGGGTGGAATACAGATTGGATTTAAAAATGGGCGTTACCAAAGTCAGGAGGACATTTACGTTAAAAACAGCTTCTCTGTATACCAACTACCTGACTGATCCTTCAGAGATCATTAATTGTAGGTGACGCCCTTGTATTGAAATATAAAAAAAAAAACAATGTCTATATTATAAGTCATTTTGTTATTTATAATCTGTCCGGAAACCAACGCAATTTTAATTAATGATAATAATATGAAAAAAAATAACTTCATGTAATAACTCAGTCTACTTTGTCTATGATTTGATAACTTTGATTTAGCATACAAGCTTATTTGCTAACTTTCGTCAACTTAAAGATGTCTTTAACTAGTCTGATAGGATTACTATGTACGTATTATGTTACTTTCTTGTTTAGAGTAAGTTGTAAAGACATTAGTAAAATGTATTATAGTTAGTTATGTTAAACTAAAAGTGATCTAGTGATATGTATTATAGTGAAAATATGATATTACGAAAGCAAAATATATATTTATTTTTAAATATCTGTGTTTTATTCAAATTTTAGTGAGGTATCAGCATAGTTTTGTGATAGTTTGTTGAGGATTTGAGTGGATCCATTTTTATGTAATATGGTATATAAACCTGATCTGATGGACATCTGTAAGCAACTTCATATAGAACATGGGTTTCTATCTGAAGTCAATCACAGATGCTTTGCTACTCCCGAGGACTATGATGGTCGCCTCATATAAAAGTATGCCGGCAACCACAACCTTCCATCACAATTGTTTCACGCTAGAACTAGGTGTGGCGGTGGTACTTCCACGGGCGAACTACACTGATTCAACCACCTATAAATCAGGCAAGAATGATAAGATCATTCTTGGCTGAGGTTAGCCATAAATGCATTTCTACCGCTGAGGGCGAAGTTAGGAAGTCTCGGATAAGTATGTTTTTAGCATATGCACTGCTGTTATTAGGCAGAAATTGAAGTGGCGGTGGTGCATCGAACTACATAGAGTCCTCTATGTAGTCCGATGCACCACCGCACTCCAATTTCTGCCTCATAAACGTAAAAGTGAAACGAACATGTATCTTCTAATGGTAGTAGTCCTACTGCCTTTTAAAGATACATGTTCGTTTCACTCCACTTACGATAAGTAACATTTATCGTCCGTTTTACAATAACTTTGTATTAATATTGTATCATATGTTTTTTATCTTTACTTTAAAGGTCAATACTTTGACGCAGTGGCGTAACTATATCGTTCGAGGCCCGTGGCAAATTCATCGGATGGGCCCCCTCCCCCCTTATAAAAAAAATAACATCTTTTTTTTCAAATGCTATGATTTTTAATACATTTTTACTTGTGTATGTAACTGAGTAGGTAAAAAAATGACTGAAGAAAAAATAGTAAAAAATAATGTTATAATTTCAATAATAATAATAATTCATAATATTATAGTAGGTATATAATTTATAATGACGTGAAATCCAATTTAATTTGTATAATTTTATTATATTTTTTGACCGTAGAGTACAATAATGTTAACATTACTGATTATTGACTAACCTACCATGACATTATTGCAACGCCCTAACAGGGTACATGCAAGTGCAAACAACATTATCTGTAAGACCTACTTTTATGTGCATGAGCAATAAACAATTTGACTTTGACTTTGAAAAACAAA
The DNA here is from genome assembly GCA_949699795.1 of Spicauda simplicius. Lineage (NCBI taxonomy): Eukaryota > Metazoa > Arthropoda > Insecta > Lepidoptera > Hesperiidae > Spicauda > Spicauda simplicius. Next base: position 19,852,586 of record OX453060.1, on the reverse strand, counting down.
TCAAAGAAAACTTATTTTACTAAACATGTATAAATAATAAATGTTGGGAGTTGGGATCTGTTTTTACTCTTTGGTTGGGATTCTCCTCTGACCGGGGCCCCTTCCAGCTGAGGGCCCGTGGCATATTGCCCACTTGCCACTGCTTTGACGTGACTATAATAGTAAATAAAAGCTCTTTTGGACGCAGTGATTGAGCAATAATACACAGTTTACACGCGCAACACAAGTTCTTTTACGGCAACTCTTCGGTTAATTATCGTATAACTAACACTATAATATTACGGATTATAACGACATTATCGATATTAGGTAAAACAATTAACGCTCTTTAAATTAATTTCGTTGCTAAAGCAATTAATTATTAGGGTTTATAATATTGTTGAATTAATATAAGTTTTTAGTAAAGTGTTACAGCACAAAATTTTTGTGTAATGGCTGAATGTTTTAGTAGACATAGCTTTTCTGCAATAAAAATATGCAAGACTATCCATAGATACAAACAATGTTACTGATTGTCAAAGACTTTAAGCTGTCTTAGCTGTCATATTTTGAAATGTCACATGTCATTATGTTGCTTTGTGATGAAATGAAATAAACACTTTATTTCACGTTATTAATCTCTATTGACTGCGAAGTAATTAATGACTAGATTGTATATTAAAAGAGAATATTAAGTACACTATCAGTGCAAAATGAGTGATGAAAATAGAACTTCAGTGAAGTGTCGTATTTGTTTGAATTCCAATATGAACAAATACGTATCAATATACGGGAAATACAAGGAATTCTCTATACATTATTATATATTGGCGATAACGAATGTCGAAATGAAGAAGGAAGATGGTTTTCCTGAGGAAATATGTTCAAGTTGTCTCTTAGAGCTTGAAGCGGCTGTGAATTTTAAACAGAAGTGCGTGAACTCTGATTTATTATTAAAAGAGAGTAAAAAAACAATTAGCGAGCTGCGCGCCGACACTGAAACGGACGTTAAGGATATAGTAATAGTTAAGAAAGAGGAGCCCGTAGAGGTCAAAATAGAAAAATTGCCGGAGGACTTTGACGAATATTACGAGGTTGATGTCTTGGATGATGTATCAGAACACGAAGTCAAACCATTTAAAAGTAAGGCGGTAGATTTAAAATTGGAATGCCACGATTGTGGCAACTTATTCAAATCGAAATGTAAGCTCCGAGTTCATTGGAAGAAAACTCACATGTTGAGTTCCCTCATCTGTGACATCTGTAAACGCCGGTTTAAGAGCTACAAGGCCTATCATATGCATAAAAAGAATAAGTTACAGAGTTGCAATGCGGCCGGCAGCAACTTAGTTAAAATAGAAGGTGAAGGAAGGTCTAGAATATTCCATTGTACTGAGTGCAAGTACCAAACTAAACGAGTGAAGGATATTCAGGCGCATATCATAATACACAGCGGGGATAGGCCCTGCCAGTGCACACTATGCCCCAACCGCTACACACAGCTCAGTTCCCTCCAAGCACACATGGAATCTGCTCACAAAAAATATTTGGTAGAAATAACTTGCCATTTCTGTGGAAAGCAGCTAAAGGGACGATCGCAAGTATATCGCCATTTGAAAACGCACACAGACACAAAAAAACCATGTACAATATGTCAAAGAATGGTCACAAAGAAGAGTATTAAGCAACACATGCAACGACACACTGGGGTGAAGTCATATACATGTGAAAAATGTGCTTCAACATTCTACACTTTAAGTGAACTTTGCAACCACAAGCGCTGGGTACATTACAAGAAAAGTGATGCTTTTAAATGTGACATGTGTAACTACACAGCAAGCAGGAAAGAAAGGATAACTAGACATAAGAAAAAACACACAGAAACCAATTTCTCTTGTACTATTTGTGGAATGTTCTTCACATCTGTATCAAAATTAGAAGTACACCAGAAACGTCACTATGAGGACAAAAAATTTGAATGTTCATACTGTGATATGAAGTTCTACAGGAAAGACTCTGTTGGCAAGCATATGAAAAGCAAACACAAAGATGTATTTCAAGTTACGAAGGAAAAAGTACCCGTTATGTTCAAAGTTGAAGAAATCGAAACAGACGACTTAGTAGTGAAGATCATTAAAAAGAATGACAAAGTTTAATAAGTTTGTTATAAATATACTAATGCAACTTAAATGTCATTTCATTGTACAAATCAAGTTAGCTTATTACCATGTTAGACTCACAACCCCTCACTAGGGTTTTGTCCTGTGTTGTGGATACCATCGACATACAAAGACTAATACAAAAAATGTCTGGAATCCCTGATGGTAAGTGATCAAAGTTCTACTGGAGCAGCTATACTCAACCTGCGATCCGCGGCCAGCCGGGCCCTTTTGGTTAGCCCAGCTGAATTTAATAGGCGAGCTTTTTTCTTTGGTCGACAATCTGAGTAGGTTGGTCTCGCGACCTTCTTTTAAGTAAGTAGGGTTCGCGACTTTTTTTTGGTCCACAATTTGAGTAATTAAGGTTCGCGACCATTTTTTTGTTTCGCCCCGAACAACTAAACCCCACGTTACGCCACTGTTTGCGGCCCTGTGTGTGCTGGAGGCTGTGGTGCCTCTGGAATCTGAGCAACAAAATTCCACCTATTGTAATGGCTTTGAAAATATTAATTTTTATTTTTTCAATTAAAATATATGCAATCCAAGTAATTATAAGTGATCACTGCTGAATACTTGAAGGTTGAAATAGGTGTGGCAATGCTACTTCCCCGATGGAACTATATTCTACCACTTTGAAAACATAGCATGAGTCATTAGTTCATTATCATTGGTAGCTTCAGGTGTCTAAAAACGAGAATAATTACGTCTACTTTATTTTGACGACCATACTTCTTAGATATGGTTAACAACTCTGTCAAGCGGTCACCATACCGTTTTGAGATGACGAAGATTCCGACCATCGGTCATACATATATTTGAATAATTAATCTGTTAAGGCTGTTTGTGGATTAATCGTTGTAGGTAGGATAAAGTCTGGTTCATTTATGGAACAGGGTAGTCCAGACAAAATGCGATCGTGGGCCAATAAAAACCACTATTGAAGGGTAGTAATAATAAAAACTTACCTAATTTTTATACCCCGTATTTAAATACGTCGGTGAAAAACACGTTAAGAATAACACGTCACTGCCCGCCCCGGTATTAGCCGCGGACCGTACTTTGGAAATCCCTGCTACAGAATTTGGAGCTGACAGCTGACTATAATCAACAAGTTCTTCAAGCAAGTCAAGGTAAGACTGCTTTATAAATTTAATTTCGTAAAAATAAGTAGGTATATTATGACGATGTTGGTTTAAATTAGCACCTCCTTAATAACTCGTCTTCAGACGGATGATGTAGGAGGCAACTAAAAAAATCCAGAAGATAGGCAGCAGTCTACTTCTGTCTAACATCGAACCAACAATAGTCAACACCTTTTGGCAAAGCCTCCCTTGGGAAAGGCCATAGTGGCCATAAGCGGACATAGACCTTTCCTAATGGGAACGAACTTATATGTCGATCGAAACATAATATTTCGAGTTTTAAACTTTTTGAAGCAAGCATATATTTTTAGTGTGGGAAAATTTAACGCACGAATTTAGGTATAACATAATTTATTTAATCATGCTAGTATTTCCAGCGCACGAGTTTTTTACCGAGTGTGATAACGCAGATGTATTCTCTACATGTATATTTACATTTTGTCGTAGGAATGATGTAACTGTGATAAAATTCGTCGACTATTCTCTTGCACTCCTCGGATTTGGTAATATCAAGTGGACTGAATGCTTATTTATCAAAATGTACCAATAGGTAGATTATATCACTACATAGTATAAAAGAAAAGTCGCTCCCCGCTGCCCTGCGTATGGTTAGATCTATAAAACGCTACGGATTTTAATGTAGTTTTTTTAAAATAAATAGAGTAATTCAAGAGGATGGCTTTTATGTATAATACATGCATAATATAGTGGAGGAACACTGATAATTTTAGATTTTTGACTTTTAGGCGGAAGGAAGTTCGCCGCGTCAGAAGTTTTTTTATAGGAACGACCATGGTTTGTTTGATATGTTTATCGAAACAAATTCCTAATCGAGATCACTAAAGAGTCACTACTGTGGTAACCACTCTTATTATAGGTTCTGTAAATTATATTATGGTTTAGTTAATATAATTCCAATGGCAAATTTCCTCTACATAAACATTTAAAAAAGGTAACAATAATATTTGGAGAGTTTCGTGTGCGGAGAAGAGTTTTTTTTTTTTTTTGTAGTAAGACCTAACGATAAGGCTGACGGGCCACCTGATGGAAAGTAGTCATCGTCGCCTATGGCCATTTGCAACACCAGAGGAGTCGCCAATGCATCGCCGGCTTTGGAGGAGAGCTCTTTTTACACCTTTCTTGAAGAATCCCATGTCGTAGCGCCCCGGAAATACCTCAGGAGGAAGCTCATTCCACATCTTGCACGTGGCAGGAACGAGCGCGCAAACCGAACCGTGGAGGACCGCCACGGGTCCAGTTGATGCGGATGGAACCATATCCGTCGGCGAGTGGTGCGATAAAGGAAGGGTGATGTGGGCACCAGATCAAACAGTTCGTCGGAACAATCACCATTATAAAGCCGGTAGAACACGCAAAGGGAACCTATGTCCCTCCGCAAGCATAAGGGTTCTAACCAATCGGTGATCCTTGGGTCGTTGACGATTTGGACCGCTCGCTTCTGTACGGAGTCAAGTGGGTCAAGTTGGTACTGTGCCGCTCCAGCCCAGAGATGCAAAGCAGAAGGAGATGCCCCCCAGTGAAGTACTGCTTGGCTCTGTTAAGAACGCCCAGTTTTTTAGACGCCAACTTGGCTTTGCCTTCCAAATGACTCCAAATAAAAATTAAGTATTGTTTAATGATGAGATTTTTTAAAATAATCATAACATTTTTCTATCAATGATTTTATTTCTTATTATTTTTTTTTTCATTTTTAATTTAACATTTTTCATAAATTTTATGCAAACAAAAAAAAAATGTAAACATGGAAAGTATCTAACAAAATAAGTCGGATCTTCTTTTAGGGATTGCCTTTTTACCCTTATACGAGGTGTTCCAACACTGACGTCACTCATCACAGGTAGCAACGCATCTGTGACCGGTCTCAGGTGATCGTATCTAGACAGTAAAGTTGTTAGGTACTTTCAAATTTCTATATAATAAAGATAAAGGAAAAGCAATCCAATTGATGAATTTAAACGTAGGTACTCGTAATTTTGACGTTTAGAAAAAGTTACGTCTATCGATAGATCTCGCTTTTTCTGACAATTTTGGTACTGAAAGTCAATTTGGCAAAAATCATACTTATATACGTTTTCACTAGGAGCATAGACTTCCTCTATTGCGAAGTGTTATTTATTTACGGTAGAACTCTTCACACATTATATATTTACTTACTACTTCGACTGCGGTGGCGCCATGATCATGAATATCTGATTTATGGCAGAAACGTAAGCTATGTTGTTTCCATGAAGGCAAAGTAAACTCCGATATAAGGCATTTTTATTAACGGGCTGTGAACTTCAAGGCATTTATAAGTTAGATTTTTTATTTATTTGGTGTTATTTATTTATTTGCCGTTTTTTATTTTTTAAGAATTAATATTATAAATGTAAAAGTGCGTTCCGGGTTCGATTCCCGGACAGACAGCTATCTGAATGATGATTTTCGTTTAGATTTTCGTTCTGGGTCTGTGTATTTGTCGTGTGTTTGTATATTCGTCTTTGTGAGTGTCCATGGCACCCACGACACAGGAGAAAATCCAAGTGTGGGGCTATGAGTGTAGAAAGCGTTTTTTTAAGTTTTTCTTTTGTCACACGCAAAAAGTACAGATGGTACCCTGAAATTCGGCACACTGATAGTTTTTGGTCTGGATTAACACATGGGATGTAACGAATGTTATTATTTGAACATTCGCGAATGCGAATGCGAATATCCTCTGCCGAAATTCACGAGTGCGATTATTCAGTGCATATATTTTTTTTTAATAATTTGGCGTTGACGTGGGCGCCGCTATACGAGTACTGTAGATGGCGGTAAAATGAAAATCTGGCGACGTTTTTTGGTCGTCGCACTGCCGTTCAACTAAATTTGTATAGATTTTGCGACCTTCTTTTTTGCTCTTGCTTTTGTCAAACATTTGCTGTTCTACATTCGCATATATTTTGCGAATGCGAATACAAATATTCGTTTCAACACTACTTATTACATAGGTATTTTTTTATATGACTGAAGTAGCAAACGAGCATGCAGTCCACCTGATGGTAAGCGGTCACTGCCGCCCATAAATATGTGTGAGCAACTTCAAATACAGCATGGGTTCCATCTGAAGTCAATCACAAATGCGTTGCTACTCCCGAGGACTATAATGGTCGCCTCATGTGAAAGTGTGCTGTGTGAATCAGCAAACGTGATCATAGCGGGCGGAGCCATATGAATAACCTAGTAATAAAAATAGTTTAGCAGCAACAACACCGACTTCTATTACGCTACGACAATCTACGACTACGTAATAACGCCCGAGGAGTTCTCAGATAAATGTATTCAAACTTAAATAAAAACAATGTTTACGAAACTTCTAAACCGGGATAGATAAGTTTGCTAGAATCCTTTGTCAAGTAGTGAAAAGTTGCTATTTATCTTCACTGCAATGTTTAATAGAAAGGAAACAAAATATTTAACATCTACCATTTTATTCAATCTATTTATTCAAGAATATACAAGTCCACCAAATTGCACTTGGTCAGCGCGGTGGAATATGGCCTAAAACTCTCTCATTCCGAGAAGACCCGTGCCCAGCAGTGGGACAATAATGGGTTGACGATGATTCAAAAATATAGCAACATCGATTCATTTCTTTTTATCAAAAATAGCTTTTTATTTTGAAACTCTGGCTCTGTTAAAAAATAAATATATAATAGACTAGCTAAGTAGGTATATACTATTATATACGGCGTCGGGTACCTTTGGAAGGTTTCCCCCTCGAAAAAAAAAGGTATATACTCCGTTGAAATATCCATAAATGAAAAACAATTTTGTACCCCACATAAACTACGTAAAATCCATTCCGTCATATGTATACCTACCTATCTTACTATCTTACTGACAATATGTATTTAAAAACAAAATAAGCTCTGATTGGCGATACATTAAAAAATAACGTGTAATAGGGCTCGCGTGACACCGCGTGGGAGCTTTACCGATTTATCAATTTTTCACTATGCGTTACTCGGAACCGGTTTTTCTGCGCACAGCAGTTGCACTCATCGTGCAGCATAGATCAGGCTACAGCTGGAGACTGGACGTAGAATAATTCTATTTTACCCGATTGTCAGGAGGGTGATGGTTTTTTAAAGTTAAGTTTGTATTTCCATTTCTTTGACTTCTTTTACAGCCCAAATGATGTGACAACTAGGTATTTTTTAAGCGTGTGTATGTGTTTGTCTATTCCTTATAAACATTAAATGAAAACTGGCAATTATAGTTTACAACTTGGAATGTATTACTTTGAAAAAAATATATATTAAAAAACTATTAGTTGGTCGCTTAGAATAATAGATGAATAGGTAAGCAAGCTCAATGCTTAATTACACAATCTTCCATATAAGTGATGTTGGTTCTTTTTAAATATTTCTGACGTTTCCAAAATTTGTATTCATAAAATAAGTTATCACATAATCTCTATACTTCTTCATAAGACTTAGATGTAATTGAAATCATTCTGTGTGGTGTTACTGAAAAGTTCTATTCAGAGAGCTTTAATTAGTACCCACTATCTAAAATCATTTTGTGAATCTGCGACATTCATTAATTTTACTTGAAGAGTGACAATTTTTTATTTATTAATTTCATTATATGGATAGCGGTTAGTTATTTCAGGTTTAAAGAAATCAAATTTTTATAGTAAATTCTCAAATTTTATAGAAAACTTGCAGATTTATTTTCAATTTCCCAATAAAATAGAACTTTCGTGAAACTAGCTTTACAAAGCACTTGATTGGTGTCGGTCGTTTGTAGCGAGAAATTTGCCGAATATTATGTAGGTATATAAAAATAATGATATACATGACCGAAAAGATCAACGTGTTCCTTTGGGAAATTGGTAAAAATACAAATAAGCGCTTATTAAGCCCTAAACTGATTTGTGCCTAAAACCAGTGCCCAATCACCTCACCTGTAAACACGCATGATCTTTGACTGCGCGGCTCCGTTCGCCACCCACCGCCATTTTTACTCAGTCCAGTTAGACTCGCGTCGAGTGTTGCACGTAACGAAATGGCTCTCACTCACTCGATCGTAACAAAAAACATTACATCGTTCCTTTTAAAAAGTGTCCGGTATTAATTTGTGCGGTTTAATATCCAGTGATTCGTCGGTAAAATGTTTAAATACGATTTTTGAGTGATAAAAGTAATATTAAAAGTTGGTTCGCAGTATTGTTGCGAGGTTACCTTCGTTCAAAGTTTGTTAGAATTGGTACAGTTAAGTTCTGTGTTTGTATAGTGATTTTGTGTCGAGCTGGATTCCTACTGGACTTTTCTGGGGCGGAACTAGTCTGCGAATTGTTACAGGTAAATAATAAATTAAATAATTTTCGCAGTGGCTGCTAATTTGTTTCGTATCGCTTAACAAACTTGTCAGGTTATCAACAACCTGTAAGTAACGTAATTTTGAAAACAGGTTTCTTGAATGAGCCATTATTTTTTATTATTGCCGTTTATGATAACGATAACACTTTATTTTTATGCAAAGTCAGTGCCCGAAGGGACCGATTTGCCTTGCGCGGCTTCCTTAGGGCTCTAAGCTCACACGGGTAGATATATTTATTTATTGCTAATTAAATACAACCCTTACATATTTTCTAGGAAAATCTCATATTAACCATACGAAGATATTTTATTTTTGTAAAAAATCTAGTCTACCTTCTTTCCAATTTCCACCTTTATGGATTTTTAGGCATTATGATATTTGAAAAACTTCAAACGGAATTGCTTTATCTACCTTCATCAATAATTTGGTCTCCATAAAAAGATAGACAACAGTATTTTGAGAACATTTGATCCATTGCAGTGGTATTTGTAGTTAACTCATCATTGTCGGCAATCTTGTCCCACTGTTGGGATTGGGTTTCTTTTAGAATAAGATTATTTATTATTACTAGATTATTAGATACGCTATTTTCCGTTACGCTGATTAAGCTCGTATAGATATTACATTTAATTGGAAAACTAGATTTTATCGAGATTGTTTAAAGAAAAAATATTGATACTGTACACAAAACTGCAAAAATTTAATGAACCTGGACTGAGATGAGACTGAGAAATGAGATGAATGAAATGAGAAATGAGACTTCCAAAGTAATACAGGTCTAAATTCATACCAAGGCGGATTTGTCTGCTTTTCAGTCTATATTTTAGTTACTATAAGCGTAGGTGTCTTTTCTTGCTAGGTATTACCTTTTTAGGTAGACAATCACTCATTATTAACGAAGATAGATCGGTTATGCCTGTATTAGGTTTAGTTAAGCAAATAATACTTTTACTAAATATTTCTCACTTCAGTTCGAACTAAAGGCCGATTTCGTAAACAGCCTTGCTGTGTGGGAATAAGGGTGATTGGGCAACTTGATCTGACCTAGGACATAGGTCAGCCATTCAGGTTTTTATGATTATGTTTAAAATATTGAGTAGATAATAATAGTTTCCGATTTTTTGCTATATTGACTTTTATCAAAATTAAATATACGGAAATAGGTAATATGAATAAAAGGAGGGATATATTAAAAAAAGTGATATTCAATAGATCTTCATTTTTAACCATGAAAATTTAATAGATACCTCTCATTTGGAACCATATTTAGTAAAATGGAAAAGTAAGAGTATATCTTAGTTTTTCTGTCAATTTTTTTTATCAGATTGTAATAGCATGGATATATGTAAGTAACTTCATAAAGAACATAGGCTATCTGAAGTAAATTACAAAGGCGTTGCTATTCCCGAAGAATAAGATGGTCACTTCAAAGAAAAAAGTGCCTGCAACAGCACCCTTCCATCGAAACACAAGAAATGCTTCGCTCTGGAAATAGGTGTGGCGGTTGTACCGACCCGGTAAAAGTACTGTGGTTCTACCACCTTGAAAAAAATGGTATATAAAGTAAATTCGGCAAAAATTTGATTGCTAGAGGTATAAAATTTTAATAGTGTTTATTTGAAGATGGTAGATCTCATCAATGCTTAACATTTGGTGCTACCGAAAAACATCAAATTCTGTATTTATATAACCTTTCGTTCGAGTTGTAAAATCTCATTCAACCCCTATTAGTGTTAATAAACACCGTCAGTACGACGTTAGGTCTAATTATCTTCCAATAAATTTATTACGTACATAATACATTAAAATTAATTAAACTTTGTAGTTCAAAGTTAGGGCCGCGTGATAAACTTTTATTGCTATAAAAGTCGCAATAATATTAAATTGAATAGCAAATAAATCGTTTGAAATTCATTCGAATGCTATATACAAGATTGATTTCAGATATTGTAATTTCTAAATCCATTATTATTGTTAGGGAAACAATAATTCTAATAGTTCGGGCGGCTTTGATAACAGTACTTAATTCTAAAGTTATGGCAATAATATTGGCTTTTGAAAATGGAATATCGATTAAGGAGTAGATGAATTTAGTAAAATTTTAATTGGTTATGGTTTGTTATAACTTTGAGGTAGCAAACGAGAATAAAAACGAAACGTAGAAGTCCACCTGATGGTAGGTAGTTATTCTCGCCCGTGTACATACCTATTACCTACCTACATATGTTTAACTTTTTATAGGATAAGGGTCTTAGGATTTATTTCTATAGGATCTGAAATCTGTCACAGAAGCGATGCTCTTTTCGAGCAACTAAGTTTGCATCATACAAAAGTCTAAAAACGATGCGAATTGTAAAAATAACCTATACTATTTTTGACTTACTATTAGATGCCATAGAATTATAAAAAATGTTATAGATATAAGAAGTTAGATAGATTATTACGTCTAAAATATAAGGAATGATATTTTTAACTGTTTTAGTAAGTGTTCACTGCCACCCACGAATACCTACAATTAACTTCACGTAAAACAAGAGTTCTGTCTGAAGCTAATCACCGTCTACTCCCTAAGACTGATCGCCTCATATAAAAGTGGGCCTCATATAAACCACAACCTTGCACCCTTGATTCACGCTAGAAATAGATGTGGTGGTGGTCCTCTAATGTTGAACCATGATCGTCCTACCGTCGTGGAAAAAAAACTCTTAGACATAATAACAATAATTCCAAAAGTCAATACAGTAAGTGACGTCCGTAATTGGCGCGCGACACTTTCATAACTCTTTTTATTGGAAATAGCAAGCGAGCAAGCTGTCCACCTTATAAACAGTAAATAGTCACTATCGTCCATCATCATCTTTATCAAGTACCGGTATCTTTATGTGTAATAAACCCCGGATAAGCTAATCTATGGTTGGCCCTCGCGTAAGTACGTCTCTCTTACCCTACATTGAAGTACAAAAAGCACCACTTAACATTATTGTTGTTAGACACGACTAGGTGTGGTTTAACATCTTACCGAAATGAAAACCTTACAAAAATCCGTTTAGTAGATTTTGAGAAAAACGATCACATACAGACAGCTTTTGGGGAGTTTGTTTTAATGTTAAGTATTGAATTATTGTAGTTTGTTGATTATGACATTGTCATTGAGTAATGTCAGTGTCAACATCGGTGTCACAACACAGATAAAATTGGTCGATGCTATTTATTTTATTTTTTATTTTTATTTTTTTTGCTTTTTCCAGTTTTTAAATATTTTTTCATTTTTTCTTCAGTTTTTATGCAAGAATTGTATATTTATGTTGGCCTTTTTACTCCGTGTCGTCACCTGTTGGATGCTGCGGAAGATCAGCGTTGGTTGTTTTCGGATGCCAACATAATGCTGAGCAGTGTCCATTCGTTTTGTTTTGCACTTTCTTTTATCTTTGTTAATATTGTAATCGTGTGTAATAGATAATTGTGTGTGTAAACAGAACGATTAAATGATTATCTATCTATCTATCTAGAAGTATTATAAGGTAGAACCAGTGTAGTTCAACCGGGGAAATACCACCGCCACGGCTATTTTTAGCGTGAAGCATTTCTTGTGTGTCGATGGAAGGGTGTGGTTGCCGGCACACTTTTCATGCGGACTGCACGCTCGATTCTGTTTAAAAAAAATGTAATATGATATACATATTGATATGATGATCACAAAAATCGTGTTTTCCCTTCCCTTTTCTCTGACCATACATACACATATACGCTCAAAAAACATTTACGCAGCCCTCCTTAAATAATAATAGTGGAATAACACTGACAATTTTAAAATCTTAGATCTGATCATTCTCTGGCGAAACGAAGTTGGCCGGGTCAACTAGAAATAATATCGACAAATAAATTTATTTGACAATATTTCAAAATAATATTGACAAGTAAATTTATTTGTCGATATTATTTCTCATCGAGATTATTTATAATCTATGTAGGTATTTAAGTAGTGTTTAACATTTCTTGTAGAACAAGTAGCTAGATTGTTAGGACTGTGGGTACGTCTTATTAGTACCTATACACGTAAGTAATACAGGAGCAACGTGATCTGCGTGGAAATGGTTCATCGTGAAATCTTATTTCTTATTATAATTGCGTAATTTTTATTAGGGCCTTGCAAGCCACAACTTATGTCAAATTATGCGGCACTTTAAAAGTTTTTTAAACAAATCCAGATAAAATTCGAGTCTTACCTTAGTCCTACCTAAGTCTTACATAAACTAACGAAGCTTCTTCTACTACTACTACTTCTGATCACTAAATTGGAAGTTGACGGGTAGGGTATCTAACCGCATCAGTAAGAGCCAAACTAAAACATAACATGTAGAAATTGGTGCATGACAAAGCGAGATTTCCGCCAGTTCCGTTAGTCTGTTCGGAACTTGTACATACGCAGGACGTTGAGAAAGGTTCGGTAGCGTGATTCAGAATGCAGTGCTGCAGTCTCTTGATGAGGTCGTCACAAGGGACTAGAGCAATCGACTCTGTCCCTGTAGTTCCGGGACCAGAATAGGACTACGGTACCCTCTGCCTGTCGTAAGAGGCGACTAAAAGAGGCTTCCAGGGTTGCGGGCGGGAAGAGTGGGAGCTCGAACCGTCCGGTCAAGTGACCCCGGGAAGGACGGCGGCATGTGTGGTTGCATGTTGCCGTAAAAAGCAGAAGGTGCGGTGAGCAGTTCACGCCCACCAGAGAAGAGCCCGATGGAGCACACGCTGAGGACACCGACGGCGGTCAATTGGAGTTCCCGGAGTCCTCTTCGCAGCGTCGAGGTCGGCCACCGGGGGGGTTTTAGTGCGGTAAGAATCCCACATAACCTGCGTCGCTCCCACGACGTCGGGTACTTTTTGAAAGTTTCCCCCTCGAAAACAAAAAAAAGGGCTATCGACTCTAACCAGCAAGAGTCCTCCGACATTAGTTTTAAGAATGGTGCACCATCGGCTCATTGCATTGCGATGTTATGTGACAAGTTTAAAATGGCGTCATCGTTTTAAATGTCAGCCTTAAAACACTGTCAAGTGATGTCATGGTGTGAGCATAAAGTGATATCATTTTATAATGCTGCTGAGTGCTGCAGTGAAAAATAAGCTTAAGAAAAGAAATTTCATGTTCTATCTATCTGGCAATTCTAGTAGCAGAAGCAGGGGTCTCCCATCCAGTTGACATTGCTTAACTTGGCAGATAAGTTACGAGAAGCCACGAGGTTCTGTGTGCTTTCTGGCCCCTTTTATTCAAAGAAATATTATATAACTGATATCTTCACATCATTCACGAAAGAATTAATTACCTCAGCCATTACAAGTCAACCAAAAATTTTTAATGTTTTTTGCGCAATATGAGTTATAAGTAACAGAACACCTATTATGTGTCGTAGGAATAATTGCCATACATATATTTGTATACTAAATGTGTCTCCTTGTATGAACGTCGTGATCCAGATAAAATGTCAATTCTAAAACATTAGGCCTCTATACGGTTATTAAGTCTACGGCGTAGGCAAACGAACTTATTTTCGACTTGCTTACATCTAGCTAGACTGGCTCCAAGTCATAATTACAGGAAGTTTGTTATAGTGGCCGCTTCAAATCGTAATTATTATACCTTTTAAGGCTTCGCGGTCAACAGCCTGTTAATGTGCACAAACAAATTTAGTATTTCCGGTGTAAAATAATAAACATAAAAGATTTGGTTAACGAGTTTTCATTCATAAAATTTTATTATATTTTAATTGAATTGATACAAAGAAAAAGTCTTGCTTACGTTCACTACACAAGCCACAGTGGGTACTACCGTCACCTTTATTTCTAGCTTATAGCACTAGTGTTATATGTTACTGTTTTGTATAATTACTGCATTACTGGTTTTAGGTAAGCAGAGACACTTATTAGGTGTGACAGGAACTTGATTGTTAGACAATTTGATGTCTTTTTTCTATTAATTTTAAAATTTTATTTATTTAAAATATAAAAGAAAAGAAAAAGAATTATATAAAAAAAGTGGATTGGTTAAAATTTGGTGCTACATTTACATAAGCTGTTTTAAAGTAACCCATAAAGGTAACACATCTTTAGCGACCTCAGGAAGACACTGACACGAGCGGGGTCAAATTGGCTCACAAGGGTAGTAACGCATCCGTATATGACCTCTGGTATAACTCTTATCCTATCTAAGGCCGTTTCGAAGAGTGGTGTGTCAGTTACCATTAACACGTTATTCTGAAACATACAAAAACGCAGTGTAACTATAATGACGCTAAAGTTACATAACCTCTGCCACTACTGATTTGATTCTAATGACATGTCATATCTCACGATTCCTCATACCGTCTGTGTCATAGCGCGTGTCAAAAAAATGGACATACTTATGTATGTACATATATATAAGTACTTATGTTTGAACCCATGTAAAAATAAGATGGCAAATAAAAAAATGAAAAAAAGATATATAAAGAAAAAAGACAAACCCACTGAGTTTCTTGCCGGATCTTCTCAGTTGAGGTCGTGTTCCGATCCGGTGGTAGTGTAAAAAAATATATATACCTAAATGTAACTGACAATTTGTAAGCGCCCCGAAGGCCTATGCAAAATAAAGACATTTCATTTCATTTCATATCGTCAACCCATTATTGTCCCACTGCTAGGCACGGTCTTCTCTCGAAATGAGAGAGTTTTAGGCCATAGACCACCGCGCTGGCCAAGTGCGAATTGGACTTCACACACCTCTGAGATTTTTTTTTAAACAACTTTCGGGTGTGTAGGTTTCCTCGCGATGTTTTCCTTCACCGAAAAGCAGAGATAATTAATTTCTAATATGCACATAAATCAGTGGTGTACCTGGGTTTGAACCTCGGACCTTCCGATTGAGAGGGCAAGTTTCAACCATTAGGCTATCACTGGTCATATGTAAACACATACTCGTAAACATACATACGCTCGCATAACATAACTTTTCTCCTAACGTAGTCGGGAAAAATATGGCGAATAAGACTTAGCTAACTTCAAGCCTATAAAAGGTCTGCAGACCAACTGCTGGCCGGTTCTGTCAACGGGGTCAGAGAGGGCAGATCGCTATCACCATAAACCAGATTCCCTATCAGATCTTGTGTCTGCCTAGCTAGTTTCTACGTTGTTTGATTTTCAAAATGCTTACATAGTAACATAAAAGAGGTAGGTATACTGGTGTAGTGATCTAGACATAAGCTTTCGTTTAAAAATCATCTCTTCTCTCTTATTCACTGATTGCTTTGACCAGTATGTCGTTTCAAATGATACGTCATATTTAACAATCCGTGAAGCCTTTAAGGCTGTAGCGCGTGCCACAGAAATAGACATTCGTTCGAAAAGCATTACCCTCCTAACGTAGATTTCTAGATGGTAGAACCAGTTCGATCGGGGAGGTACCACCGCCACACCTATTACTAGCGTGATGCATCTCAGTCCTCGGGAGTAGCAACACATCTGTGATTGACTTCAGATAGAACCTATGTTTTATATGAAATTGCTTTCAGATGTCCACGGGCAGCAGTGACAACTCGCCATCAGGTGGACTAGATGCTCGCTTGCTACTTTAATCATGTAAAAAAGTCAGGAAAAATATGGCGAAGTCTTATCTAACATTAAGCCTATAAAAGGTCTGCAGGCCAACTGCTGTCCGGTTCTGTCAACGGGGTCAGAGAGGGCAGATCGCTATCACCATAAACCAGATTCCCTATCAGATCTTGTGTCTGCCTAGCTAGTCTCTACGTTTGAATATTGGTATATTTTGGTGCGCTTAGGGAAATGCGGGTACTGTAGTGCTTTGCTCAGAACAAAAACGAAAGACGTAGCATAATACACATGCAATGCATTTATAAACTTAGGCTATTAGGTTCTGGTTGTATTCCTTTGGAGATCTCGATGTTCTCCTCGCAACGCTGAGGACGGCCACCGGGAGGGTTTATTGAGGTAAAAGTTGAGGCTTTTGGAGGGTCCTCGAAGACAAAAAATAGATGATTATCACAATGCACTGCTTTTTTTCTGTGTTTAATTTTGCGTCGTTTTTTTCTTTGATCTGGGTATGCGTTAGTTACGCCGACGATCTAATATTATTAAAAGCTGAATTTAGCTTTTATTTTTGTTAAGGGCCAAAATAAGACGACGTAATAAAAACTTTGAAAACATTAAATTAAAAAGGTCCATTTGTTTCAATAATCTTTCCATAAGCGGCAAACATAAGCATACAATCAAGTGACCGTCATGGCCGTTTATTTCTAAAACGATAAAAATTCCGAATTTGTATTTTAGAGAATATTCAGATGGTCTAGTGGGCGGTGGTGTTAGAATGGCGGATAATAATGGCATTGTACGGGCCGGAGCGCCCCGGGTCCTAGTTTATGATACTGCGGTCTATATCTGATGTTGGGAACAACGTAACGGTGTTTCTACATTATTATTGTCAACTAACAAGCTCTGGACATACCTACATTGTTATGGCTTGAAAAGATTTTTCTTAATTTAGTATATGCTGTGCCTTACGGTTTCACCCGCGTTGAAAATATAACTAGATATGATTATTGATTTAAATCTTCGACAGTTTAAGCTTAATAGATTTTTGCAAATAAAACTGACAGCTATGTTAGTTACATTGGCTTGGCTATGTTAGTTATAGCGGAAACCTAAGTTGACTATGGTACTTCTTAAGATATCTGTCAGTTATCTGTCCATGGAAAAAGTTCCGATCAAACCGTCTGTTTCAAAGATTAAATAGAAAAAACTCAAGGAGCGTGAAGTCTACTAGTTCGTATTTGGCCAGCGCGGTAGACAATGGTATTTTTTCGCTTTTTTTCACTTTTCGTCTTTTCTTCTTTACACGTTTTATATTACCTTAATGTTTGTAACGGAACGTTTGAGTTCAATCTTCCTCAGTTTCCAGATTATTGATTAATTTGAAACTTCAAACACGTATCAAGGACCGATGACAATGCAATAATATGAAAAAAAAATGTTTTTTGTTTACAAAAGCGTGTTTTTGAGGTTTTACTAAAATGTATTCCTTTTGTTAACAATCAATCCTATCACCACGTTTCGGCTTGACGTTGCTTTCTGGGACACCCTGTATAAACAAGTATATATGTATTTAAGTCTGATATTATTCCGCAATATTGCATGTAAGTCAACCCACGTGTTTCATTACAACTTGATTTGTCGGCAACCCTGCATTTACAGTTATGCAAAACGGGTGTCAAAAGATAACGGCTGCTGCGGGCGACAATTATTTTATTTCTGTTTTCTATAACGGAGTATATACGGACATATATATACGGACTTCATATATCGGGTCTATGGAGGAGGTAACCGAAAGGAATAGGATATTTTTTGATATTGAAATAGGAAGCAAGAATGCAATATATGATGGTTAGTGGTCGCCGCCTATCGACATATCAAAAACTCTTGCCTGATGTTGGCCAAAGATGCGTTGTTACTCCTTAGGACTAAATTAGCTTTCCAAGGATGTTCTAAGGAGAATAGGTACTTATCTGGTTTTCTATTCTGGGTCTGGGTGTTTGTGTGTCTTTGCGTTTCCATGACACCCATGTTATACGAGAAATTCCTATTGTGAGCTATGAGTGTGGAAAGCGTTATTTATTTGCGTTTTTTCTCATATTTTATTCACATAGGAATACGTTTATATTCCTCAAATTTCTTCTGCATGTTTGTGTTGTGCGTTATGGTTATAAAAGTTATTTAATATACGTAATATTATAATAAAATATATTAATTAAATACGGGCGCCATTATATTAGCGTCGTGTATTAGAAAATAACCGGATTGGTGATTATCAATTAGCTAAAGCAGTCGGACGGGTGTAAGATTGCATTTATAGACAGAATATTAAACTCGTGTGTTTAATTTAAATGTCTATCAGTATTCGTATCTACTAAAAATTAAGCAATGTGATTTTGAAATTGCTACTGTCCTCTAAGGTCATAAAATTATTTTCACGTGACTACGTTATAAGGAGGCATATGTTTTAAAGCGTATGTGTCTTATTAATATTATAAACGAAAAAGTAAAGGACGTATGTGTGATTCCTACTCTTTTACTCAAATTCTGCCGATATGTCTTCGCCGAAATTTCGCAGACACGTGGTGTATGAGTGATTAATAAGAATACTGTAATACAACTGTAATGTTGTAGACTTTACCAAAGCGACCTGAATATCCTGGTGTACATGGTGTTTAACCCCCCCTCCCAAAAAAAAAAAATCATAATATCAAAATATGAACTATAAGTTATTAAAATATGTGGTTCTGGATTGGCTCTCATGAACTGCTGTCATGGTCTCAAGGTAGAAGAACGTACATATATGGTTCGACTAGGGTCACAACTGTCACGCCCTGTTGTTCCGGGATCAGAATAGGGCTACGGCATCCCCTGCCTGTCGTAAGAGGCGACTAAAAGGGGCTTCCGGGGTTGCAGGCGGCTAGAGTGGGAGCTCGAACCGTTCGGTCAGGCGATCCTTGGACGGACGGCGGTATGTGTGGGCCCAGCCGCCCATCTGGGAGGAGCACAATGGGGCAACGCGCTCGATTGAAGTCGTTTCGAGATCCCAGAGACCTCCTTTTCAGCGCCGAGGACGCCCACCGGGCGGTTATAGTGCGGTAAAAATCTTACATAACCCTGCGTCGCTCCCACGGCGTCGGGTACCTTTTGAAGGTTTCCCCCTCGAAAACAAAAAAAAAGGGTCACAACTGTCACACCTTTTTTACATTTTTGAATCCCCTCCAAAGCAAAACCTGGCTACGTGCAGGCTGCGTATGTCTATCTTTTTCGTACACTCGACAACTCGTCTGTCCGTATGATTGATATTTTATTGCATTAACTTTTTGGTATACATTAGTTACTTACTAGCTACTGTATTATTGAATATTACAGGAAGTAAACACACGCACACATACACGCTCTCTACACTTATAGCCCACACTAGGATTTTCTCCTGTGTCATGAGTACCATGGACACACACAAGACGAATACACAAACACCCAGACACCTGTCATTCGATACCTGTCTGGCCGGGAATCGAACCCGGGACCCATTGCGCGTCAGACCGGTATGGTAACCGCATTGCCAAGCGGGTCGTCAAGTGTAATAAATAACAAATCTCGCCCTGAAGTTTTATTTTGTACTGTGCAAATGGCAGTCTCTTAATGATGTTTACAATGTCAGCTTCACCTTAATAAATATGAAAGGTCATATTTTTTTTATAATTTTATCAATTCGATATTAGATAAAAAGTTAATAATGTTTATAAGGTGTATAAGAAAATAATTTACGTAAATAACTTTTTCAATTGCAGTCGTAACTTATTCTGGTTTCTTTAATATTTTATTACAAGAAAAAATACAAAGATATTGCTAAAATAATATTTTTATCAAAATTATAATGATTGACCTGGACATAATAGTTTCTAATTTGTATTAGGATAATTATATATTAACCAGTAACTAAGAACTTTATTTATTAGGAAAGGCATTTACCTATAACGCTACGAAAATGACGTAGGTATAGGTACAGTATTTAAAGCATTTTATGCTTATTTAACTGAACCGCGCAGCTTCACCCGCGTTAACAAAACTCGATGTATCGATTATCCCGTGGGAATAAGATGTATTCCCACAGAAAAAGTATCCTATATGTTAATCCAGAGTGTCAGCTAACTCCATACAAAATTTTATGAAAATCGCTCCGGCCGTTTAGATGTGAGGAAGTAACAAACATACACACAAACTATCGCCATTATAATAAAAAAAATATATTATGCTTAATTTCAGCATTGTAGATTTGTCTATTGGAATTTCTCTACGTTTTCAGAACATGTCTCATTTTGAAAACGTATATTGTACTTGATTTTTTGTATTTGGAATTACTTATGTTTTTCGCACACAATATTACGTATAATTTTTAGTAGAAGAATAATTTTAAATCTTAACATAACCTTTTTGTTCAGATTTAACTTTCATAGTTTCATGTGTTAATAATATATGAATGTTATTGTAAAAGCTTACAAATTGACTTTCTTATTAAGAATCGACATAGTTATGTGATTATTTTGTTACTATTTAGGTACCTACCTAATTCAGAGATACGTAAGTACTTTACAGTAGCCTAGCCTGATATTTTTTGATTTAAATTTTAGACTAAAGGTTTATAAAACCCTCTTAAAACAATAAGCGCTTATACGTGTAAAAATCTAGGTAGGTAAAACTATCAACTTTTCGAATTACGGACGAAAACACATTGTAACTGTAGGTAAAACTATCAACATTTCGAGTTACGGACGAAAACACATGGTAACTGTTTCATAAATACCTAAAGGTTACGTTTTTGACTTACGTTGCATTTCCACTGAAATATGGCCATCATATATTTATAGGGTTACCATGAACATAGATTCTTGTGAAATATGAACTACGGGGAATTTCGGAACACGTATGGCTTATGGCAACCCTGTAGGTTCCACTCACGGATATGGCACCCATATATTTTGATTAGTACTTCCTGAGTGCACAAATCATATACCATTTGTAGAAATTATAGGATTTTGACAGATTTTTGGTGGTAATCACTACATAGTATAAAACGAAGTCGCTTCCCGCTGTCTGTCCCTATGTATGGTAGATCTTTAAAACTACGCTACGGATTTTAATGCAGTTTTTTTAAATACATAGAGTGATTTAAGAGGAAAGTTTTTATGTATAATACATGCATAATACTCGTATAGTGTAGGGCCACGGATAATTTTGTTTTTTTATTTTTAGGCGTAACGAAGTTCGTCGGGTCAACTAGTATATAATAATTGATGATGGTGGAATTTTTTATTTATTTTCATCACATATTAAGGTCTTTGGGACGGTACCTAGTCCTTATTTCACAAATATTTACGATTTATTTCATGAGTTTTGTCGTGTTTTTGTTAGACTAGATGACTAGATAGTTGTATTTGTGTAAAAGTAACTGTCATCCATCCTGTCAATTTTCGCTCAAATATTCTGTTCAACCATTATTGCTAGGCAGCGGTGTCCATCGAAAATCAGAGGGGTTCAGGCCATAGTTTATAAATGCTAGCCAAGTGAAAATTGCAAACACACGAATTTGAGTTTTTTTTAAGGTCCATCTGGTGTAAGTTTTCTATTTTTTCTTACTCCGTAAAACAATGATAATTAAGTTCTCGTTATAAAAGTCTAGCACCGCATTACAGTAAAAAAACAATGACATAAGGCGATAATATTGGGTCAATAATTTCAAACCTAGATTGATCAACAACAGGTAAATTTACCTTTATGTTTAAAGCTAAGTAGCTCAAACTAAGCCAAGTTATGAAATACATCAACGAGAGCGAAGCAGCAAGAAAAAACTAGTTTCACAAAACATCCAGTAGATTTAAATAGACGTTTTCATTACAGCTCTCAATCTTTTTCAGATAATGTTGTAATGCTTGTAATCTAATGCTGGCAAGGTTTGGATTGTCGTAACTGAGTTTTTGTTAACCAAATCGATTTCGTACGTAGTTATAACAAGTTTTAAGGTGATAGAATCTTGTAGTTTGGCTACGGATGCACCAAGTCACACCTATTTTCCTGTTTCTGTTTAATTGCAGCGGTGTAAGGCGCTGCTGTATTTTGATTTGAAGAGTGTTGTCAGGGAGCTATATTTTATTCTTAGGGGCCACATACCAACACGTTTTTTTTTATAAAATCGAAGTAGCAAATGAGCATGCAGTCCGCCTGATGGTAAGTGGTCACTGCTGCGCATAGACATCTGTAAATAACTTCATACAGAACACGGGTCCAATCTGAAGTCCATCACAGATGCGTTGCTACTCCCGAGTACCAAGACGGTCGCCTCAAATGAAAGTGTGCCAGCAGAAAAAGGTATAGCGAAGTTGTCAGTCGTGCCACGAGATTCACATTTTATACCATTCCTTTTCATCGCCAGAAAAGAACTAACACTATATAAATATTTTATTTACTTACCATTTTATTTGACTAACACGAGCCACGAGCACCAGTGTGCCCTTTCAGTGCCTTAACTGTACTCCATACACCTAACGAGCGACGTCGACCTACATTTGCTCGTTCAAGCGTGTTTCTGTTTTTATACCAATTTAATTCTTATATAAATTGTATTATAATCTTGCTCGTATGTTGATCAGTGTTATTTGGCACTGTAGGTTGTAAATGTATCGTCCCTGTAGTCTCGGGGTCAGAATCGGGCTACGGTATCCCCTGCCTGTCGTAAGAGGCGACTAAAAGGGGCTTCCGGGGTTGCAGACGGCTAGAGTGGGAGCTCGAACCGTTCGGTCAGGCAATCCCGGGAAGGACGGCGGTATGTGTGGTCGCATACCGTCGTAAAGACTAGAAGGAGCGGTGGGCCCAGCCGCCCATCTGGGAGGAGCCCGATGGGGCAGCGCGCTCGGAGGATTCCGGTTGAAGTCGTTTCGAGATCCCGGAGTCCTCCTTTTCAGCGCCAAGGACGGCCACCGGGGGGTTTTAGTGCGGTAAAAATCCCACATAACCCTGCGTCGCTCCCACGACGTCGGGTTCCTTTGGAAGGTTTCCCCCTCGAAAACAAAAAAAAAAAGGTTGTAAACGTATGCGATTTGATCGGAACCACCGTCACGCGTATTTATGCCTTTTGGCCGACTACGTCAAAGCAGAGGACTGTTTTTCGAGCGTAAATATGAAAGAAAGAAAGATTTTTATTTAGTCAATTTTTGGATTACAATAATATTGATTACATAAGATGTTTAAAAAAAGGGCGCCAAAAATTTAATATGCCGGTTAAGGCGTTCTAAATGTATGGCACTCACATACTCGTATTTATCATTAAAAGACTTACAATTAGACACTATATTACAATGCTGATAACTTTAGAAGATTAATATTTTTTGTATTTTTATATTTTTAAATCATCGTATGTATGTATTTGTGCATGTATGTATGTGAATAAAGTGAGTGTTTAGTAAATTTATATACATTTATAAGTAAAAACGTTTTTATATGAACACAAAACTATAAACGCGTTTGTGATCTCTTCCAGAAAAGCTCTTTATCAAATTAAAGCCTTTAAATAACTATGAATAATTAAGAGGAAACATAAGCTCGTGGAAGAATAGTTAGACACAAGAGGCTTAAACTCTTGTTTCATGAAAGCTGGGTATTGTAATACAAATTACAATTTAGCAAGTACATACGTAATAATTTCAACAATATTCAGGCTGCCACAAGAGGAGAGTTTACGTACAAATACAAACAACATTGATTTTTATACCTAACTATAACGGCCTCATGGAAAAAAGTCATGCTAGAGGAGAGGAGAAGGTTCTATTTTTATCTGATTGAAGTAACAAACGAACATGCAGTCCACCTGATGGTAAGTTGCCACGGCCGCCCATGGACATCTGTAATCAACTTCATACAAAACTTGAGTTCCATCGAAGTCCATCACAGCTTGCTTGCTACTCCCGAGGACTAAGATGGTTGCCTCATGTGAAAGTGTGCCGGCAACCACCGGAACATAAATCTGAATTCATCATTCAGATACCTGTCTGGCCGGGAATCGAATCTGGGACCCATTGCGTCAGACCGGTATGGTGACCGCTGCGCCACGCGGGTCGTCAAATCAAATGAACTGGATAACCCATTGTTCTTTTGGCATGCTGTTTCTTGCCATTAACAAGCGAGACTTTGATGACAAATGAAAGCTTTCAAGGTGGTAGAACCAGTGTAGTTCTACCGGGGAAGTACCATCGCCACACCTTTTGTTAGCGTGAAGCAGTTCTTGCGTTTCGATGGAAGGGTGTGGTTGCCGGCATACTTTTATATGAGGCGACCACCTAAGTCCTCGGGAGTAGCAACGCATCTGTAATTGACTTCAGATAGCACCCATATTCTATTTAAAGTTGCTTACAGATGTTCATGGGCGGCAGTGGCCACTTACCATCAGATGGACTGATGATTGTTTGCTAGTTATTTGTTATAAAAAAACGTGAAGCGAAACTCTTGCGGAGACTTACATATATGTAACTGCGAGTACAATAGCATTGAAAGACTAATGTTAACGTGACAGACATTTATTTTTTATGTATTGTCAAATTAGCATACATTTAAGTGAAATGTCGAATGAATTGAGGTGAGAGGTGAGGTGAGGTAAAAGATAAATTATGCAATTGACCAAATCTCAGCAACTTTAAAGACAAAAGGCAATTAATCTTAAGTAATTGTACCTTCGCTTAGTGACAACCTATTTTAGTAAGGTGTAGCGCACACTGCAAGGTCTGTTGTGTGTCAAGATACCTAGTACACGAATATTGTGTTAATATAAAATTTCTGTTACCGATTTTTTTTGATAATTTTAAATTTATAGCGAAAAATATAAATCAATACACGCTTTCTACACTATAGCCTCACAATAGGATTTTCTCCTGTGGAGTACCATTGACACACACAAAAACGAATACACAAACACCCAGATCCAGAACATGAATCTAAACTCGCCATTCAGATTCAGTCTGGCCGGGAATCGAGCCCGAGTGCGTCTGAACTGTATGGTAACCGCTCCGCCACGCGGGTCGTCAATAAATCTGTTAGCAAGGATAGTTATGAAAATGTGTATATTACATTTGAATGTAAGATTTCACTAAAATTTCCGAAATGAGAATCAAATCTTGTGACACATATATATACTTATTTTTAATTTAAATATTTAAAAATAATATATGTTACTAAGATAGGTACTTTTATATTAAACGCTCATTACTGGATCGGAATAATATAATGCACAGTACAATAACTCAACAGTTCGTAAAATGACATTTCAAAACTTTTTAATGTATTTGCAATAAAAAATATATAAACTTACACAGTGATGAAACCAGTCTGCGATCACCTTAATCTTAGCGGTTACTTAAATCATTAAATTAATTACAAGAATCAATTGTAACTCCCTTATCAGACACTGACGGATGGAAGGCGAGTTGATATTAACCGTCTTCATTTACAACACTTAACTAATTTAAAATTATCGGTGTCATTTTAAATGTTCACCTTCTAAATTTTTACCTTTTTTTACATCCTTTTCTTACATTAAGTGAGAATTTAAATAAAAATGTGGGGGAAAAGTTTACAAGGTATGTAAATGCTTGTCATATGAGACCACCTTCTTAGTACTCGCGAGTAGCTCGTAGTATACTCGCATCTGTGATGAACTTGGAACCATTTTCCGTTTTTTTTTTGTTCTAGAGGGGAAATTCAAAAGGTACCCGACGCCTTGGGAGCGATGCAGGGTTATGTGGGATTTTTACCGCACTTAAACCCCCCGTGGCCATCCTCGTGGAACAGATGAGGCTACAATCCATATCCGTACTGGGAGATAGTTAGGAGGGTGGAGAGTGACGTAGGCTACTTTTTACCGCGCTCTCTCATTCCCATGAGAATATCGATGTTTTGTTAGTTGAAAGTTTGAAACATATTTAGTAGTTCCAGACGTTATTAATAGGTGGCGTTAGTAAAATTCATTTGCAAGTTCTGTATCACGCTATCAAATGCTAATGTTAATTCCCTTTGACCATGCGGGCGAAGCCGCGGGTAAGGGTTAGTTCTCGATAAAACCAAGGCCGAAATAAAACAAGTGACGTAAGCTTATGACAATGGGCGTTTAAGATTTATAAACCAATGCCTTAAAAAATGCCATAACTTGTCGGCTCCATAAAGTTTGTCCAATTACCTCACAGTTGATCAAGTTGGCTAGATCTATTCGTCATCTCGTAATCCATGCTATAAAGTTTGGGACCAACTGTTTGTCATATTTAATGTTTGACCGCCGTCTTGATTGATCTGCACAATTGATGGACTTTCAAACTAATTTGGATTATACTAAACGCTTAATAGTTTCGGGTTAACTTGTCATGTTCCGAAATGACGAGGCTGACGCAGAAATTAATCGATTTAAGTTAGACTTGTTTCATACAATGCTCGCTAATGCGCAGTTGTGAGGTTTCTGAAAGTGTATTTAGTGTTTGACTTTGTTTCGTCTGGCCTGAGGTTTAATCTTTTGGATATTGTATAACCGATTTCTATAAAAAAGAAACAATCGCATCCTACTAATATTATAAATGCGAAAGTTTGTGAGGATGTATGTGTATTTGTTATTCTTTCACGCAAAAACTACTCAACGGATTAGGTTGAAACTTTACAGTAGTATAGGTTATACATCAGAATAACACATGGGCTATAATTTGTAATGATTTTTTTTTTATAAGGTTGTAATATAACGAGAAATATCAGGTTAGTCGGAAAAAAAGTTGTGCTCTGAGAGCTATCTTCGCGTACGCTGCCTAAACCGTTGGAGATATCCAAATATAATGTATGGTGGGATTGTTTGGCTCACATAGATCTAAATAAAAGTCCGCGACAGCATATATCTATATTTTATGTATAACCCACAATAACTCTTTTTATACTTTGAAAATTTTAAAAATTTCAAGTTGATGTTTCCATGGGTTTTATACAAACTAAATATTAATCCTTATCAGAATAAATGATTTCAAAAAATCAAGCATCTAATAAAGATCGAATCTGCCTTTTACACCATGAAAATTGGATAAGTAGTTTAGAAGATATTACGAGTATAACATATTGCGTCAATTGATTGACCGGCAGTACGCGCCGCGCGCCGCCGCCGTATACAACGAAGTTGTATGATATTAATATTTGAACGGTTATAAAACACGGACGCAAAATGTGAAAGGTCAATGACGTCTCTGTAGTTCCAGGAATAAGGAATCCCCTGTCTGTGGTAAGAGGCAACTAAAAGGAGCTTTCGGGTTGCGGGCGGCTAGACGGAGAGCTCCAAACACCCAGTCGGCAACTTCGGGAAAGATGTCAGCATCTGTGGTCGCATGATATCGTGAGAGCCAGGATGGACGGAGCTTGAACCGTCCAGCCAGGCGATCCCGGGAAGGACGGTGGCATACGTGTGGTCGCATATCGTGGTAAAGACCAGATGGAGTGGTGGGCCCAGCCGCTCACTTGGGAGAAGCCTGATGGGGCAATGCACTCAGAGGACTCCAGTTGCGTCCCTTTGAAGATCCCGGAGTCCTGGTGCTATAAGAATCCCAGAAAACCCTGCGTCGCTCCCACGGCGTACCTTTTGAAGGTTTCTCCCTCGACAAAAAAGAAAAAAAGTCAATGAGAATGAAACAGCGGAAAGGTTAAATATGTTATTCAATCGTCATCGACCTTTTAATGTAACACAACTCGACACATATGTCAGATTAGCAGTAGTTTAGGTCGTAGTTGACCACGCTAGCCAACTGCGCGTTGGTAACCGTCACGCGTTTTGAGACCCTTTCTTAAAACTTTTAATTTCAGAGTAAGCATTAATATCTGTTGCCGACAAAACTAATTCAAATTAATATACGTGCCTGTGATTTGAAATTTGAACACACTGATTTAGGCGATTAACACACGGCACCGCGCACCGCCGCGAATAGCGGTGCCCCGCGCGGTAAGGCGGTTTAGGTACCTGTACGCGCGGATGGACCGATCATCAAAATAAACTTTTCGACATCGAAATGCATTTTTGCTTCAACGATGATCCGCGCTGTTAGGCGCCACCCCGTGTGTGAGGCGCACTGTAGTCCGCGCGGAGACAAGGTGGTGATGAGAACACCGCTGGACCGCGCGGCAGTGGCATTGAGCGGTACCGTATGTTAATCGCCCTAAGAAGTAGGGCAAGGGTTCAATCTGAAGTAGATCACAGATGCGTTGCTACTCCCGAGGACTATGATGATCGTCTCATATAAAAGTGAGCCGGCAGGCACACCCTTCAAATGATACACAAGAACTACTTCACGGTAGAAATAGGTGCAGCGGTGATGCCTCCCTGGTTGAACAATTGCTCTACCACCTTGCAAACTTTATGTGGCAGACTAAATTCCACGCGAGCGAAGCCGCGGGCAAAAGCTAGTTAGATATATATCGCATTAGATTGTCTAAATCTGACACCTCTACTGAGAAATTATTGAATATTTTTGCTTTGATGCTTATTTTTAATTTTGTTTCAAAAGTCATGCTCTGAAGTTCAACCCACGTTTAATGTAACCAATTTAATTTATAAGTACTTTTGATAGTGTACATACTCGTAGATTTGAATGAAACAAAGACTAGATTTTACGACAAGGCACGGACAATATTATTAGCTGTAATTATGATAAAAATAAATCTTATAGTACAAATTATTTTTTGTAAATATATGCGAAGTGTAGACACTCGGATTTTTTATTGTTATTATGTGTAGGTATAGATTTGGTCATATGAAGTCAAGCTAAGTATAGGACGCGAGTGACACGCCCTCGTTTGAAGAGTTTAAAATTTTTGTCATCAACTTATTCATCTCACTAACCTCACCTCATTAAAAATGGGACATTTGTACTGGTCCAGTACAAAAGAGGCTACTCTTACAAACTCGTTTTAAATTTATTTCTTCTCAATTTAACATCGCAGTACTAAACACATTCTTTAGTATTTTTATATAGCAGATCATTCCTATACCTTTCTAGGTCCATACTTTATTGCGAGGAGAAAACACAGTGGGGGTTTAGCCGATAAGAGTCCGGCATAACCCAGCTGCCGCCCCGGGTGGCTGGGTATCCATGAGGATTACCCACTTGAAAAAAAAAAGGTCGATACTTTATTATTATAGTTTCAATTATAGGTTGAAATCCGACGAATAGTCGTGCTAATTCGGCTGAATCTCACAATTTTTGGTTCTAAAACATACGATTTACAAGTGATTGGTTTTACAACCGATTTCGGGCTAGCCACATGTCGCATTAATATGCCGCTTATGAGTATGTACGCGTGATTTTCTTTTGTATTCAATTACGACACTATTTATATGGTGTCACGACGCCACTGCTTTTAGGCGACACGTCACGTACCGTGGTTTGTGTACAACGCAGTGTGGACGTGATTTAACTTTTGCTTTATGTTTCTTTTAGTGTTGTTTTGAAAGTGTTTTTGTACTAACGAAGCGATTGGATAACTTATATGTTTGAATGTATTAATGACGTGTATTAGTAAGATTGTAATCGGTATTTAGTACATTATCTATGAAAATAATAATATGGCATAATTTATACAGGAAAACGATTACAGTTTACCATCAGACCAAAAAAAGAAAGACACCGCTTCTAAAGGGTTGTCTTCTTTTTTGGCATTGGATTAAGCTCAATAAACATCAGTGTAATTGATATTGTGTCGTGTTAGATTTCGTGAGTACGAACGTAAACGTTTTTACATGTAGGGGAATAAATAAAAATACAAATACAATTTCTACACTCATAGCCCCACACTAGGATTTTCTTCTGTGTCGTGGGTACCATAGACATGAATCTAAACTCATCATCAGATACTTGTCTGGCCGGAAATCGAACCCGGAACCCATTGCGCGTCAGACCGGCATGGTAACCGCTCCGCCACGCGGGTCGTCAAAATTCTGTATGTACCCCTTAACACTACAAAGCTTTTTCGAAGTTTATACCGTGCAACAAGTTAACCGTAATTTCCTGATACAATAGGCATGATTTGAAGAGTATGTTTTTTTACAAGATTGATGATAATTTCCGCCCATGGACATTTGTAAGATATTTTACCCATTTGTAATGGGTGAAATATAAATAGGACTCTATCTGAAGTCAATCCCAGATGAGTTACTACTCCCCAGGACTAAAATAGTCGAATCATATAAAAGTGAGCCCGCAATCACACCCCTCCATCAAAACACAAGAAATGCTTTGGTTACTATGCCGGTCTGACGCGCAATGGCTCCCGGGTTCGATTCTCGGCCAGACAGGTATCTGAATGATGAGTTTAGATTCATGTTCTGGGTCTGGGTGTTTGTGTATTCGTCATGTGTGTGCCCATAGGTACCCACGACACAGCAGAAAATCCCAGTGTGGGGCTATGAGTGTAGAAAGTGTTTTTATTAAGTGCGTAAGAGTATATTGTTTTCGTCAATATTTAATTTGAGTGGCTTTATCTATCCTGTTTTAGTCTGCGGTAGTGCGAGGAAGCAAAAAGGTTCCCGTATTTTATTCGCAGACTCAGGTGTTTCTCTGGAGGGATAATTAACCCGCTTACTTATCCTGCGAAGTTGTTTCTTAGGGTTTTACTCGTAATTCGCTGGGTTTTGCACCCAGGACTGTGTAATAACTCAGGAAGACTTATGTCAAGTGCTAAAAAATGCTTGCGCTTTACTTTTTATTAGGCCTTTTTTATAAATAGTATCAAGTAAATATATCTGCACGTGTGTGTGTTTACTTTCTATAATATAATGTAAAGAAACATGATTGAAAAAAAAAAATACAACATAACAAAAAAAATTTTAAACAAAAAATACAACCGACTTCCATGCCACATAAAAGTAAAAAATAATTTAAATACATGTTGGTTTAGAGCAAACACAGTTCTTAGTACATAGTCCCGAAGTCGGCGCTCACCATATTTTGCTGGATCATGACGAAACTACATGTATCTTATATGAGCGCCGACTTCGGGACTATGTACTAAGAACTGTGTTTGCTCTAAACCAACATGTATTTAAATTATTTTTTACTTTTATGTGGCATGGAAGTCGGTTGTATTTTTTGTTTAAAATTTTTTTTTTCACGCTTTTCAGTCACGATAAAATCAGTTATGGCTGTTGCTAGTCGTCCGCTAACCGAATCAATAAAATTCATTATTCGTCCGATTTTCGGACGAATAAAATTATGTGCTGACGTCATCATATAAAAATAGACTTCTTTGACACAACCGGTCGGGGGCGCTACCGCGCCCCCTCCCTTAGATTCTGAATTGGAAAAATCTGTTCGAACCTAACCTAACCGAATAAAACAACTTTTTCGGAGTAAACATTTATTTAAAGAATAGACCTATAATTATCAATATTTAAAGTAGAAAAAGTAATATAAACCTTATAACTAAGAGTATAATTCAACTGATACTGATAAAAATAACCCATCCAATTTAAAAAGGTTGGTGGTACTCTTGCATCTTTCAGGTAATTGTATTCAAAGTGGAATTTTTGATCATAATTATATCCTCTCCGAAACTCATTGTTGGTGTTGTGAACAACAACATTATGTATACGTAAGCACAATATGGCCGATGCCTACGGTTTAAACTTGAAGGACCCCAGCATTATCAGGGTTGAGGAGTTGAAGGTCAAAATTATCATGTCATATCTTTGCTTAGTAATCTCATTACATAAACGTAAGCACCATATGGCCGATGCTTATGGTTTAAACTTGCAGTACCCTGCATCATCAGGGTTGAGGAGTTGAAGGTCAATTTTCTTATCATACGTCTTTGCTTTGTAAATATATTACATATCAATAAGTATCAAATGGCCAACGCCTATGGTTTAAGCCTGAAGTACCCCTGCATCATCAGGGCCGAAGAGTTGAAGGTCAAAATTATCATGTCATATCTTTTCTATGTAATCTCATCGCATGCACGTAAGCAACAGATCCCCAACTTCTATGGCTTGGGCTTACAGTACCCTGCATCATCAGGGTTGAGGAGTTGAAGGTCAACTTTTTTATCATACGTCTTCGCTTTGTAAATATATTACATACCCATAAGCATCAAATGGCCAACGCCTATAGTTTAAGCCTGAAGTACCCCTGCATCATCAGAGTTGAGGAGTTGAAGGTCAAATTTTTCATCTTATATATTTGCTTAGTAATCTTATCAGATATACGTAGCGATCATGTAGCTTACGCCTATAGTTTAAGCTTGAAGCACCCCAGCATCATCAGGATTGAGGAGTTGAAGGTCCAATTTTCCACCGTATACAACCATTTTTCTAATGTTTTACCTTACATTTTTTTAAATATCATTTTGAATGCGTAAGATTGAAATAGCTAAGTTTTATGGCTTAGGCATTCAATACCCCTGCATTATCAGGATTGAGGAGTTGAAGGTCCAATTTTTCGTGGTATACCTTTGCTTAGCAATGTTATTACAAATCCGTGAGCAACAAATGTCTAACGTTTATGGTTTAAGCCTGCAGTACCCCTGCATCACCAGGTTTGAGGAGTTGAAGGTCAAATTTGTCATCGTACATCTTTGCCTTGCTATCTTATTATATATTCGTAAGCACTAAATGGCCATCACCTACGGCTTGGGCTTACAGCACCCTGCATCATCAGGGTTGAGGAGTTGAAGGTAATTTTTTTTATAATATGTCTTTGCTTAGTATTGTTATAACATATCCATAAGCACCAAATGGTCAACCCCAATGGTTTAGGCTTGAGGCACCCCTGCATCATCAGGATTGAGGAATTGAAGGTCAAATTTTTCATCACATGTCTCTGCTTAGTAGTCTTGTTACATATATGTAAGCACCAAATAGCTAATGTTATAGTTTAGGATAGCTGTAATCCTGCATCATCAGGATCGAAGAGTTGAAGGTCAAATTTTTCGTCAACCTATATAAGCATAGATATATAATACATATTCCAAGTTTCATAAGAATCGATTCGGCAGAAGCCGAGTTATCTCAAATTATCTAAAAAACTTGAGGAGTGGTGGTGGTTTCCACCCCATAACTCAAAGAGTTAAGCATCACAGCATACCCATGTCCAAGAGAAAAAGTTGCGTGACGAAATTTCCTATCAAATGAAAGAAAGAAAATGGAAATCGGTTTATAAACACCCAAGTTATTCAAGATTTTAAGAAACCGACATTTTCCAATTTTCCGGGAAAACCGCTGGAAGGTTTTCATTTTCCTCAATATGGGACTGCCTGTGAAACTAGTCGCATACAATGTCGTATGAATCGTGTCGGTAGGTCGACGATTTCTAGCCATTTCGCCCGAACATACATAAAAAAAAAAATAAATAAAAAAAAAATAAAAATAAAAATAAAAAAAAATATACGTGACGAATAGATAACCTCTTTCCTTTGGGAAGTCGGTTAAAAAAGACAAACCCGCTAAGTTTCTTGCCGGATCTTCTCAGTTGAGGTCGTGTTCCGATCCGGTGGTAGTGTAAAAAAATGTGTAACTGACAATTTGTAAGTGCCCCCCTAGACCTATACTAAATAAAGACATTTTATTTTATTTCATTCCAAAGTTAATCTTTAGACAGTTGACATCTATAGACATCGATGTAATATCGTGTAAAGCAAAATATTTTGTGACACAAGTACCATTGTCGTCGAGCCAATATTACATACAAAGCATGTATGTAATACCTGCGAAGAATCCTACTGAGGACAAATCTTTTGAAAATACTCGGTATGAGAGCCTCACGTGCAATGAAATTCTTTCTACTGCGAGAGACCGTATTGCTACGGTGGCCATGTTGTTGTACAATAAAATTAGGACAGATACTATCGACTGCTTTTAGTACGAGTTTATTACGTTTCCTTAGAGCAATAATTGCCCATGTTTTTGCTCATCATTATAAGATATGGCTGAAAATGAAACGTAATCGTGCAATATACATTGCAGTAGATATGCACAAACTAAATCAATTATTGTCTTATGGACTTTATTACTTTAATAAACTCGTTCTAAGCGCACAGACATTGGCTGGCTTTGTCTTATTGTTGTTATTCAATGGGCTCAATTATCGGCCAAACATATATTTCCATGATTAATTTTAATTTTCTTTTCTAAGCCAGAATGTAAGTATATTCGTCTTTGTGGTACTCCGTGTCAATCACCACGACGTACGGGAAAATCCTAGTGCTAGTTATTAATATAGCAAAGTTCACAAAAATAGTTTTAAGTAAGTTAATAATAATCATTTCATTCATTCATCATTCATTAATATTGTAAATATGATATTTAAGGCAAACATTCGTTTCGCTGCGTAGCATTATATTCCTTGAACCTTTATGTTGACTGAAACCTTGTCATCTACTTAAAATTTTTAGTCTAAATAAAAAGATTTGATTTACGTGAAAAGTACATAATAACATTGATTGATAGTACGTTAGTCCTTTTGAAGATTTAAAATTTGGAGAAATCCAACAAATTATATACCAGGACAGTCCTGAAAACTTTCAAAGTATATGGAAACCCCAACCTAATCCTACAGAAAGGCGACACGCTTCTCGCACGTGAAACCATGTTATATATTTTATTCAATTTCTTTAGTTGTATTGAGTTTTAGTACTTCTATGCTTATTTGAAGCGTGAAAAGGGGGATTTGCATTCATTTTACGTTTTCTTGGAAAACACACCGAGAGTTTTATTTGAAAAGCAGTTTCTAGTGATTTTTCATTTGGTTGCGGAATGACTATTTCTTAGCTTAGGGGTAGCAATGCGTTTGTCAAACGCGTATACTGAGGCAATTATAAACCTGATCGCCCATCAAAATTTAATGTCCCGCGCGGGACAGGCTCTGTCCCGCTTTTCGGGAAGGTCTGAGCTTTGGCAAAAAAAGGTCGCCTAACCTTTAAATCTGTACAAATTTAAGTCGAACTGCAGTTTGTTGAAAAAAAAAGGTCGCCAAATCTATACAAACTTAAGTCGATCGAAAGATTGTCGACCAAAAAGATCGCCAAATATAGATCCTCCGGACCCCGTCCGTTGCGTCCTGCTTTTGAGTATGAAATCCCGCTTTTTTCAATCAAGTAGTTTCTAAATCCCGACTTGATAAAAGACAATCTGGCAGCGCTGGAGACATATTTATTTAAGGCTTTCCAACTTATTCCTTAGGGGTAGCATCGAATCTGTGGCAGGGAAGACAGTAGGGACTTACTATAAGGTGGACTGTAATTAGGGATTGCAATCCGGCCGGATCCGGCCGTTTTTTTCTCAATCCGGCCGGATCCGACCGGACCAGTTTAATAGAACGGTTAAAACAGTGTAAAAAAAGGATCATTTTCTAACGGTAATTATTTTTGTAAAGTGAAATCTTCGTCAAAATATACAATCACCGGATCCGGTGGAGGTCCGGATCCGGTGGTGAATTGGTACCGGATCCGGTTTGTGTAAATTTGTGCCGGTTCCGCCGGATTACCGGATCCGGTTTTCCGGATTGCAATCCCTAACTGTAATTTTGTTTGCTACTTTTTCCATATAGAAATAATGATGGTTTGCCGCTACAAACGACTCTCGGTTCAATGAAGCAAGTGCAATGAATATTTGGTTAACTTTGTTAAACTATATGATTTTAGACTAATATTATCGTGGATTTCATACATTTTAATAATTAACGGGTACTCACGATATCGGGTTCTTTAAGAATTCTTTTTGCCGATATTTCGTCCAAGTTATGTACTTGGATCGTGATCACGGCGAAACTGAACTTCCCACTGTGAACTGTGAATTATTAAAATTTAGTTAAATTATTTAGAATTTTAATTCCAGTGATCACAGAATGTCGGATTATTGGCTTAAATAAGCTAAACACTCAGCAAATATATCCGTTCCCACGCCTGCATATCGAAATACCCATGTTGATGCGTTTATCGTAAAATCAGATACAAATCGAACGTGAGAAACTAATAAGGATTACCTACGCAAAACTGTTAAATTTTAATATAGCCATCTATTGTTTGTGCCTAAATCACAGGTAATTAATTATATGTAAACATTGAGATATTATGGAGCAGTTATAGCCTAATGGTTGAACCTCCCCCCTCGATCGGGAGGTCTGAGGTTCAAACCCAGGCGCGCAGCACAGATTTTTCTGAAATTATGTGCGTATTATTTAATTAATTATCACTGTTTTTCGGTGAAGGAAAATATCGCGAGGAAAGCTACACAGCCGAGAGTTCTTTACACGAAAAGTTCTCGGATGTGTGAAGTCCACTAATTCGCACTTGGCCAGCGCGGTGGACTTCGGCCAAAATCTCTCTCATTATGAGAGAATACCCGTGCCCAGCAGTGGGACCCTAATGGGTTGACGTGTGTACGTGTATACGTTGATCTCCAAAACTCTAGAACATGGAATATAGTTAGTTCTTGCGTGTGTACTTTTGCAGCCAGTAGGTAACCTTATTGAGATTATTTCTTGGAAGCTATCCTACAAATATTCTTAATGTACCTACATTACGGGGCAACTAGTCATTTCGTAGATTAAAAGATCCTTTTATATACAAACTAGGTAGTGCCCAGGCGCTATAGCGGACTTTTAAAGCATGTAACGTAAAAAGTGACAGCTTAACTTAACTTAACTTAACTAATGAAATTCCCCCCCCCCCCCCTCCCCCCAAAGACAACAATTAAATTGGCTATTGAAAAAAATAATGTTTTTATCTCAATAAAAGGTAACAATAAAGTGCCGAAACAAATATATGTTTATTACTATTAAAGTTTCGGGTGTGCTTCTTTGTTGTCACAAATGAAGTTTATTATATGAATCATTTTGAATAATTAAATACATAAGTAATAAAATTAATAGATAAAAAATAAAGGGAATCTTATTGCGAACCCCCTGCCATCGTTTCTTCGTCGACGGAGGGATTTTTAACGCACCACAACCTCATCGGTGGTGGCCGTCCTCGGCGCTACGAAGGAAAGGACTCCGTGATCGACTACCCGCGTGGCGGAGCAGTTACCATACCGGTCTGACGCGCAATGAGTCCCAGGTTCGATTCCAGGCCAGACAGATACCTGAATGATGAGTTAAGATTCATGTTCCGCGTCTGGGTATTTGTGTATTCGTCTTGTGTGTGTCTATGCTACCCACGACACAGGAGAAAATCCTAGGGCTATGGGTGTAGAAAGCGTGTTGTATGCAGTAGATATCCTCGAATCGGATCAGGTAACCGAAGTCCTCTGAGGGCGTTGTCCATGCTCAAACCATATACATTCTCCTACTTACTAAGTTTCTTACCATCATAGATTTGATTGAGTTAAAAGATAGACTTAGCAGATCAAAGTATTTTCATCTTCCCGTATAACTGGACAGCCAATTAGAGTTGCAGTAATGTTTGCAGTTAATTTGCAGTTAAAGCAATTTGTACCGGCGTGGGCGACGTTCCCACAGTGTTTGTGGAAGTCACAGTCGTGTTGATCAGATTTATATATGTTTTACGTGAACATAATTTATTTTTAGTCACCTTAGCTTATATTCACGAATATTGGCTACATTAAATTATTTGATTAATTTCAACAGTAAAATTTGAGTAGATTCTACGTTACATTCATTTTTTTTATTTGACTGAAGTAGCAAATGAGCATGCAGTCCACCTGATGGTAAGTGGTCACTGCCGCTCATGGACATCTGTAATAAACTTCACTCAGAACATGGGTTCTATCTGAAGTCAATCACAGATGCCTTGCTACTCCCGAGGATTATGATGGTCGCCTCATGTGAAAGTGTGCCGGCAACCACACCCTTCCATCGAAACGCAAGAAATGCTTCACGCTAGAAATAAGTGTGTAATTTTAATCAATAAGGTGGTACATCATAAGACCGGAGTTGTAGCTGAGGTTAGCCACAGAAGCCCAGTAACTAATGAGGATTAAGTTGAAACGCTTTGGATTGTATGTGCTAAGTATGTAAACCTTACCTCACCACGAGCAGAACACAACAACACTTTGTTGTTAAGCAGGAATAAACGTGACGGCGGTGCCTCTAGTTAAAGTTAAGTTTAAGAAAGGTGAAAAAAGAGCTCTCCTTCAACGCCGACGATGCATTGGCGACTCCTCTGGTGTTGCACATGTCCATGGGCGACGGTGACTGCTTTCCATCAGGTGGCCCGTCTGCCTTATCGTTAGGTCCAACTATAAAAAAAAAACCCACAAAGATCTTTTCAACCTTCAGAATGTGATAATTATTTAAATACAAAGGTTTCCAGCATATTCAATTTACAATTGAAGTCATATAGGAAGTCTGCAGACCAATTAGGAGTACAACGGAATGTGGGTAACGCAGTTCATTTGTAGGTACTAGTTAAAGTAATTTGTGTTGCGGTGTGGGCGCTATTCCCACGGTGTGCCATTTAGTGTTCACATGGGTTTAGTTAGGTCCTATGTTTAAAATTTAGTGCTTATTTATTTTGTAAAATCTTGTATGTTTAGAAACCCACTGTTTTATAAATTATGAATCAATTTTGAAGTGTATGAACTAATTTTGAAGAATAAGTGGTTCTTGGCCGTGTGGTGTCGGTCTTCAATAGCGCCACTCCCTCTCTTCCCGTGGATGTCGTACGAGGCGACTAAGGGATAAAAATCCGGGAGATGGGCAGCAGCATCTCCTTGCGTATTTTTACATCTACTGCGGTCACTGCGGACTAGCGGTTAAACCCCTAAAAATGAAAGGTCATTTAGGGAGCCTCCTCTATGTCCAGCAGTGGACCTTACAGGGCTGATGGATGGATGGATGGAAGTAATTATATTTGTACAACTAAGCTATCACTGTTTTAATAGTGTCATTTCTTTCTACGAGTTTCCTCTCGCCGTTAAGCAGTGATCATTCACTTTCAAAAATCAGTTGTAGCCTGATTCGAACTTTGTACTCTTTCAACCATTACTATATTATAAACTGCGCTGTTCATTCGCAGTTCATACCCTGTATTATAAAAATAGAAGCCTGTGCACAACGACAGAAGCAAGTGTGTAGCAAAGTGCTCCATTTCCCACAAAGATTCCTCTTGAAGACAAGTGCGCTTGTCACGTTTAGCGCGTCTTATGACACCAACGCTTTCAGCTCTGTGACGTCATAGTTCACTAGTCTTGTAGAATTATGTATGAATGCATCGCGGTTTTTACCTGCGTTTAAAAACAATGTCTTCTATGGATTGTAGCTGATTTAAAATATTAAGGTACCAAACATAACTGATGAAAAAAATGTGGCACTCGTGGACTGCCGCGGTTAAGCTATAATAGCATAACATTGTTTTTTTCATTTCCATTTTCATTCTCATTTTCATTTTCACTGTCGTACCATATACATACACGTTAAGCGAACGCTCGGCTGCGCTATATGGTAGGCGGAGTGCGGGGTGTAAGGTTTTTTCGTTACGGATTTTCTTGATTCGGTGACCGCGTTCACGGCCTGCGATAAAAGCTATGCAATAGCTTATAAATATGACAAGTCGTAACAATTGTTAAAGACGACTGTAATCAACGATATGTAGAACAGGGGTTCTATGGGATCAAAGTAACGTGCTGCTCCCGAAGACGAAGATCGTCGCATTATACAAAAGCATGCCGACTAGCAAAACTAATTTCCATTTTTTATGATTTTTTTTGTATGTCGGTATTACATCGCGAAAAATTATACGGCTTCTTTAACTTGTTACACTACAAAGTGTTGTATAAAATTAGCTTAGTAAAGCGGCTTCGCCCGTTTTGGTGACGTTTACAATAGTAATAAGTATTCTATGCATTATTAATCCAGGTCATTAACTGTGTGCTAAATTTCAGCGAACTTTATAGCGTGAACCATTTTGCGTCTCGGTGGAAGGGTGTGGTGGCCGGCATACTTTTGTATGAGGCAACCATTTTAGTCCTCGGGAGTTGCAACACATCCGTGATGGACTACAGATAGAACCCCTGTTTATAGAAGTTGTTTACATGGCGTCCATGGGTGGCAGTGACCACTTAACATCAGGTGGACTGCATAATCGTTTGCTACTTCGATTAGATAAAAAAATTACCAGTAGTTTTTGCGCGAAAGAGTAACAAACATAGAGTAGCATACATTATAACTAATTTTCGCCTATATAATATTAGTAAGATACATTTACTATATTTTTCACCTCTTGCTAGTTCTTTAAAACGTAAACAAGAAACACAAAAACCGCAGTTTTGGGTACAATCTTTGAAACAAACCGTAAATTGTAGTTGACAAAACATCAATTAAATCGTAGCCCACATCATTTCGTTCTGAATAATTAATGGGAGCTTGAATCCAATCATCCGAGCACCTACTTAGGATTCAATTACAAGGTTGTCATGAACACAAATGTAAACGAGTATTTTGGTTCAAATTATAAAATTAAGCGGATCAACGGTATCATTGTTTTCCATAAAGTTCTACAGTTTGTAACATTTACGTGGAATGCGTCTATTTAGAACCTTTTTACACGTTAATTATATATTCTGTATATAAATGATTAAAGGTGGTAACAACCTTCGTGCTTCAACTCGGATAGTGACTGACCTAGCGATCCCGTGTAGGACGACAGCATGTGTGGCCACATGCTGTCGTAAACACCAGGAGGCGCAGTGTGTACAATGCTCACTAGAAAGAGCCCAAAGGGGGCATCGCGCTCGGAGGACTCCTGTTGTGTTCCATTGGAGATCCCGGAGTCCTCCACGCAGCGCTGAGGATGGCCACCGGGGGGTTTTAGTGAGGTAAAACTCCCACATAACCCGGCGTTGCTCTCTCGGCGTCGGGTACCTTTTGAAGGTTTTTCCCTCGATAACAAAAAAAAGATATAGAAGGACTAAGGTGTAGACTTACAAGAACGCGAACCCGGTTCGCGTACCCCACTTTGCGAAATCCTGGGTTAGTCTATAGGCTAATTTGTTTTGTTATTTTGTACTATTTCTTAATGATGATGGTCCATTTCAGATAAAAGAGAACGCTAAGAAATAAAAAAAATTTGATGGCTTGACGATGTTTGTAATTCAACCTTCGATCGAAGGGTCCTTAAATCTCTTCTTGTAATTTCATGAAAGGAACAATTATATTATACTATTCCTAATTAACATTAGGCCCTACATAGGTTATCCAATTGAGACTTAAAGCCATTGATTGTACGAAACTCATATTGTAATGTACAATTGTACAAAAGGCATCTATAAATATTCTATTAGCTTGAACAATATCTCGCGTCAGTTCAAAGAGGCCGAAACCGTCGATTGTTTGCGCTTAGTTAATTTAGCTGTTTACATTCGGTTCTGCAAACGGATTGGCGTGTAATTAATGTCTAACCAGGACTAGTGATGAGGGAAACTCAGTGTTGTACAAGTAACATTGTTAAATTATAACTAAATTATTTAAAAATACGATTGGTTAAAACCACTTGAGATCCTTTAGTTTACTCCGATAGTTCTTAACCGGTCCGGTTTTTTTGTAGTTTGTAAAATAATTTATTAAATAATTTCATTCATTGGATACCCATTTTGTTATGATATTAAAAAAGAGTTACAACTAGTTTCGTATAAAATTGATAATAAGGGGTCATTTCCGTCAATGGATATTTGTAACCAACTTCATATGTAACCGGGGTTCTATTTCGAGTAAATTAAAGATGCCAACTCAGACCTCATGGCAGCTTATACATGGTACATGGTATTCACACTATTGCAACGATACACATGCTTCAGGTTAGGATTATGTGTGGGGAATGTACCTCCACGATCAAACCATACTCGTTCTGGCACCTTTCAAACTTTCAGTCTCCTAATGAATTACTTCATATAACAAACTTTTATGACATTATTTATATACCTATAACTAGCTAACCTGGCAAACTTCGTTCCGCCTAAAAGTCAAAAATCTACAATTGTCAGTGTTTTTCCACTATATTATGTAAGTATTATACATAAAAAACCTTTGTCTTGAATCACTATATCTATTAAAATTGCATTCAAATATGTAGCGTAGTTTTAAAGATGTAAGCATACATATTGACAAACAGCGGGAAGCAACTTTTTTATACTAAGTATGTAGTGACAAAGCAAAACAAATATGTGTTGGAAGAAAACAAGTGTTTCATTGTACTGTAAATTGTCTGTAGCACCTAACGACTAGTTCAACAGGTAGCCATTACGTGCACTTTTCTAGACGTAACAGGTTCGATTGAGGTTTTTCAGCATTTTCAATGTATTGTGTTCTGAGGTACTCGTACATAAAACATTGAACACAATTGAGGGATATTTTTGGATGTCTTTTCTCTTAAAGTCTTTTTGCTAAAATTGTAGAATATTGGTCAAGTGTGGGTGGGGCTCATGCTAAGCATTGAGTTACATTACGTAGGTACTGATTTTTCTTTATTATTACAAAATATCCGTCTATGTACGGTCACTCATATAATTATATTATTTTTGTCTTATCATCAACAACAATAACTATCAGTAGGGTTCTTTTTGAGTACGAAGAGTTAGGGCCACAGTCCCGCCGAAACAATATAAAATTATACACCGTAGAGAGCATTAAGTCTCTCAGACATACAAATTCTATATATGGTGCTTTCCTTTATCCATATTTTTTTTTTATAATATTGAAGTAGCAAACGAACATGCACTCCACCTGATGGTAAGTGGTGACTGCCGCCCATAGACATCTGAAAGCATACAGGTCATATACAGGTCATAGGGTTCTATCTGAAACACAGATCCGTCGCTACTCTCGAGGATTAAGATGGTCGGCTCATATAAAAGTGTGCCGGCAACCACACGCTTCCATCGAAACGCAAAACTGCTTCACGCTAGAAATAGGTGTGGCGGTGGTGCTTCCTCGGGCGAACTACACTGGTTCATCTATAAGATTTAGAATTAGTATTTCATTGCAAATACGAAGCTATTTTATTAAGTTCTTTAATTCGATAATTCTTGAAATACAAATTACAGTAAAGTAATTCTCGGAACTTGATCATTTCTGTTCGATTGATCCAATCTGTCCAATAGTACTTGAGAAATTCAATCTCAAATCTCGCATTTCCGTTCATTTAACGGTCGTACGCCTCGTGTCGACGCTTTGATATTTTATCTGTTGTTCTTGCATGTTTAATAAACGGTACATTTTATTTAATCTGTGCACATATCTTTTGTCTATTTCTATTATTCTTAGTAAATATTTTTGGTGCGATAGAACAGAAAAAAATCAAATACAGATTATATGTGCTATTTTTCTTTTTTTATACTCTTTTTTAAAAATAGCAGTCCTACATTCTTTAGAGTAACAAATCCGGCAGTTCATTATAGTTGTACCGTAAATCGACGGATTGTAGATTATATTTGAAGATTACGATTGGATCCAGAAAGACACAATAAAGCCAGCAAATGAATGATCATTAGAAAAAAATGGTGGACGGGTTTTTTTCATAACTATGTTATAATGCTGTTTGCCTGATGGAAACACTCACCATTTCTATTGCCATTTCCAACACTAGAAAAGTCACATGCTGAGAGACATAACTAAACGTTGCAACCATAAGAAACTCTGTTAGGACGCTTTAGTTTTTTCTTATAATATTGTAGTAGCAAACGGGCATGCAGTCCTC
Source organism: Spicauda simplicius (assembly GCA_949699795.1). Lineage (NCBI taxonomy): Eukaryota > Metazoa > Arthropoda > Insecta > Lepidoptera > Hesperiidae > Spicauda > Spicauda simplicius. The sequence goes on along the minus strand of OX453060.1, from coordinate 19,808,665 downwards.
TTGATGGTAATTGGTCACTGCCACCTACGGACATTTGTAAGCAACTTCATATAGAACATAGGATTTATCTGAAGTCAATCACAGATGCATTGCTACTTCCGAGGACTATGATGGTCGCGTCATATAAAGGAGTGCCGGCAACCACACCCTTCCATCGAAACGCAAGAAATGCTACACTCTAGAAATAGGTGTGGCGGTGGTACCTCCCCGGGCGAACTACACTGATTCTACCACCTTTTAGTAAAAGCAAAAAGATATTGAGATCCGTTGTTCGCATCACAGGTCAGAATTCATTTTTAAAAGATTTCTGCCCTATTTTTCCATATTTCGCTCTTTGAACACACCAGACCGGATAATTTAGAGACAAAGCACTATAGGACAAAGGTTGAATTCTTCCATTTCAAAGTCACTTCCATATAGGAAGGAACCTTTTTAGTAAAGTGCCCAATTATGTTTGCGTTCATATATTTTTCAGCCCTGTCTGTATTTTAGGTGTCTGTTAGGTCTTCGGGCGTAGTAGTAGTAGGTATTATTTTTTGTTATGTAGGTATTTTTACTCTTGATTTACCAGGTTATATGAAGTAACACGGGTACAGCCAAGTGTCATCAATCTGCATTATAAAGACTGAATTAGGAGAACGTTACATCATCAGTGACATTTAGTGTACTTTCCAGACTTTTGTTATAGCTAATTCTAGCAGTAATGCAGACGGTTTATCAATCAACCAAGTTGGAAAGTAATCGCCATCGTTTATGGACATTTGTAATAGCAGACGATTCTCCAACCCATTAGCAGAATTTGAAGGAGAGCTTTTGTACACTTTTTTTGAAGAACTTCATGGCATAGCGCTCCAAGAATACTTTGCGAGGCCCTTGACATCTTTCACTTCAGCAAAAGGAACGAGCAAACTGAACCTTGTAGGACCGTTTCAATTGGTGTAGAACTTGATCCTTTGGCGAGTAGTGAGGTGGAGACAAGTGTCGCATAATATATTTCTAGCGTGAAGCATTTCTTGCGTTTAGGTCAAAGGGTGTGGATGGCGGCACACTTTATATGAACAACGCATATAAATCAAAGCATCTGTGATTGAATTTACATAGAACCCCTATTCTATATGAAGTTGCTTACAAATATCAGTGGGCGGCTGTGACCCTATTTTTAGCGTGAAGCATTTCTTGCGTTTCGATGGAAGGGTGTGGTTGCCGGCACACTTTTATATGAGGCGACCATCCTAGTCCTCGGGAATAGCAACGCATCTGTGATTGACTTCAGATATAACCCATGTTCTGTATGACGTTGATTACAGATGTCCATGGGCGGCAGTGACCACTTACCATAAGGAGGACTGCATGCTCGTTTGCTACTTCAGTTAGATATAAAAAAGACCACCCATCAGGTGGACTGCATGCTCATTTGCTACTTCAATCAGATAAAAAAGTGTTTGTGCTGCCTGGTTGTGGTGAAGTTGCCTTACCCATCATAGCCAGGTGTTTTTTTTTTTGTTTTCGAGGGAGAAACCTTCAAAAGGTACCCGACGCCGTGGGAGCGACGCAGGGTTATGTGGGATTCTTACCGCACTAAAACCCCCCCGGTGGCCGTCCTCGGCGCTACTATAAAGAGGACTCCGGGACCTCCAACGGACCGCAGCCGGAATCCTGTCAATAGCCAGGTGTAGTGACGCATGACTGTTATTGATTTCCAACCCTATTTGTACATTTCACATCTGAGTACTCATGTGTAAACGTTTCTTTTATCGAATAATATTCCATTTTAATAGTAGCTTGTAATTCGTGAATACGGAAATGCAATTCAGTGCCTGCGTTGTTTGTTTTCAATGAATTAAATTCGCCTCCGGTGTACGGAGCGTGTTTTACAAAAATAATAACTGAAATTCAAATGTAGTGCTACTGGCTTCGGTTTTCATGTACTTTTGTGATTCCAGTGTTTATCATACTTATATTATAAAGGTGAAAGTTTGTGAGTTTGTATGTTTGTAACTTCTTCACGTCTAAACGGCTGGACCGATTTTCATAAAATTTGATAGGGCGTTAGTTGACTCTCTGGATTAACATATAGGGCTACTTTTTACTGTGAGAAAATATCTTACTCCAACGGGACAATCGATACATCGATTTTTTTTAACGCGGGCGAAGCTGCGGGTTTCAGCTAGTATTCAATAAACTATACGAGCACTACGCGATACAAAAATTCTGTTGGTAATTTTGTGTAATGTAATGCAACATACAAACATGTATTTTTCTTGTTGTTAAGTGGTCAGTGCCGCCCATGGACATCTGGGATAAGTCAAGTCATCTCTCTTATCTGTGTCACGCTTGTCCAAACGGGACCAAGTTTTGAAAAAAATGCTTACATTTTTAATATAATACTAAATATATATGTATATGCTCACCTTAACAAAGATATACATAAAATATATAAACGATTATAATACGTAAGGTAATATGAAACATTAAATATAATGAGCCTCAAATTGTTAACCTTGGCAAAAAGATCCCGGAACGCTTGCGATACTACCCTGTTGAATAGCTATTCAGATTCTCTCCCGAGATTAGCTCCAACCCTTCGGTCATTGAAATAGTGTAGACTGAGTTAAAACGCCTATTACTACATAGTATAAAACAGAGTCACTTCTCGCTGTCTTTTCCTATGTATGCTTAGATCTTTCAAACTCCGCTACAGATTTTAATGCAGTTTTTTTTAATAGATAGAGTGAATCAACAGGAAGGTTTGTATGTATAATACGTGTATAATATAGTAGAGAAACACTGATTTTATTTTATTTTGCTAGGGAAACAAACAATGGTCTTAATACTAAATTATCATACAAATAGGAAATTCGTTCATCAGTAAAGTTTCCACTGTAAATAAGTACATTTGGAGCATATACTATACAGAGATAATTAAAAGCAGTTTACATACTAACATTAGCATAGTTAAATACTAGAAGAATGAGGGTAAGGTTCACAATGAGATATTGCTTAGTAGCTGCCTCATACTCCTTTTGACTTTACCTATGGTAGAGCAGAATGGATCTAAAGTCTGCAGTTGTTTATTGTAAAAGTTACAAGCTCGAAAAATAAAGACGTTTTAAGTAATTTAACTGATTGACTGATAATTTTATATTTTTGACTTTTAGGCGGAACGAAGTTCGCCGGATCAGCTAGTTATGTATATGCGTAAGAAACACAGCTGGATTTAAAAGCAGAGTAATAAAAGCTATTAAAAATAGGACCTTTATTGCCGCTAAAAAGCAAACATAGGATCGATCGTTCTTTAATCTGATTGGAGTACCAAACGAGCATGCGGTCCATTTGATGGTAACTGCTGACCATGAACATCTGTAAGCAACTTCATATAAAACTGTGGTTGTAAATAACGTTAATCGCAAATGCATTAGTACTTTCGAGGACTAAGATAATCGCCTTATATACATAAATACACGCACGCACGCTTTCTACACTCATAGCCCCACACTAGGATTTTTTGTGTGTCGAGGGTACCATGGACACACACAAGACGAATACACAAACGCCCAGATCCAGAACATGAATCTAAACTCGTCATTCAGATACCTGTCTGGACGGGAATCGAACCCGGGACCTCTTCCGCGTCAGACCGGTATGGTAACCGCTCCGCCACGCGTCGTCAAAAATGACAGCCGGCAACCACATCCGTCCATAGAAACGCAAGAACTGTTTCTCGTTAGAAAGAACTGCAACGGTGGTAACTCCCCGGTCGAACTTTGTTCTACCACCTTTTTTTTTTGTTGTCGAGGGGGAAACCTCCAAAAGGTACCCGACGCTGTGGGTGCGACGCAGGGTTATGTGGAATTTTTACGGCATAAAACCCCCCGGTGGCCGTCTTCGGTGCTAAAAAGGAGGACTTCGGGATCACGAAACGACTTCAACCGGAATCCTCCGAGCGCGTTGCCTCATCGGGCTCCTCCCAGATGGGCGGCTGGGCCCACCGCTCCGTTTAGTCTTTACGACGGTATGTGACCACACATACCGCCGTCCTTCCCGGGATCACCTGACCGAACGGTTCTAGCTCCCACTCTAGCCGCCCGCAACCCCGGAAGCCCCTTTTAGTCGCCTCTTACGACAGGCAGGGTATGCCGTAGCCCTATTCTGGTCCTGGAACTACACGGTGTTGTTCTACCACCTGATAAAGCAAATACAGCTGCAGTTGAACTGCATGGGTTCGAAGAGACCTTACCCTACTTTCATCCTCCTCCCTACTGTACAAGAGAACAGGAGACCTTGAATTAAGATGTTTGCATGGGACACGACGTCAAAGACAGTATTGAGCGCGTTATGGTGGTACTTCACTTGGTGTGGCTTATTCAAATATCAGTATATTAATTTGTATCATGTATTTCTCAATATATTTAGTGAAAATTCATACGGATTTTACTGGTATGGTAAATCTACTTAACCTGTCTGCTCGGTATCATCACTCAATTTTTCACTTTTTGTTTACATTGAATTTTCTCTGCCTGAAAAACAAGAGTAAACGCGTAAGTTGTTTAATGATAGCCTGATATTAGTATTATCGGTTATTATTATAACTTGATTTTTTGTGCCATCACGAGCGCAGCAGTTATTTTTGCTTGAAAACAGCATTGAGTGCTGTAATTTGGTTTGAAGGGTGTGGTTAGGGAAGCATACTTATTCGAGGCATCAAAATTAAGTCTTTAGTAGCAAGACATCTGTATCTTGTCTAGAGTTTATTACAGTCCGGCAGTGGCATTTTACCATTAGATGGACTGCATGCTCATTTGACATATCTACATAAAAATGTAGACGTCAAGTGTAGTTCCACCGTATACAAGTTATATGCATAACATGTTGTATGCATGCTGTCCGGATATTCTCCCGGTTATTAATTATTCGCTGCTTGCTTTATAATTAATCCGGATTGCTTCGATGCAAAGGGGATTAAATTGATTACTGCACGCTTGTTTACTGCCTTTATAGTTTAAGCTGAAGCAAAATAAGTCAAAGTAAAGTATACAATTTGAAATTAATGAACTTTTATACCCTGTTTATGCCTTAAGAGTATGAAAGTTTAGTGTTGTTCTCTAGCAGAATTTCTTTAGTTAAGGTCCTATGTTGAAAATGTTGTGTAAAAAAGCATATCACAAAAACAAAGGAATATTTCACAGTTAAAACTGTATGGTCAGGCGTAACTCCAGCTCCACTTGCACTATGAATTTAACATTATGCAGAGTTTGGTCATAGATGTGTTACAACAAAACCAAATGCGTTCCGATAGGCGTTCCAATCAATAGGCGTCCTCAGGCACCCCTGAGGACTAACTGGGGACGGCTCGTATAAATACGTCTCTCTTACCATATTTTCCAAGACACGATACGGTAGCGATTAACCAGGGTTGCCAAGTTAGGGGTTTTTCCCCTAGATTTAGGGGTTATAAAAAAAGGATGCGGAATTTTTAGGAGTGTAATATCTTTAGGGGTAATTTTATAACTTCAACATATAGGTGTTTTTAAAGGGAAATCTCCCACTAGTCTATATGATCATGCCTCACGACGAAAAAAAAAAGATTATGCAGACCACCCAATAACCTTTTTTTTTCGTCGTCGGAAAATCATATTTCATTCATAATTCATTGTGGGGATTTTAAGGGTTTTTTTTTATGGAGGCTTTAGAGGGATACATTTTTGAGAGTTGGTAACCCTGCGATTAACACTGCTGCTCAGTCTCACTCACTCACTCAATCAGAAATAAGCGTGGTGATAGTACCGTTGAACTATAACCAGAAATATACCATAAACGAAAATCTAACCTGACTTAGAAGCCAACCATATCTTACTTTAAACTAACGAGCAACTTATTTTTTAACTTCCCCTTTAGCTCAGTTTCTTATTACCTCGTAACTCGACCTAACTCTTTAATGAGATCGACTTGGACTTCAGGAACAAAGGCATTGGAATTTGCTAAGCAAAATAGATCATCTTGAACTAGTACACCGTTTGGCGCATTTTAATAGATCAATTTTTCAACTGCCGTCCATACAAATCTGTTATCTACAGATTTCTATTTCTATCTTATTTATTGAAAAACACTTTTTATGTCTTTTGGAAAATATTGTAGAAGGCAATAAAGGTTGGGAGTCCTCTCCACACCTTTATTGCCCCGAGGCCTCCAGACAGTTTAATCCGGCTCTGTCTGTGAAATAACTTCAGACTCGATATATGAAAAAGCATCACCCGTCATCAAGTTTGACGTCACTTAATTTCCGTTCGGAACTACACAAGACGCGAAGCTATTCGCTATTCAAGCGTTCAAGATTATCTTACTAATATTACAAAATGTCAAACTTTGTGAGGATCTGGGTTCTATCCGAAGATAGCCGCACTCCTGGGCACTCCCAAGAACTCAGATGTTCACTTCATATAGATGTGTGTCAGCAATCACACCCTCCCATTGAAAATCAAAAACTGTTTCACGCTGGACACAAGAGTGGTCGTCCTCTCCGGTCGAACTACACTGGTTCTACCATCTGGAATGTGCGTTCGTTAGGTACCCTTTAAATCAAGAACTACCAATCGCATTGTGCTGAAATTTGACACACAAATAATTTATGCATTAACTCATAGGATATTCGTTAACGTAGTAGATGTGACCATAGCTTGCGAAGCCGCGGGATTAACTTAGTCTTTAATATTTATTCATTTATTTTAGGAAAATTTACAGCTAAACTTAAGAACAGTGATAGACATAGGAAGTAATACATGAAGGCCATTTAAAAAGTTTCCACATATAGAAACATACATATATAGAAACTTGAGTCGACAGGTAATACAGTAATAATAATATGTAGAAACGGTACACATAGAACAATACAAAGATAGAGATAAGTATTAGGACTTAAATAAATCATCCGATAGCATACGTTTAAGTTTAGAGTCTGAAGTTATATTTAATTGGTATAAATCAATGTCTATTTTTCGCGAAACTATGTTAAAAGATATATAAGTTATATATAAAATTCTCGTGTCACAATGTTAGTCTCCATACTCCTCCGAAACGGCTTGACCGATTCCTCTGAAATTTGGTAAGCATATTGGGTAGGTCTGAGAATCGGCTAACATCTATTTTTCACACCCCTAAATAATAAGGGTGGTCCACCCCTCAATTTTTTTAATTTTTTTATATGGCAAAACAACGTTTGTCGGGACAGCTAGTAAGTTATAAAACCATAAGTTATACGGATACGGATCCCTAAGTTCAATAATCGCTTGAAACTTGCAAAGTATAGAAATCCCGATCGAGTGCCCGACATCTTTTGAACAAAGGACACTCGATTCTGAAATTCAATATTCGTCATTGGAACTTGATTAACAAATCGCTTAATTAAGCTGAGAAAAGAAACTGAAAAATAAGGAAACAAAGAATGTCGCTGAAAATTGAACAAGTTTCTCGTCTGAAAATATCAATTAGAGCCAGTGTTGTCTTGATATTAAAGTTAGTTAATTGGAATGAAATTATAATGTAACAAGTTAAAACAAATTATTATAAAAAAAATGTGTGCGTGTACTAGCGTACACTCGTAAGAAGTGAAACTTCTTTATGACGTTATTTTTCAAAAAATAATTTACTATATGCAACTTTACAGAAATTGGTTAAATAAAGTCAAATTAGATAAAGTTTAATAAAAGGCATTTATTAAACTTTATCTAATAATCTAATCTATAATAATCTATTTAAAATCACGCGTGGTAGGGATAACGTAACGTAACGGATAATGGCGCGTAACAGAAAAGATGGCGTGTAACGAAAAAATGTTACACTAATTTTTTTTCCAACCCCGATAAAGAAGTTTCACTTCAATAATAAAACTTAAAACCTGACTGCTTACGAACGATTTATTGCTTTCAGTTTTAGTAGATTGTTTTCAAGCTATTGTTTTTTTTTAACCGACTTCCCAAAGGAAAGAGGTTATCTATTCGTCACGTATATTTTTTTTTTTTTTTTTTTTTTTTTTTTTTTTTTTTTTATGTATGTTCGGGCGAAATGGATAGAAATCGTCGACCTACCGACACGATTCATACGACATTGTATGCGACTAGTTTCACAGGCAGTCCCATATTGAGGAAAATGAAAACCTTTCAGCGGTTTTCCCGGAAAATTGGAAAATGTCGGTTTCTTAAAATCTTGAATAACTTGGGTGTTTATAAACCGATTTCCATTTTCTTTCTTTTATTTGATATGAAATTTCGTCACGCAACTTTTTCTCTTGGACATGGGTATGCTGTGATGCTTAACTCTTTGAGTTATGGGGTGGAAACCACCACCACTCCTCAAGTTTTTTAGATAATTTGAGATAACTCGGCTTCTGCCGAATCGATTCTTATGAAATTTGGAATATGTATTATATATCTATGCTTATATAGGTTGACGAAAAATTTGACCTTCAACTCTTCGATCCTGATGATGCAGGGTTACAGCTATCCTAAACTATAACATTAGCTATTTGGTGCTTACATATATGTAACAAGACTACTAAGCAGAGACATGTGATGAAAACTTGACCTTCAACTCCTCAATCCTGATGATGCAGGGGTGCCTCAAGCCTAAACCATTGGGGTTGACCATTTGGTGCTTATGGATGTGTAATAACAATACTAAGCATAGACATATGACAAAAAAAATTGACCTTCAACTCCTCAACCCTGATGATGCAGGGTGCTGTAAGCCCAAGCCGTAGGTGATGGCCATTTAGTGCTTACGGATATATAATAAGATAGCAAGGCAAAGATGTACGATGATAAATTTGACCTTCAACTCCTCAACCCTGATGATGCAGGGGTACTGCAGGCTTAAACCATAAACGTTAGACATTTGTTGCTCACGGATTTGTAATAACATTGCTAAGCAAAGGTATACGACGAAAAATTGGACCTTCAACTCCTCAATCCTGATGATGCAGGGGTATTGAATGCCTAAGCCATAAAACTTAGCTATTTCAATCTTACGCATTCAAAATGATATTTAAAAAAATGTAAGGTAAAACATTAGAAAAATGGTTGTATACGGTGGAAAATTGGACCTTCAACTCCTCAATCCTGATGATGCTGGGGTGCTTCAAGCTTAAACTATAGGCGTTAGCTACATGATCTCTATGTATATCTGATAAGATTACTAAGCAAAGATATAAGATGAAAAATTTGACCTTCAACTCCTCAACTCTGATGATGCAGGGGTACTTCAGGCTTAAACTATAGGCGTTGGCCATTTGATGCTTATGGGTATGTAATATATTTACAAAGCGAAGACGTATGATAAAAAAGTTGACCTTCAACTCCTCAACCCTGATGATGCAGGGTACTGTAAGCCCAAGCCATAGAAGTTGGGGATCTGTTGCTTACGTGCATGCGATGAGATTACATAGAAAAGATATGACATGATAATTTTGACCTTCAACTCTTCGGCCCTGATGATGCAGGGGTACTTCAGGCTTAAACCATAGGCGTTGGCCATTTGATACTTATGGATATGTAATATATTTACAAAGCAAAGACGTATGATAAGAAAATTGACCTTCAACTCCTCAACCCTGATGATGCAGGGTACTGCAAGATTAAACCATAAGCATCGGCCATATGGTGCTTACGTATATGTAATGAGATTACTAAGCAAAGATATGACATGATAATTTTGACCTTCAACTCCTCAACCCTGATAATGCTGGGGTCCTTCAAGTTTAAACCGTAGGCATCGGCCATATTGTGCTTACGTATACATAATGTTGTTGTTCACAATACCAACAATGAGTTTCGGAGAGGATATAATTATGATCAAAAATTCCACTTTGAATACAATTACCTGAAAGATGCAAGAGTACTACCAACCTTTTTAAATTGGATGGGTTATTTTTATCAGTATCAGTTGAATTATACTCTTAGTTATAAGGTTTATATTACTTTTTCTACTTTAAATATTGATAATTATAGGTCTATTCTTTAAATAAATGTTTACTCAGAAAAAGTTGTTTTATTCGGTTAGGTTAGGTTCGAACAGATTTTTCCAATTCAGAAACTAAGGGAGGGGGCGCGGTAGCGCCCCCGACCGGTTGTGTCAAAGAAGTCTATTTTTATATGATGACGTCAGCACATAATTTTATTCATCCGAAAATCGGAAGAATAATTAATTTCATTCATCCGGTTAGCGGACGACTAGCAACAGCCATAACTGATTTTATCGTGACTGAAAAGCGTGAAAAAAAAAATTTTAAACAAAAAATACAACCGACTTCCATGCCACATAAAAGTAAAAAATAATTTAAATACATGTTGGTTTAGAGCAAACACAGTTCTTAGTACATAGTCCCGAAGTCGGCGCTTACCATATTTTGCTGGATCATGACGAAACTACATGTATCTTATATGAGCGCCGACTTCGGGACTATGTACTAAGAACTGTGTTTGCTCTAAACCAACATGTATTTAAATTATTTTTTACTTTTATGTGGCATGGAAGTCGGTTGTATTTTTTGTTTAAAATTTTTTTTTATGATCTGTTGTTTGTTTAACGTTTTTTTTTGGATTTGCGTCGAATTAGTAAATTTTTGTGCTCTACTTACTGGCTTTCACTTGATACCTATGATGTCATGATATTTGTAAAAATCGCCACTTCTCCTGCCCTTTCTTTCTGATCACAGGCACAATATTAGAAAAGAAAGTGTGTGTGTTCTTATATACACGCGTTAGATATACTTCTTTGGCGTAACAAGATATAATCTTTCAAGATGAATCTTTAAAAAATATATATCTTTCGTCTTATTCTTCGTTTGTAGACAAAACGAAAAAAAAAACTTCATACTGTGATTTTTGTGTGACGAATCTTAAAATTTCACTCTCATCTTTTTTTCATAACGCGCCTGAAGAAAGTATAACTTCAAAAATAGTTAAAAATAGTTATTATGTCACTGTGTGACAACTAAGTCGATTCCATTGATATGACATAGAGTGCGTTCCGTTACCCATCAACCCATTATTGGCCCACTGCTGGGCACGGGTCTTCTCTCTGAATGAGAGAGTTAGGCCATAGTCCACCACAACCGTTTCAACCATTTGGCTATCACTGCTCATTAGACGTTCCATTAGACGTTCACAAAGTTCACGCTCACGATCGCAGTTTTTCCCGTTCCGCTAGCTTGTGAGCGTTACTGACATAATCTCTAGTGGAACGATCACTTCGACTTACCTTATTAGATGGTTCGTCGTGAGCTTCGTGTGGGCGTAAGTCATGACGACATGAGTGACGTATTCGCCGCGACCACAACGACCGCGGTAGTCTTGTGGAATGACGTTTTGGACATTTAGGGCTTTGTGAGCGTCTTCTGGAACGCGCCCATAATACTTTACAATCTGTCGAGAGCTATAGCGAGTGCCAAAGAAATGAAAATCATGAGCCTGCTTCTGACGCGGTCAGATAATGACGAGGTGATTGAACACTGTGTTGTTACTCTTTTGGTTTAGCAATATTTATTAGCAAAATGCAAAATACTATAACACAATTTTGCAAAGTATTTTAATGATGGAGAAACTAGTAGAAGTGTGCATAGATTCTGGTAAAAGCAAACAAAATTTTAGTGTTTTATTCATAACTATTTTATATTTAGTAAATCTTCCACGTAAGATTTATTTTTGGTGGATTTGCATTGTCAATTAAATAAATCATATTTCGTTTATAATGTTATCTTTGTTCATAATTTTCATGTCACCTTATTTATCTTTAATTCAATTTCAGCCTCATATGTTTTGTTTTTTCTTTTTCATTATAATTTATTTTATTCTTTATTATTGTTTTATTTTTTTTATTCTATTTCGTTTTTTCATCTAATGTAAGCAATCTGGCATAAGTCACAGCTTTATCTGTCCTTTGTCAGCAAATCGTAGTGCATCTACAGTGGAATCAGCAGTGACATAATAGTATTTAAATTCACTCGTTCGCCTCGGCTGCTGCAGGGTATTTATTTTTGGATCGTCCAAGGCTTCGTTCTTTTCGGAATTAATTTGCGCCGCGCTCATTATGTTAATGGTGTTTTCTTTTAAAGTCCTTTTTGTTTGCTTTTTAGACTACCTACTAGTGCTGGTACTGCTACTAAAAGGCTTTTGTTAAAATCAATTCCCGTTGCACTTAATATGATACTTAAGGTTTTTTGGGTACTTTTATACTTTTGGTCTTACTTCTTATTTACTGTTTTTTAATTGCACTAATATCCACGAATTAAAATCCGAAAGAACTATAATACCGACCATATTGTACATATTTTATTTACCATTGTTTTTCAGAAGAAACACTGCAATTAGAAGGCAGAAATAGGTGTAGGAATTGGTCCTCCGGAATGAAACCGTACAGAGTTTCGACAACCCGCGTGGCGGAGCGGTTACCATACCGGTCTGACGCGCAATGGGTCCCGGGTTCGATTCCCGGCCAGACAGGTATCTGAATGATGAGTTTAGATTCCTGTTATGGGTCTGGGTGTTTGTGTATTCGTCTTGTGTGTGTCCATGGTACCCACGACACAGGAAAAAATCCTACTGTGGGGCTATGAGTGTAGAAAGCGTGTATTAAAGCGTGTATATTTAGTATTAAATTTTTTTTTTAGAGTTTTACTAACTTAAAACAGGTATTTTAAAAACAAAACTGATTTAATTTATAACAAGCTATTAGGTAGTTAAGTAAGAATTACAAACAAACATTTAAAGTGCATTTATTTATAAAGATATGTTCTAAATATGTTTCACGTGAAAATGTGGTCAAAGGTAATTTGCTAAATATAAGTTTAAATGACATAGTTAGGCCATTTCGCACTGCGGTTAGCCAGTTAACCGCTTCAGTTGCATAATGACGGCAATTCGGTAAGACTACCATGATAGTTAATTTGCAGGAACTCAGATAAATGTTCTAGTATCTCACCAAAGGGACCGCCAATTACATTTTAATTGATTTGAGTAAAGATTTTATGAACTTTTTTGTTAGGTAAAATATAATTAGGATTTTCTCATGAGAAAACACACTAGAACATTTATAATGTCTAGGGGGCCATGGACACAAATAAAGCCGAAAACAGAAAACTCGGACACAAAAAAGGATAAGGGTCTATTTGAATAGAGTACATTTAGATTTCTGATTAGATATCCAAAAAATCTTTATTAGTATGACTACGTTACTGGAGAAACCCGTGGTCCAAGTTTTCCTTTTCAATACAGTTTTCGATAGATCAAATTTACCTGGAACTATCAAATTGCATCAATTTACATTTACGGGTCCCAAAAATTACAAACGACGATTTGGTACGGCGTATTTGCGCATGAAACAAATTTTTATAAGCTACTCGTTTTTTGTGCAATATGACTTTTTGCGTTCGTTATGATGACCGCTGCAATTAGGTTATGACATCGTTTACAGCGATAGCTACATCATCTTGTATTGCCTTCGTCTTATTCATCTTCATCGTATTGCATTGGCCATGTTTGATCGACTCGGAGAATAAGACTTTGGGCATAGCAACGCTACACTTTCTTTTCGAGGAGGAAATCTTCAAAAGACCAGACGTCCTGGAAGCAACGCTGGGTGATGTGGGATTTCACCGCAATTAAATGCCTCCGGTGGTTAATTTCAACACGGGAGACTTTGGGGTTATCGCCGCTACACTTTCCTTTCGAGGAGGAAATCTTCAAAAGACACCAGACGCCTTGGGAGCAACGCCGGGTGATATGGGATTTTACCGCAATTAAACGCCGCCGGTGGTCAACTTCAGCGCTGTGAAGGAGATCACCACCAACGTCCTATGAGCCCCATCCGGCATCGCCATTTAAAAAAATAGCCTGTCACTCTGACAATTAAGCCCATTCCAATGATATGTCATATGTTACAAGCCGTCAAACATACGTTGGGAAAAAACTAAGCTTAGAATTTGGGTAAATAATGAGTTGAACGTGAACAAGTTTACGCCGAACTCCGCGTTCACTTAAGGTCGCACTGAAAACCAGTGCTCGTGGGTCGCCGTTCATACACGCTGAGTGCGACCTTTTCCATCTAACAATAGGTGACATTACAATAATATTTTTTTCATTTAATATTTTGTTTTTGTTTAGTTCTAAGTCTTTTATTTTATACATTTTGGTTGTAGTGCCATATGGAATAAATGTTTCTTTCTTTCTTTCAAAAACCATCTTTCTTTAACACAATTTAATTCCTGCAGCTCCCTTTTACCATCGGACATCTAGACGAAACGCGGGTTACCACCAATATCTAGTTGATGTTCCATTTGGGCGCACAAAGCGCTTCAGTAATTCCTTGCTGCGAACTGCCAAGGAGTGGAATTCTCTTCCGCGTTCGTTGTTCCCCGACACTTATAATCTAGAAGTTTTCAAGACGAGGGTGAATAGGCTTTTGAAACGTGAATCTTTATCCTATAATAAGATTAAAAAAAAAACTGACGCAGACGGGTAAAAGATATACCTACTTAGTTTTAATAGGGAAGGTACTTAAACATTGAACGATACGACGCAACGGGATAATATAACCGAGTCTTTAACGGTGTTTACCATCTCCAAGGATATATAGGTATATTTAGCCTTTAGTTCCTTCACGAAACTATTTCGATACCTTTACAAACATGCCATTTGCCATAATGTCGTCCCTCGTCCCTTCCGCTTTAAACGGTGTCCCAAGTCGACAACAGAGATTGTTACCTTAATACAATGTGAGGCAGGATTTCCTAAAGTGAGCGCCACGGACCCCCTGGGGGGTTAAACCTCAAACTTATCTGGAAATTATTTAACCACGATGAAGTGTCGAGCAATAGGCTAGTGAGTTCAATAGTAATACGTAGAGAGAGTCACGAGTTTATTTGTTTTATTAGCGTTTTGTTTATCTGACTGAAGTAGCAAACGAGCATGCAGTCCACCTGATGGTAAGTGGCCACTGCCGCCCATGGACATCTGTAATCAACTACATACAGAACATGGGTTCCGTCTGAAGTCAATCACAGATGCGTTGCCACTCCCGAGGACTATGATGGTCGCCTCATGTGAAAGTCTGCCGGCAACCACACCCTTCTATCGAAACGCAAGAAATGCTTCACGCTAGAAATAGGTGTGGCGGTGGTACTTCCCCGGTCGAACTGCACTGATTCTACCACCTTGGTTGTTTTATTCCTAAAATAATCTTTGCCAGGGGTCCGTGGGTCTTTTAAATTCTGGAAAGGGGTGACTACAAAAAGTTTAAGAAACTCTGATGTAAGGGGTAGGTCGCGTTGCGTTAAAGAATTCGTTTATTGACACGTTGTTTTCACAAGTCTTTCAATTTTTGTTTGTTTTCGTACTCAAGAATTGAAAAAGTTGAATTGCTTTTATTCTAAATTTCGCTTTTTGGAGAAATTTTATCACTTTGAGAATTTATTCTAGCATATTACTTTTACATTAGGTACTTACGTTTGATAGTTCCATCTGAAGTAAATCACAGATGTGTTGCCACTCCTGAGGACTATGATGGTCGCCTCATGTGAAAGTGTGCCGGCAACCACACCCTTCCATCGAAACGCAAGAAGTGCTTCACGCTAGAAATAGGTGTGGCGGTGGTACTTCCCCGGTCGAACTACACTGGTTCTACCACCTTGAAATATATATAATATAATATATTCATATTGTAATTTCTCTGTAAGTGATTTTGTGTTAAATCTTTTGAGAAATAAATGTCTTTAAATGTAAATGTTGTAGAGAACGTTACACTACATTAAAATTTAATATAGCACCATTACATGAAGTACCCAAAGTCAACATACGAAGTACACAAAAATATTATAAGCTTTCCCATGTCCCACATAAAATGGATATAAAAACGAAAATAACACATCATACCCGCCCTTATCCCGAATCCCGAAGCCGGGAACTTGAGGCATTATCGCCTGTCGCAGGTCCCGGCAGTTTTGCATCTCATTTTTATTTCACAACCCCATTTGCAAGCCGCCCTTCGTCAGGGCTGGGGAAAGTTCTCACTAAGCATCGAATAAAATCCTTCTTAGTGTAATTTAATTGCATCCAACAAAAATCTTTTTGTTATTTTTTTATGTGACAGAAGTAGCAAACGTGCAATGCAGTTTACCTGATGGTAAATTGCCATTGCCGCCCATGGACATCAGTAATTAGCTACATACAGAACATGGATTCCATTTGAAGTCAATCACAGATGCGTTGACACACCCGAGTCGCCTCATGTGAAAGTGCCGGCAACCACACCCTTCTATCATAACGCAAGAAATGCTTCACGCTTGAAATAGGCGTGGCGGTGGTACCTCTCCGGTCGAACTACACTGGTTCTACCACCTTCAGAGTATAAGTTAATTAAAATTAATTTACACTAAGCATCCAATAAAAATCTTTCTGTTAGCTATTTAGTTAGTTTTGTAATTGATATAATTTCATTTCCAAAGATATTTTACAAAAAGTAACGGTTTGATTCACAGTTAGGCAAGAAGAGAAATGAAAAATTTAGGTTTGGCTTTCTGGTGCTTTGAGAGTAGAAATCATTTTGATAGTATGTAAAACCATTATTGTCCCACTGCTGAGCACGGGTCTTCTCCCGGAATGAGAGAGTTTTAGGCCATAGTCCACCGCGTTGGCCAAGTGCGAATTGGTGGACCTCACACACCTCCAAGAACTTTTTTTTAAAGAACTTTCGAGTGTGTAGGTTTTCTCACGATGTTTTCCTTCACCGAAAAACAGTAATAATAAATTTGTAATAGGCACAAAAATCAGTGGTGAGTGCGTGGGTTTAAACCTCGGACCTCCCGATTGAGAGGGCAAGTATCAGCCATTAGGTTATCACTGTTCAATATATGTAGATATATGTATGTCTATTTAATATCTCTAAATCAGTCACGCTATCAACAGTAAACATCATTAACACTAACCACCATTTGAGAGATAATATTGTGATGTCTTTTATTTGCCAAAATATACATATATTTCTGTGTTACACACGTATGTATATTATTCCGAAAATAAATAAATTTGAAATTTGAAATTCTGTGATAAATTAGGTGTTAACTTTTCTATTCATCTATATATATGACCATGGCACCCACGGCAAGGAAAAGTCTGAATGAAATGAAATGAAATAAAATGTCTTTATTTTGAATAGGCCTATGGGGGTACTTACAAATTGTCAGTTACACATATATTTTTTTACACTACCACCGGATCGGAACACGACCTCAACTGAGAAGATCCGGCAAGAAACTCAGCGGGTTTATCTTTTTTGTTATGATGTATTTTTTTCAATCATGTTTTCTTACATTGTAATGAAATGAATGAAACTTCATTTCCCGAATTCGTATCCCAACCCTATTTCCTGGCATCAACAGGTCGGTTTTTTAGATAAGGCTCGCCCCTACCATTAGCTTCTCACGGTTTTGTGTGTTAAATTTTAGAGAGCCATAAAAAGTTATGTCTACTGACCATCTGTAGAGGTTAACAACAGTAGTCTAGCGATTAGGTTAGTGTAATACATACTGTAAAATATGTAGTTTACAAATAGTGTAATAAATATGTATGTTTCGAAGGTGGTAGAACCAGTGTAGTTCCGGGGAAGTACCACCGCCACACCTATTTCTAGCGTAAAGCATTTCTGGCGTTACGATGGAAGGGTGTGGTTGCAGCACACTTTTATATGAGGCGACCACCATAGTCCTCGGGAGTAGCAACGAGTAGCAACGAAAGTCTGTGATTGACTTCAGATAGAACGCATGTTCTGCATGAAGTTGATTACAGATGTGCATGAGCGGCAGTGACTACTTACCATCAGGTGGACTGCATGCTCGTTTGCTACTTCAGTCGGAATATGTAGTAGGTAGCATGCTTTTTATAAATTTTGGTTAGTTTTATTCTACACACGGAGTTAGGTAAAGTGCAATCGACCTGGTGGTAATTGCCCGTTGTCGGTCTAGAATAGTTAAAAGTGGGAGGGGGGAGAGAAGCGCAGATAGGTTATTTTTTCACATGGTAATCAGTTTATTCCTTCGGTGAAGGAAAACATCGTGAGGAAAACTTTTTTTTTGTGTTTGAGGGGGAAACTTTCAAAAAGTACCCGACGTCGTGGGAGCGACGCGGTTTATGTGGGACTTTTACCGCACTTAAACTGTTTTTGTAATTTAAATAAATAAATTTGCCAACAAAATTATGGCTTATTATATATGCTTGTAAGAGATTTGAAATATTTTGTATTAAGAAAACTATGTAGGTATATTATTTTAAGTCGGTCTAGGCTACTGCTGTCTTTGTAAAAACACTCAGAAAGATATTGTTGTCTAAAAAACACAATGATATTTTAGTATTTTTGTACGATGTAAAGTTTATTTTTATCTTAAAGTAATAAACATTTTTATCTCAATCTTTCTTAGATGTCCGAATTTCACTAGCTGCAATTCCGTGGCTTTAATATCCTGTTTACTATTCTCAGTAGACCATTGCACACATAAAGCCTAAACAAGTATTCTGAGAGAAATACTAAGTAAATTTAAGGAAACGTAATATCTCCTTATCTTTTCCTTCCAACCGACGTCGTTACTACGGTAACTCGAATGTATTGACGTTTTTTCTCAATCAAATAACTATTATAACTATAAATAAAAAATATTAAATATTATTACTTAATGATTATAGTAATCAGTTTTACTATAAAAATGCAGCTAAATGAGAGCCACATAAAGTATATAAAAAAATCATAACTTTTAAATTAAATGGTCTGCTAATCTCTAATATAGTATGTAGTAAGTGTACCTAATTGATTTTATGTAGGTATATAAAGCATTTGGCGCTGTCACCCTGTAGTCGGGGAGTAGAATACGGCTACGGTATCCCCTGCCTGTCGTAAGAGGGGTTGCGGACGGCTAGAGTGGGAGCTCGAACCGTCCCACAAGCAACCCCGAGAAGGACGGCGGTACTTGTGGCTGCATCTCGTCGTAAGCACCGGATGATGAAGGGGGATGGTACACGTCCCCCAAGAGATGAGCCCGTGAAGGGCGCTGCGCTAGGGGCCACCGGTTCGTTCCGTTGGAGTTTCCGAGTCCCCTACAAGCGCTGAGGAAGGCCACCGAGGAGGGTTTAGTGGGTAAAAATCCCACATAACCCGGAGTTTCTCCCAAGGCTTCGGTGTACCTTTTGAAGGTTTCCTCCCCATAATAAAAAAAAGGTATATAAAGCATGTCGATATTTTATTTGACATTATCTTATGTACAAAAACTTGACACACACATAAATATGAACTAGTTTAACACATATGATAGTCTTTACCGTGGTAAACGTGACCAAAGCGGACGCAACCGCGGGAGTAACATAGTATAAATATAAGAATATCATCAGCAAGAACTGTGATTTTTTTACCTAAAAATACAATCTAGTATATAAAAAAATGTGTGCGTGTACTAGCGTACACTCGTAAGAAGTGAAACTTCTTTATGACGTTATTTTTCAAAAAATAATTTACTATATGCAACTTTACAGAAATTGGTTAAATAAAGTTAAATTACATAAAGTTTAATAAAAGGCTTTTATTAAACTTTATCTAATAATCTAATCTATAATAATCTATCTAATATCACGCGTGGTAGGGATAACGTAACGTAACGTAACGGATAATGGCGCATAACAGAAAAAGATGGCGCGTAACGAAAAAATGTTACACTATTTTTTTTTCCAACCCCGATAAAGAAGTTTCACTTCAATAAATCAGAGTAGGGGCATGCGTTTCGTGCGGCTGCGTCGTGATTTCAATTCAGCTCGAGCTTGTGTAAAAATACAATACGTTTGAAGGCATTTGGAGGCACTGCGGTCGTGACTGTGGCGCACTTTGCCTAATGGGGAAATATTGTTTGATCGTTGTATAGCTTAATGTAGGAATATTTTGTAATAAATTACTTTTAATACAAGTCTCGTTAGCTGTGTGGTGTCGGATTTGAATAGCATCACTTTCTCTCTTCCTGTGGTTGTCATAGGTGGCGACTAAGGGACGAAATTTAGGAGTAGGGCAGCGGCGTCATCCTGTTTAGCAACAACACCAACTGCTTAACATGCTTGCCAGGCGATGACTATACGCAATAACTCCGATTAAAAGAGGTTATGTTAGCGAGAGTTAACTCTATTTGTTGTGATTCTAGATTAAAAAACATGCGTGCGTACAAAGTACACATGTCAGAAGTGAAACTTCTTTGGCGAACTAATTTATAAATCTTGTTTATATTTATACAAATCTAAAACTTTAAATTTCCAAGATTAAGAGGAAGGGAAAAAGGCGTGATACGACGTTCGCTCTGTCTCACTTTTTCTCTCAATCTTTCTCACTCGCTTGCTCCCTACTCTCACTCCACGGCTAGTTGCTCATGCTACGTTCGCCCTGTCTTACTCTCTTTCAATCGGTCTCGATCACTCTCTCTCTCTTTTCCGACACTTCCGTTGCATACCGGCGTGACGTTTCATCTGTAAAAATTTTACCCTCATGCGCCTAAAGAAGTTTCACTTCAAAAAAACATACGTGACGAATAGATAACCTCTTTCCTATGGAAAGTCGGTTAATAACAACAAAGTCAGACCACGTCTGTCATGGAGCCCTGCAGAAGTAGAAATAAAAATAACGTTATTTACACGAAAACCTACATAAATAAAAGCAACCGTTCATGGTCCCATTCCAAGGCTCCATTGTCACATATTTCAAAGTTACGGCAAAAATAGGTGTTTTCAGTATTATCACAAGGTTTGCGAAATTCGCTTGGCGCTATAAGAGTCGGCGTCGAGCGAATTTAACCGTTGCTTCAATTTATTACCAACCATCTCCTGCGTCTTGCCGTTCCTGTGACCCTCGTGTATGCCTCACGTCTCCACTACAACATGTAGGCGTCTGACATAGTGGAGTACTTGGAAATAAAAACCAAGTTCCGATTGGCGGTCGAGAAGTTGAACTTTAGCTCATTTGTAGTACGCGTCCCAACGCGATTTTTACTTAATCGGGGTTTGGGAACTTTTTGGGAAAAAAAACGGGACTTCATAGTCAAAAGCCGGACAGCAGTCCTCGCGCTACAAACCTACGATGCGGCGATCTGTTTTTTTTTTTGGTGGACACACTGCAGATCCACTTAAATTTGTATAGGTTTGGCGAGCTTTTTGGTCGACAAACTTAAGTTCCATTTATATTTGCAATTGGCGACCTTTATTTTTTTGCTAAAGTCCGGTCCTTCCCGAAAAGCGGGACTGCGACTGTCCCGCGCGGAACATTTAATTTAGATGAAAAAAATCGGGACATTCCGTCAAAATCGGGAAGTCTGGGAACCCTGTTGCCAGCTCATTTTTATAAGATGCGACCATCTTACACCTCGAGAGTAGCCATGCATCTGTGATTGATTTCATATAAACCTTGAGGTCTATGGACTGCATGCTCGTTTGGTACTTCTATTTAAAAGAATAATAAAAAACCGTTACTCATACGGCTATTAGCAGATTGGCTCTTTGATCTCGAAATAGCCGAAGAAAATATGAGCAAGTTTGAAATGCTAACATTTCCATTTCATTTCCCAGCTTTGAACATCATTTTCTAACATTAGATTCTACTCAGTTTTAGTGAAATTAAAACATCAGTTGCAGCTTTAAGATTTTTAGGAAAATATTAGAAAACCGGTGCAGTTTTGTTTTTTTTGCTTGTGGAAACTTTTCCGTATTCTTTCTTTTTGCAATTATTATTTCTTGTTAATAAGCTTTCAGTTTTATTAATTAAAAGTGTAATTAAAAGTTAATTAAAAAGACTTAAGTACGTGTCTAATCATACACTGTAAAGGATTCATAGTCGGCATGAGATTTCATTTTAGCGGCAAAGCGCTAATGTGCAATCGATCAATATTTCATTTCTCAGCTCGTACATGAAGTTAATTCTAGATTATTTTTCTTTTGCAAAGTTTGAACATGCAATGATAAAGTAACAAAGAAGCATAAGGTAAGTTATTACCACCACGCATGGATATCTCTAAAAAACTGAATATACAGGGCTTCTAATTAAAGTCAATTATACATGCGTTGCTACTTCCTAGGATTAAGATAGTCACGTCATATATGTATGTGTGAACAAGCAACTACACCCTTCCGCAAAAGTAAGAACCGATCCGCGTTAAATATAAGTGAGGTCATTGTGTCCGTGTAGTTCCGGGATCAGAATAGGGCTACGGCATCCCTTTCCTGACAGAAGAGACGACTAAAAGGGGCCTTACGGGGTTGCGGGTTGCTAGAGGGTTGCTAGAGTGGGAGCTCGAATCGTCCGGCCAGGCGATCCCGGGAAGGACAGTGGTATACGTGGTCGCATACCGTCGTATAGACCAGACGGAGCGGTGGGCCCAGCCGCTCACCTGGGAGGAGCCCGATGGGGAACGGCTTAGAGGACTTTGATCGCGTTTCTTTGGAGATCCCGGAATCTTCTTTGTAACGCCGAGGACGGCCACCGGGGCTTGGCGCGGTAACAATCCCACATAAGCCTGCATCGGCTCCCACGGCGTAGGGTACCTTTTAAAGGTTTTTAAAGGTTAAAAAAGTGACGTCGTAGACGTCGTGGTACCTCTGCTGTCGAATCATATACTTTCTACCTAAGTTCCTATTCCTATATTTCTTATTCTTTCTTCTCTAGTAAACAAAGTTTTAAGTAGCTTTATGTACGAAGTTTTGTAACAGTCTACTATATATTATAGAGGTGAATAATAATATACCTAGATTTTTTTTTGTATTTCGTATCTCGTTATATTTTTCTAAAAATATTATTTGGTGCGTATATCTGGTTCGTAGACTTTTTTACTTACGTCAATATTCCATACACTAAAACTATAATGTCAATATGTCACAGTAAATCTAACTTTGTGTCCTTTGGCATTTAATTCATTTTGCGGCGCCTGAATTCCTTTAACCTTCACGCTTCAGTTGAGACTGTCACACTTACTTGGCCTGGGGTTTCCAAACTATACGTTAAGGGCCCTGGTGTGGTGGCTCTAATCTTAGGACGTCACGAGATGCATAGGCCCTGCACAAAAGGAATAATCATGTTAAAAAAGAAATCAAATAGTTTGTTATTCTTTTGACTCTATGAAAAAGAGGTTTCAAATTAACCTACAGCCCATAGGTTGATGAGGGGCTCCAAATACCTAGAGTGATCTGTGATCAATTCCTGATATTATTTGTGTCTTACTTCAAGACCGTCATATATCAATAACAGATTTGTTGCTGCATGGGACTACGTATAAAATACCTTGTAAACTGTTTCTCCTTTACTAACACCCTTCAAACTATAAATAGATGTAGCGCAGGTGCCTACAATCTAACCACAAAGAGAGCTCAAAATATTATCAATAGAATTAGTAATATTCTCTATTAAATGAAGTTTTTTTTTTTTTTTTTACATTTGATATAGTTACATTTCTATAACACAGGCTTCACAATACACTACAACCTATTAAGAGGTTCGTAGTAAAGATTGGGAAACCCTGTACTTGGCTTTAGTTCAATAATCGAGGTGTTGCAATTCCGACCTTTAGTACAAAGGAATGCGGTTTGTTGTTGAACATCAAATTGGTAGTTTGGGAAAGTTGTCGCTAAAATATATCCGTGATATAATCGGATAGTGCATAATAATGCAGGATACGTAGCTTTTGGATAGGAATGGTTGCATAAAATACTAATTTCATATCACATACGTGTACGATAGTTTAATAAGGTTAAGGAATAGTATGGTTTGCGCGGGAAGGTACCTTCGCTTACCTATTTCTAGCGTTAAGCAGTTCTTGCGTATCGGTCCAAATGTGGTAGCTGGCTCACTTTCATATCAGACGACCATCTTATCTCTAGGTAGCAGCAACAGATCAGTGAATGACTTCAGATGAAACCCCTGTTGTATATGAAGTTGCTTATCGTACCGTAGGAATAGGTTCAAGCCTGTCAAGCCTTTCCCAAACAAACCTTCCCCGGTCACCCTTAGATTCGTTTTTAACATCGTAAGATCTAATTTCAAAAGCACACTAACAACAATCACTTTTTAGAAATGGCTGTAGCAGGTATACCCTCAATTTTTGACACTACATTATATTTTCAATGTCGCTCTACGATTAATAATAAAAGCTTTTTTGGAATCTATTCAACTTGTAATTTTAGGTTATTCCGAAAATGAAATCATTTTCACACACTCCATTACCGACAAATTGAGATGAAAATTAAACTTCCATTATTCTCTACCAAGAATATGGGATAAGAAATTTTAACTAAATTACAAAATTATGTTTTTACAGGTAATCCATTAGAGGTTCTGGTCTTCAGAATAGAGTGTAAGTCTTATATTTTCTAGATTTAGAATTAGTTTACTTAAAACTTTAATAGTGTCATCAACTTACTTATAAAAGGTTTTGAATTTAATACGTATGTACATATGTGTGTAATGCGGCTATTATTGAACATTCATTATTGTCCCACTGCTGGGCACTGGTCTTCTCTCAGAATGAGAGAGTTTTAGGCCATAGTCCATCGCGCTGGCCAGGTGTGAATTATTGGACAGTGCGAATTGGTGGACCATTACGTTTCTATAAAATTTAATTTATTCCAATTTACTTTTTTACTTATAAATACGTATAACACGCTTTCTACACTCATAGCCCCACATTAGGATTTTCCCCTGTGTCGTGGGTGCCATGGACACTCACAAGACGAATACACAAACACCCAGACCCAGAACATGAATCTAAACTCATCATTCAGATACCTGTTTGGCCGGGAATCGAACCCGGGACCCATTGCGCGTCAGATCGGTATGGTAACCGTTCCGCCACGCGGGTCGTCAAATTATACATTCCAAAGTATTAAATGCCTTAACTTGCAATGTACTTTACAAGAATGGGCAAAGCATGATTGTTTTTAGGAATTATTATAAACTCGTACTAAGATATCAGCATTATTTTTCCATATTATTATATTAATAAATTATTCGATGACGATAAAACATCAGTACAAAGATATTAAGACAAACATCCAGACCCACAACAGGAATCTAAATTCATCATTCAGATACCTCTCTGGCCGGGGATCGAACCCGGAACCCATTGCGTGTCAGTCCGGTAGTTGGTGCTCCGCCATGCGGGTTGTCAAATTCACATTTGTTTAAAACGGTCAACACTAAAGCTAAACGAAAACATGAGTAAATGACGCTTGAAGTGGTTTCCGTTAACATTTCGGAAACATCGAACCGAAAAAATGCGTACATGAGAATACCAAATTATCAAGTTACATTATTTTATTATTATAGAAGTAACAAATAGGAGTGACAAATGACCACGCAATTCATTTGATGTGACTATTGCCGTTTATAAACATCTATAATGACTATCACACGTATAAATTGAGTAGTCTCGTCAACCCATTATTGTCCCACTACTGGACACGGGTCTTTTCTCAGAATGAGACAGTTATAGGCCATAGTTCACCACGAAGGCCAAGTGCGAATTGGTGGACCTCACACCTCCGAGAACTTTTTTTAAAGAAGGTTCTTTAAAAAAAGTTCTCGGTGTTCTGTTCTATGTAGGTTTCCTCACGATGTTTTCCTTCACCGAAAAGCAGTGATAATTAATTTCTAATAGGCACTTAAATCAGTTGTGCGTGCCTGGGTTTGAACCTCGGACCTCCTGATCGAGAGGCCAGGTTTCAACCATTACGCTATCACTGCTCGTTGCTCGCTGCTGCTGCTAGTTTGAGTAGTATCTGAGCTCAGCCACAAACGCTTTGCTACTCCTGAGAATTAGCTTAGAACAACTTATGCAGTTTTTAAAACCGGAACTAGGCTGGGACACACTGGGATACACGCTTTCTACACTCATAGCCCCAAACTAGGATATTCTACTGTGTCGTGGTACCATGGACCCACACAAGACGAATACACAATCATCCAGACTCGGAACAAGAATTTAAACTCATCATTCAGATACCAGTCTGGCCGGGAATCGTAGAACTTTCTTATCTTAGAACACCTTAGAATCTTACAACACCTTATGCAGTTTTTCAAACCGGAACTAAGCAGCGCTTAGTTCTGTTCTCATAACGCAGAAATAGGTGTACCTATCCAGCGCTTTAGAATCGCTTAATCCATGTCTAACTCCAACTCCAAGTGACATTTACGAGCGGAACCTTGGCTGATCGTCGGAGATCGGCGCAACCTTTGCGTTTTCTGTTAATGTCAAATTCACAGGTATCTGTACCGAGGGTGATGCAACCTTTACAGTTTAGAGTAACAGGCGCTGGTGCGAGTTATAAGCGAGGTGGTTTTTTAGTATATTAATAGAGTTCTTTCCATTAGCCGCTAACTCTCATGGTGCACTAGGGTTCTTTGTCAAAGTTCTCATAGAGATAACCACGTAGGTATGTGCAGAGATTCAGAACAGATCTCTATACTTATAATTTAAACGTTCTTCTGATAGAGAATGAAATTTAACATGTGTTACAAAAAGTGTTACATGGCAGTCTATGCATAGCGATCGAAACAATTTAATAATTACACACTCTTCATAGAAATAATTCTGATTCAAGATAATAAAGGGTTGCAAAAATATTTTTTATACATTTTCTTTTACAAAATTAACAAAAACTAAAAGATCTTAAGTTTCTATGCAACACAGATGTTGCTATCAAGCCCAATATAAAACTGAAGGAAATTATCTCATTTAAAAAAATGATCTTTTTAATATATAGGTATCTCTTACACTATATTTTACATCATTTCGGAAAAAAAATGACAGAAGTTCAATCGCACTGAAAGTAGGTATGTAATTTAATCTTGAGTAATGAACAAACAGGGTACATGTATGAAGAAAATTAATGTAACACTAATGAACTACATTAAATCTATACTAATATTATAAATGTGAAAGTGTGTTTGTTTGTTCCTCTTTCATGTCGCCACATAGCTATTATATGATATGGTTTATATGCTGGGAGATAGTTAGGAGGGCGAAGAGTCACGTAGGCTACTTTTTACCGCGTTCTCTCATTCCCACGAAAATATCGATGTTTTGTTAGTTGATGCAAATTAAGTAGTTCCAAGCTTTGTTACTAGATGGCGTTAGTAAAATTTATTTGCAAGGTCTGAATCACGCTATCAAATGCTAATGTTAATATTCTCTGACCGTTAGGGGCTAGTTAAATATAAATAAATCTTTTTAATATTATGAAATCGCTTTGCGGCGTACACTTGTAACACGTCCCAAATTGAAGTGATGATGTATATCCGTAATTATTGTTTTTGCCTAAGCGAGTGAAAGTAACAATGGACATGACTGATCTTACTTAATGTCAGTTATTTGTGAAAATTGGAAGAATCTTCTCTTTTTTATGATTTCAAATTATAACTTTATTTCCTGTTGCCAGGGGTCAAATATAATTCTCCGTACGAATGTTTTGTTTGAGATTAATCGTATGATTTCGTTTATGTATGAAAGTGACTTTTAGTTTCACGGTCTTTATTCGGAAATGTTTTAAAGGCATTTGTATGTTATGTGTTATGATAGTATATGTTTTAATTTAGTCTATTATAGTTGTACTGATCGTGTTGGAATTAACACGAATAAACTTATTTTTCTTTTTTTCTTTCTTTCTTTCTTTCTTTCGTTCTTTCTATTGCAGTAATATTATGTATCAATTATCTACTATAATGTAGTGTAACATTGTGAGCTTTATTTGTGTTTTAGGGGTATACTGTTGTAATACGACGCGCAAAGATATTATTTTTAAAATTTATCTTAAATGTCGGAGATTGGAACGTCAAATCTTAAGTGATTTGGGCGTATTCGGATAGTGGGCGACACTAAGGTGTAGTTGACATCGCAACGCCAATGGATATTATTATTGGGAAAGAACAGAGAGCGGTCAGCGAGCACCAATCTATATCTATACTAATAAATAAAGCTGAAGAGTTTGTTTGTTTGTTTGAACTTATCTCAGGAACTACTGGTTCGAATTTAAAAATTCTTTTTGTATTGAATAGACCATTTATCGAGGAAAGCTTTAGGCTATATAACATCACGCTGCAACTATTAGGAGCGAAGAAATCATGGAAAATGTGAAAAAAACAAGCAAAATTATTTATCCTTGAGGGCTTTCGTTGCGTGCGCTGGGAAAACGGTTCAAGATACCAAAAATATATGAATGAAAGAAATATTCCTCTTGAATGACTATGTATATGTCATGTATTTTTTAAGCGCGGGCGAAGCTGCGGGTTTCAGCTGGTGGAGACATAAAATTACAGTGAACACAAGTGTGGCCAGCCTACGTCCGACTTCGCCGCGTTCCAAATGAAATCCACGATGAGTGATGAAGAAGCACGCCCACAGTATCCCACGTTCTCTTCGTTATTTATATATTCTGTCAAAAATCATAAAATTCGTGTAACGTAATTTATGGATGGCTCCTTTCGGGGAATCTTCGTATGTGGCACTGAATTTGTATTAGTAATTCTTATTTTGGGGTTGATAAACAATCTTTATGCGCTGAACTTCACCAGAAACATTTTTTGCATGTGATTGAAGTAGTCTACCTGGTCGCTGCTAACTATAAACATAATTAAGTAATGTCATTTACATAGAGTAGGGGTTATTAAGTCCATCACATATGCGTTGCCACTCCCAAGGAAAACGATGGTCGCCTCATAGCCGGTACAATTCCCTTCCTTGAAAACGAAAGAATTGCTTCACGCTAGAAAAAAAGTGTGGCGGTGGTACCCGGTCGCACCACACATTTTATTTTCCTAATTTAATGCACAATAGTTTTACATAAAAAGATAAGTTTATCAAGTTTATTCCGCATAGTGTTACAATGACTTAGAACTAGATTGTTTACAAAAGCTGTGTAATCTAGCACAAGCGAGACAATTAGTGCCGAGATAAACTGTCCAGATACCACAGTGATGTTATGTGACTTAGGACGTAACTGTTCAGTTGTATCACTGGCTTTGTTGTGTGAAATACTAATGGGGACAGCCCCTGTAGCTTTTCATTTTAGGGTTCCTTAGGTAAAGGGCAAAACGGTTTTTTTATAGTTGGGCCTAACGATAACGCAGACCCACCTGATGGATGCTAAGCAGTCACCGTCGCCTATGGACTTTTGCAACACCAGAGGAGTCGCCAATGCATCGCCGGCTTTGAAGGAGAGCTCTTTTTACACCTTTCTTGAAGAGCTCCATGTCATAGCGCTCCGGGAATACCTCAGGAATTATTGCAAAGCCGTGAGCTGTCGATCTATAATAAATAGTCAATTAATTATTTTTATTTTTTATAACAGACCGTTTATTACTATGACTGCTATAAAATTAAATATTAAAATTAAGAAAAAATAAGTTCAATACGACATGATAGGTATAATCTGCTCCAACTCATCATGATGGGCAAGGTAAAAGGGAAGAAACGCGCTGGACGCCGGAGAAAGTCGTGGCTGAAAAACATAAGGCAGTGGACAGGGATCACCTCTGTCGAACCACTGTTTCGCCCGACCATGGATCGAGAGAGGTTCAAGGAACTAACGGCCAACCTTCAGTAGGGAAGAGGCACAAAAAGTAGAAGAAGAAAAAAATAAAAATATAGGGAATCCTCATACAACATACCAAAATTATATAAGGTAATGCTGGTTGGTACAAAAAACACAAGTCTACTATAACAACGTTATCTTGAAAATTCTATTTTAATACATATACTTCATGATTGTTGTATTTATTGCACGCATAGCTACCAGATACCACTCAACTCGCTTCGTCAATGTCAAGCTATTTTTCTCTTCTTAAAAACCCGTTATTTCACTAAATTAACTCTACTCATGTAGACAAAACAATAACATTACGGAGAACTCATGATATAATGCACCTAGGTAACCTAAAAAAAATAACCTATTTCGCATATATTCGATGGAAGGGTGAGGTTGCCGGCACACTTTTATGTGAGGCGACCATCCTAGTCCTCGGGAGTAGCAACGCATCTGTGATTGACTTCAGATGGAACCCATGTTCTGTATGAAGTTGATTACAGATGTCCATGAGCTGCAGTGACCACTTACCTTCAGGTGGACTGCATGCTCGTTTGCTATTTCAGTCAGATAAAAAAAACCTAGGTCTCAAATTGTGGACCCAAAGCCGGAACATGCGGGCAACGCCAATAAAACGTGCATTAAGAGCCGATGGAGCGTGAAGCTCTGAACTGAGGTCCGTATGTGCAAAATGGGACGTCATTATCAAACAATGGACGAATCGGTTGTTGGAATACCGAATTGTGTGAAACATTTGCTTCATTGCACTTTGCCATTTTATGATTTCGGTTTTGGGTTTGTTATGTTTTAAACTTGTTACATCCGGAGGTCCAAAGATCAAATCACAGGCACGTACCTCTAATTTTACTGAAGCGTAGTGTGTGTTATAAAATATATGTCACTGTTTTATGGTGATGGAAAACATCGCCTGAAAGTTCCTAAAAAACTTGGCCGATAGATTATGTCCTAAATGCCCTCGCCCTGAGAGAGGCCCGTGCCCAGCTGTGGTACAACAATGGGTTAACATGTATGAAGTTGCTTACAGATGTCTATGGGTGGCAGTTGCTATATTACAATTCGTTAATTTGTTTGGGCTGTACCACAGGTTAAAGTAATTGACAGTCGCACTGGTCGAAATTCGACCTTTATTAATATTAAAAAACTAAATTTCATATTGTCTAAAGTAGCACGTATATTTCTCAAATTCAAATAAATTGTAATAATTTTCTACTTATTTTGAACACACCCATTAAAGGTAAAAAGAGGTTTAATTAACTAAGCTCCATTTAAAAGTAAAAGGCGGTATTTTGACAGACATCTGACATTTTTGACGTTGGGTTTTCATAGTAAGACATTGTATGTTTTATTTCGATTATTATATATGTGTTTGTGTCAAATGCGCGTGTAATGTGTTTTTAGTTGATTGTATGTTTTATGCATTATTTGAAAAACTATTACCATTGCGTAATCCTCCTCTACATTAACTATATCTCTCTATCTTTCCTCTCCTCCGTCTGCGGCAAGTATCTTAGAAACGGATCACATGTTTTTGCTTCACGTATTAATATAAAGATACAAACATACATACGCTCATAGACCATTACCCTCCTTTTGAAGCAGTCGAGTAAGAAGAATACTTCCATTTATTATTGCATAAGCAATTACTGTAGGTGCATAATGTAAGGTTACAGTAAGGTTACCCACCTGTGACACAATTCGCGCCATTGTTTCGCGTTTATTACGTTTCTCCTAAAACGGTAGACAAAGGTCTTAGAACATACAGCCAAGTTAACTTCAATTGTTTTTTTTATGACAGAAATGGCGTATTGAGCTTAATTATAAGTATTTTAGGATCCCTAAAAATATTTTTAAATTACTTAAGCATGCGCACACTAATAAAATAATTATATTATTGACTAATCGTCTAAACTTACCTGAGTGGATGAAAAAATGAAAATATAAAATATTTACTTGAAATAAAAACTGCTTAAAAGGTTTATTTTATTTATTAGTAACGGAAAAAGTGTAATTTAGTCCAGAAATAAAATTAATCCAATAACATTCTTATTTTTATTCATTAGCTCTTGCCCGCGATTTTGTAAACGTCAATAATTATATAAAATAGTATAATGAAATATACATCAATTATTACCTGTATATATTTATATATTTTATATTAGCCCTATTTGGTATGGAATTTCAAGAAATCCGTTCCATAAGATCACTTACGCGAACGTTATCGTTTAAGACTCAAGTGACTATTTGCAGATATTTTTAAAAACTTTGTTTTAAACGTGGCTTCTAGCTTTTCTGCCCAACTTTATTAACTTTGTTGATAGAAACTAATAGACATTAACGGTGCTCTTGGTTGCTATCGGCAAGTGTGCGTGCGTGAGACCAGCAATTAACAGCTTATTAAGCCGCACTGCGGCAAAACTTATCCACGTAACCGAGTTTGACGTTCTGAATGATTTAAATCCTGTTTCTACAAATTTTCACGTGGCAACTTGTTGGATTGTTGGCGGTGAAGCGAGTAAGCGAAGCGAACGTTTAAAAGATGTTATTACAGTTAACGTTCTATTGTTTTGAACCCATACATAATAAAAATAAATGTTTCACGTGTCTGAACGTCGTATATAGGTATATTTATAAAAGAATGTGAATATTATTAATGTTATAAATATGGAAGTTTGTGAGGATCCTTGTGAGTTTGTTGCTTTTTCATGGAAAAGCCACTGATTATAATAATAGGTATAGTTGAAATTCGGCACACAGATATTTTATTTCCTAAATTTAAACATAGGACAATCATTATTGTTATAGACATCACTAAACTTGACGAAGTCTCGGGAATTACTAAATAATAATCGAAATCGTCTACAAATTTGTCTTTTGAAAATATTGTACTATTGTTATTTGATACAAATATTTTGAACACAATGAATCAAATTAAATAACAAATTAAAAAGAAACAAACAAATAAAAGTCGTTATCCTTATAGCTCGCTCGGTTGTAATGGGTTAACTGCATAACATTATACGGAATGACGTGAAGTAACTTATTAGAGTATCCATCAAGTTGCCAATTAGTAACTATAAACGCTAATTATTAATGTACGTGTTAAACGGGAAGTACATTGTACGAACTGTCAATATCCTACATTTTCATAGCAAAACGTTTTTATTTAAGGCGTGGTTGTATTACGCAAGGCATAAACATAAGGTAAGTGGTAATACTTGAAGAGCAGTGATAGACTAATGATTGAAACTTGCTCTCTGGATTCGAGGTTCAAACCCAGGCAAGCGCCACTGATTTTTTGCTTAAATTAAGTGCGTATTAGAAATTCATTATCACTGCTTTTCGGTGAAGAAAAACATCGTGAGGAAACCTACACACTCGAGAGTTCTTTAAAAAAAAAGTTCTCGGAGTTGTGTGAAGTCCACCAATTGGCATTTGGCCAGCGCGGTGGACTATGGCCTTTAACTCTCTCATTCTGAGAGAAGATCCGTGCCCAGCTGTGGGACAATAATAGGTAGTACCCCGTAGATTTTATAATTATATTACGCACATAAATCAGTGGTGGCTGGGTTTGAACCTCGGATCTCCCGATTGAGAGGGCAAGTTTCAACCATTAGGCCATCGCTACTCTATTTATTTGTAATATTAATTCGATTATTATACCAGTATTTATGTCTAAATCGGAGGCTTAATATTCCACTAGATTCAGTTAAAGTATTTTTATCTTATTATGTTCCCCGCAGCAACTGGAGCGGAATAATAGATGTTCAATAAATACGTTCAATACCTACAGCGCAGAAAGTTATGTTAAGATATTTGTTCGTTCATTGTGGAATTATTTCTAGCAGTGATTTTTAATCTTTACTAGTTGACCCGGTGACTTTGTTCCGCCTAAAAGTCAAAAATTATGAGTGTTTCTCCACTATATTATACATATATTATACATGAAATCCTTCCTCTTAAATTACTCTATCTATTAAAATAACTGCATTAAAATCCGTAGCGTACTTTTAAAGTTTTAAGCATACATAGGGACAGATAGCGAGAAGCGACTTTGTTTTGTACCATGTAGTGATCATGGCATGACTTCGACAGTAAATAAAATATAACATGTTCGTGTGGAGTATATTTGAGCACGGGATTTGAATAAGAGAATCTTAGGCGATATAGAATTTAGCCCACCGCACTGGCCAAGTGCAAATTGGTGGACTTTACACACCTTCCAGACCTTTTTTTTTAAAGCACTCTCGAGTCTGTAGGTTTCCTCACGATGTTTTCCTTCACCGAAAAGCAGAAACTTATGCGTTATTTGAAAAAATATTAGCATTGCGTAATCCTTCTCTACATCAACTATAACCGTGCGTAATTTCGTACTCCTCCGTCTGCGGCAGTTATTAAAATATAGATAGGAATTGAAATATTTGCCTTTGATTATAACTTTTATTAAAAACATATTTTTCAAATCGTGTTTTCTTTGTCTTGACACACTTTGACAAACACTGATATACATTATTTACATTTTATCTTAGAAATACCGTCCTTACGTATTATTAACTTAATATATTATGTAGTTAGTATTAGTGTATATTAATTTTGCATTTTATGTGTCATTTTGTTACGTCAGCATTAGAAAACCGAATAGGAAACCAGGCTGATTATGTAAATTATTAATTTACAATCTTCCCTTTACGAGGATACTGCGAATTCTAAGTATTAATTTAGATAAAACATGATATTTTACTACGTTATACATATTTAAATCTCATTAAAATTTTTGTGTAGGTATATCTTTTGGATATAGATATGACAGTGAAGTAGCAAACGATCTTGTAGCCCATATGATAGTCTGTTGCTTCTGCTATAATGGATATTTGTAATACACTCCAGGATTTGTCTCCTTTACGTCACTGTCCGTGAGTACTACGATGGATTATAACTATGTGATTCAGCCATTTGATTTTATAAGTAACTTCAGCTAGTTACTTACAAAATAAAACACAAAAATCTAAAATTATCAATGTTTCTCTACTATATTCCATCCATCCATCCATCCACCTGCATTAAAATCCGTAGCGTAGTTTTAAAGACCTAAGCATACATATGGACAGAAAGCGGGAAGCGACTTTGTCTTATACAATGTAGAGATTTAAAATTACTTATATTTTATACAGGTATTTTTATTATTTAGTTATAAAGCGACACAACGCGTATAATTCGAGTATACCACCACCACAACTATTGCTACCATGAAGCAGTTCTTGGGTTTCGATGTACATGTTACCGATTCACTTTTATATGAAAGCATCTTACCCTCATGAGTAGCAACGCATCTATGATTGACATCAAATAGACTTGTGCTCTACATTAAGTTGCTTACAGTTGTCCTAGACACCCTCGTTTGCTACTCCAATATTATAAATTAACTTATTTATGTACCTTTCAAAACGAAGTAACGATAAAATCCCGAAAATCCGATAATACCCGATAATATCAAAAAATTTACATATAATATCTTTAAAATAAAATTACATGAGTGGCTTATTGACAAATGCTTTTATACACTAGAAGAATTTATGAAATCTTAATTACCTTTATTAAAAAATGTAATAGTAAATGACAATTAATCTGTTCAATTTAATGTAATCCTATGAAAATCTAATGAAATTAAATATAATTCTATCAATGTAATTCAAGATAAAATACTTTGTATGCCACTATGTGGAAAATGTGAGTCTCAAATTTCTAAAATGTACCAACATCAACTGTAAACCACATTTATACAAATAAAGTTATTATTATAATTAATATTATTAAAATAAACTACATCAAACTTATTTACAAGTTATTACAGCATTTATGATAAATCAAAACAACAACCTAAGTTTCTCAACTGAAACTGAAAGGACCCAAAAGAGAGGCATAACTCATCTTTGATCCAATTCTCCTACTCAAGTTTGTTTTCCAAGATGGACCTTAAACTTTATCCTTTTATCTTATTACCGAGTTTTGGTCCGTTAATATTTTCTCCGCGAATAAATTAAGTATTCAGTCAGTTTATGTCTCTGATAAAATTTTACTTTGTTACAGTTCTAACAGAAATCTAGGCACTGTTTATGATGTTAAGCTATTACATAGCTTCGCGGGCTTTGAGCGCAGCGATCGGATCAAGAAATTTCGTAACAAAAAACCTAACACCCCCCACTCCGCCCACCATGAAGCGCGGCCGAGCGTTCGCTTAACGTTACATATACGTTATGGTACGACAGTACGAAACTCGCTCGAATATGTAAGCAGCTATTTGTAAGTATATAGTATCAAAGAAAAAAACTTACGCATTCTAATACGCACATAAAGTGGTGAGTGCCTGGGTTTGAACCTTGGACCTCCTAGATTGAGGGGGCAAATTTCAACCTTTAGGCTATAACTGCTCTACCATTAAGCTATCACTGCTATCGCAAGAACTGCTTCACGTTAGAAATAAGTGTGGCGGTGATATCTCTTCGTTTGCACGACACTGGTTATACCTTGGTTCCAACCATAACTTTTTCTGCTGAAGGGGCGCTACTATTTTATAATGTTAAAAGTAGGTAGGTAAGTAATTATTTGATGGCGACAACGTAAGGGCGGTATTACCTTTTAGATTTTAAATAAATGGGTTTCGGTCCTTCTGTTCCCGAAATTTTGGCATGTGACCCACCATCACCACCATAACGTACAATGTAACTAAGCAATTTTAGGAAATTATTCTTATCTTCCTTCTTTGTTTATCTCCTTTTCTCTAATAAATAGATGCATCAAAATAATATACTTGTTATAATACAATACAGAGTTCCTTTATTGCAGTGCCAACATTTCTAAATCAGTTTACAAAAGAATATATGCTTTCTCCATTGCAGCCCCTACATTTTATAAAATGCTTTAGGCGATATCGAATGACTCGCAGAATTCAATTTGGAAAGTATCAAACGTTTTCATAAATATCTGAATTGAGTTTAAGGGAACGGAAATAGAGTATTGGATGCCAAGAATATATCGCTCTGCTTCTACGAATATGATTTTAGACTATTGTTGTCGTGGAATTGATACAATTTGTTACATAACAGGTATTTACTTCGTAACATTGGCAGTGAACAAATAATATATCGCTCTGTTATTATAAATGTCGTCAATCCTTTATTGTCCCACTGCTGGGCACGGGTCTTCTCTCAGGAATGAAAGAGTTTAGGCCATAGACCACCGCGCTGGCCAAGTGCGAATTGGTGGACTTTATAAATAGGTGGTGATTATAAATAGGGACCTTTTATTTGCGAGGGGTACCTTCAAAAGATTCTACACTCAGTAGGATTTTCTCCTGTGTCGCGGGTGCCATGAACACACAAAGACGAATACACAAACACCCAGACCCAGGACAAGAATCTAAACTCATCATTCAGATATCTGTCTGGCCGGGAATCGAACCCGGGACCCACTGCGCGTCCTTTGCTAACAAGAAATAGTAAATTTAATTCTCTCGACGTTAGATTACGGTATTAGGAGTAATTTCGCATATATATATGCAAAAATTTCTAAATCGTATTTCGCCTAACTATATATTTGTATATTTTAACAACTCCAGTCGATTGTACATATTTTTAGGTAACATTTAGCCTAACTCAGGCTATCAAAGATTAATAAATCTAACATTATATTAGCTTTTTAACGCGGATAAAATCGAGGGACACAACTAGTCTACATGAAATTGAAAAGATATTGCGTAAGTGTCGTGTTGAACTAAATGACAAGTTGATGTCGTGGAACAAGACAAAGGGTATAGTAGAAATAGTTATTCGTTTCAGAGAAGAAACAATAAATATTACGATACTTGTGCAAAATATGTTGACAGGTGAGTGAAATCAAATGTAATTTAATGTGTATATATGGACCTACTTATGCAAAACAGAATTAACCCACACAGCGACAGTTTTAAAAAGACATTTTTGTCAAAATTTTGTATGTTGTATAATTTTAGGTATTTTTTTTTACAATGTTACACAGAATTATTTGTTCTTTATATACAAATATGATATTATTGAAATTTATCAACATTTTTAATAATAATAGGAGGAAAACCCGTTGGTTCCTTTTTGCAAAAGTAGGTCCATATATGGAACTGATTTCTAATATATAATTTTAAACTCAGTTTTGTTTAGGTCTTGTTTAGGAGACAAGTTTAATAGGGGAGTTTCCAGCGGTGGACTTTATGGCTTTTTTTGTTTTAGACCAGAACTTAGCAGCGCATAATACTTCTGCTTTCGGAATCGTACTTACAAAGTGTACTAACACCTCGAAAAAGTTTGTTCTCATACCACAAATATTATTAAGCTATTGCATAGCTTTTATCGCAGGCTTTGAGCGCGGCGAATCAAGAAATTCCGTAACGAAAAAAGCTAACACACCCTACTCCGCCTACCATAAAAAATACTGTACAAATAAATATATTACCGCTTCAGTCCCCGAGTGCCGCACGTTTTTTATGTTAAAGGTGCTTTAGTTTTGAAGGTGGTCCAATCTGAACTCTTCGTTTGAGTTTCCAGACGTACCGTCACCTGTTTCTAATTTCTACCCTATTTACTTTACAATCAACGTCACATGTGTTTGTCAAATAAAAGTAATTAGTATAGTTAGCTACAGCATTTAAACTCTCGTACCGAACAAAGTTTTAACTAGTCTAGTTTTGGCTGTTACGCGAATTTAGTGTAGCATTTGATTTGACTGGAAACCGTAGAATCAAATGGACTATAATTTAGTTAAATTGACGTAGGGTTAGTTTTTAGCTTATTTTAACTACGTTTTGGGTAACATTTGTCTCAGTTTTGGACGAAATGTCTACCAATTTTTTATAAGATTGAAGTATCAAGCGAGCATGTCCCTTTGGTGGTAAGTGGCCACTGCTGCCCATGGATATTTGTAAGCAACTTTATAAAGAACAAGGGTTCTATGAAATCAATCACAGATGTGTTGCTACTCTGAGGACTAAATGGTTTTAAATTTTTGAAGGTTTGACACGGCTTCCTCACGAATCTTTAGACTTTTCTATAACATAAAAGTAGTAAATGAGCATGCAGTCCAACTGATGGTAAGTGGTTATTGTCGCCCATGGACATCTGTAATCAATTACATACAGAACACTGGTTCCATCTGATAACAATCACAGATGCGTTGCCACTCCGGATGGACTAGGAAATGCAAGAAATGCTTCACTACACTGGTTCTACCACCTTGAACTTACACTTGTGTTGCTACTCCCGAGGACTGAGATGGTCACCTTATATGTC
Source organism: Spicauda simplicius (assembly GCA_949699795.1). Classification (NCBI taxonomy): domain Eukaryota; kingdom Metazoa; phylum Arthropoda; class Insecta; order Lepidoptera; family Hesperiidae; genus Spicauda; species Spicauda simplicius. Next base: position 19,769,712 of record OX453060.1, on the reverse strand, counting down.
AAAAGTTTGAACGAGAAAATTTTATTAAGACTGATAATTAGACTGTAATTAGTTACGATGTATTATAATTTACTTTTGCTCTTGTAGTTTAGTGTTGATCTTTGTTATTATATAATTCTATCTGTATTGTGATAAGTTCTAAAATGAAAACATTAGTTACTTTAAGGTCTTTGAAGAAAAAAATCAACAACTTCGCCAACGAAATTACTCAACCGTATTGAAAGTCCTCTTTCGTGAAACAAAGTTTGAGGTTTAAAGTATCTTAATATTTATTATTCGTTAAAATATTCAAGGGCTCTAAGTAAAAGGTTAGGATTGTCGTTTGCGAGGAGGAGGGGTTATAGAAAAAAACGATACGATGGATGCTTTTTCAGATTTGGAGACACACATGTGTATTTTGCCGAAACTTGAGCCTATCCCATGGCTCCCTCGATTGCCTTCAGAGAGTCAACAGATACTTTTAATTTAGAGTTATTTATATATTTGAAAAAAATATTAGCATTTGGTAATCCTCCTCCGTCCTCCGAGGTTAGCTTACTACGGATTACCGCACTACTCGAATAAGGCAACAATACAGTGTCACTTCATAACCGGCTCGTTGCAGCAATGTTTGGTTATGGTTGACCAATATGTTTTACTGCTTTGCTAGTTATGTAAGTGGTGCTGTAACGGTAACGAACTGTATAACTGGTACTTTGTAGACTTGTAGTGTGACAAGTTCAAGTAAACTTGAAATGAGTTTTTCTTTCTATTGGTGAAACATCTGTAACATTTTGCTTACAGAAAAAAGTATTTTACGTAGTCATTACACAAGCTATGATTGTTCATATATATGATCATCCATCCATCAGCCCTTTGAGGTCCACTGCTGGACATAGGCCTCCCCTAAATGACGCCACTCCAACTGGTCTTCTGAATCCAACGGTTTCCCGCTGTCTTCGTCAGGTCATCGAACCACCTGGTGGGGGGGGGGGCTTGATATTATATGATATTAATGCAATATATGGCTTGTTACAATAAAGAGTTTACCTAATCAGGAATAGCTTTTTCCTATTTACCTTTTGTCCGTTTTTTGATTTAAAAAAAAAATGTAATGTAGAAAAAAATGCTCTTAAGTAGGTAATTACATTGTATGGACTAAAATGAAAAGGTAGGTGGTAGAACCATTTTAGTTCGACCGGGGAAATACCACCGCCACACTATTTCTAGCGTGAAGCATTTATTGCGTTTCGATAAATGGGTGTTTCACATAAGCCGACCATCATAGTCCTCGGGAGTAGCAACGCATCTTCAGATGGAACTCATGTTCTGTATGTAGTTGACTACAAATGTCCATGGGCGGCAGTGACCACTTACCACCATGTGGACTGCACGCTCGTTTGCTACTTCAGTCAGATAAAAAAAAAACGTATACGTATAATGTACATTGCAATATGTGGGCGAAAACGTATACGGGTTTTGTTTCGAGGAAACGCAATAAGCTCGTCTTATGACACTGAACGCTTCGTCGGATCTTATTAGAGTAGGCAATTGACATCTCGTGGGTGTAACTTAGTGTATTTGTAATATTAACCTACTTTATCAGTACCAGCTAAGTTCTGTAGATATTATTAGGTACTAGAAGAGTCTACGTATCTACTGGATAAATAAGTAGTCCGGATCACGGAAATCCGAAATTGTAACATGAAAGAAATTATAATGAAGTGAAGTGGGTCCATTGTGGGGGTCTGTTTTTATTTAGGAAAATGTAACGATAAGACGAATGGGCATATTTTTTCATTTCGAGGGAAAATCTTCAAAAGGTACCTGATACGTTGGTCGCGACACCTGGTTAAGTGCGTTTTATACCGCATTGAAAGACGGGTGTCCTCAGCGCTGCGAAGAGGGCTCCAGGATCTCCAACGAAACGCAACTACAGACCTCTGAGTGCATTGCCCTCTCGGGTGCCATTCGGGTGAACGGCTAGTCCCACCTCATCCTCTGGTCTTTACGACGGTATGCGATACATACCAAATGGAAGACCAGACGGAGCGGTGGGCCCAGCTGCCCATCTGTGAGGAGTCCGATGGGGCAACGCGCTCAGAGGACTCCGGTTGCGTTCCTTTGAAGGTCCCGGAGTCCTGTTTGTAGCGCCGAGGACGGTCACCAGGGGGTTTTAGTGCGATAAAAATCCCACATAACCCTGCATCGTTCCTACGGCGTCGGGTAACTTTTGAAGGTTTCGCCTCGAGAAAAAAAGCGTTGAAGTTGTATTATAAACTTGTTACACATTTGGTATAGGTAACTTTCATTTTAAAAACAGTTTCATTCTATATGTTTTTATCCGCGAAAATCGAAGTCTGTAGATGAGTTTACTTGTTTTTTTACACAACGTTGCATTTGTGTTAGTATTTATAATACTTATGTCCCGAAATTCCCAGGGGCGTATTAAAGTGAGCCACGGTGAAGCTTGGTCTTGCATTTATATTTAAAAATGTTTTAACTAAGTACATTTTGAAATTCTCGTGGGGGTATACAACAGATCGACGGAGAAGCTTGGCTGGTTTAGTAAGTAGTTTTTATCCCGAAATTACCACAGGAATATACGAATGTGTGACGGAGAAGTTTGGTCGGGTTAGGTGGTATGATTTAGTACAAAACAAAACTATTAAAAGGTCGCGATTCAGAACAATGGGGATCTATCGAATTATCTTAACTCTAATTTGACGACAAGCATTGCGGAGCTGTTACCATACCGGTCTGATGCGCAATGGGTCTCGGGTTCGATTCCCGGCCAGACAGGTATCTGGTCGGTATTAAATAAATTGTAATAGTTTTCAAGTAATAATTTTGAACGCACCTGTTAAATGTAAAAAAAAAAGGTTTATTAACAAAGCTGCATTTAAAAGCAATAGCGGGTACTTTGACAAATACATTTGACATTTTGACGTTATATTTCGTTTATTATGTATGTGTTTCTGTCAAATGCAAGGTAGTGAGTGTCATGTGTTTTAGTTGATTTTATGTATATTTTATGCATTATTTGACAAATTATTAGCATTGCGCAGTCCTTCTCTACATCAACTATAACCGTGCGTTATTTCACACTCCTCCGCCTGCGGCAAGTATCTTATCACAAGTTTTTGCTTCACGTATTAATATATAGATTACTTGACTAAAAACGTATAAGTATTAAACATTATATGCACCCCATACTAGGGTATTTTTAATAAATTACACAAATTGGATTGCAGTAAATGCATATAAGCTCCATAAAGCTAATCTTATTAAGTAATGAGGCGGAAAATTGCAAATTTTGCCTCCATTTTGCTAATGCAAGACCTAATTTCCCGTTATAGTCTTGGCAAGCTGTTCATAAGATAAAAGTAGTGTATTACCGTAATAATAATAATTACAGATTATGTAAATGTTACGAGTAATTCCTTTGTTCCTTGTTTTATTGTTCTTTGCAAATCTTATATTTACAAGGAGCCTTTCAGATATGTGAAGGATTGCAATTGTAGTCCCGAGGGTATACGTTGTAGAACCTTTAGTGCTTCGACTGGAGAAGAGCTATCGCACATCTATTTCTATCAAACATATTTAGAGCAGTGATAGCCTAATGGTTGAAACTTGCCCTCTCAATCGACAGGTTCGAGGTTCAAACCCAGGCACGCACCACTGATTTATGTGCGTAATAGAAATTAATTATCACTGCCTTTCGGTGAAGGAAAACATCGTGAGGAAACCTACACCCGAGAGTTCTTTAAATAAAACTTGGCTAGCGCGGTGGACCATGACCTAAAAATTCTCTCATTCTGAGAGTAGACCCGTGCCCAGGAGTGGGACGATAATGGGTTGACGAGACATTTAGATTCGGGCGCTGATGTGTTCTAATTTAAATAGTGTGTTTAGGGAGACATAGTTATGTGGGGCGTTCCTACTTAGTCCTTACGGGTTGCTAGGAATCTCTGACCAACCTCAACTAAGCCACTCTTAAGTGCTTCTCTCAGAATGAGAGAGTTATAGGCCGTAGTCCACCGCGCTGGCCAAGTGCGTATTGATGGACTTCACACACCTCCGAGAACTTTTTTTTTAAAGAACTCTTTGGTGTGTTGGTTTCCTCACGATATATGGTTTTAGACTAGTATTATCGCGGAATTGATACATTATAATACGTAACGGGTACTCACGATATGCGGTTTATGAATTCTTATAGATTCTCCTCACGATGTTTTCCTTCACCGAAAAGCAGTGATAATTAATTTCAAATACGCACATAATTTTAGAAAACTCAGTGGTGCGCCTGGGTTTGAACCTCGTACCTCCCGATCGAGAGGGCAAGTACAACCATTAGTTTATTACTGCGCCATATATAAAAAACATACAGACACATATCTCTAAAGAGACGATTGCACAAAGTTGTATCAACGAGCAAAACCCCTTTCTAACGCAACTTTAGTATACTTTACTAACCTTTTTCGCTATCAATCTTACAAAATCTCTTACGAACATCAATCCTATTGTATCGGGGAACTTTACCAGACTTTGTTTCAGCGAGAGAAAGTGGGTTTAATAGCCCATTGTTTTGTCACTACCACTTTCTATTCGATCTGGACTCGTTTGTCCGTTTGGTAAGTTATCTATCGATCACTGAGGTCACTTGCCTGTCAACGGGAAGTTTGAACTATCGTGATTTTATAAACTTTTTAATATGATCTGTTTTGTGGTATGCATGTGGGGTCAAAGTTGCAACTTAATTTTTTGTCGTCATATTCCAACCGAGCTGAATTTTTAAAGACGTCAATAAGTTATGATTATTGATGTCCATAAATTAAATATGATGGACGCCCCAAAGTGGCGGTCTAATTGTTTTTTTCCACCCTTTGATATGGACACCTAACGATAGTATTTTCTACGAGGAATATTGTTAAATAGTAGAGATATTAAATATTGGTTTGGACAGAAAATTATGTTAGTTATTTATTTAATCAGGTAACTATTTTTAACAATTTTCTTGCATGTAAGTATGTATTGTTGCTATAGGAAGGTACTGAATAAAATAACTGATTTTATTTTTCAATATATCTCGCAACTTTACAACTTGAATTGAATTTTAAACATTTTGTTATTTTTGATGGTGTATAATATGGTTTTGTAGGTTATTTTTTTAGGACCAAAATTGTACAAACTGCAGTAGTAAAGTATAAAATTACTGTATTTGGTACAATCTATCAATTTTTTGCATATTGTTATATTTTCACCAAATTACTTATGCAGTTCATATAGCTTCAAGCTTTGAGAAAAAGATTGTACAACTGCGCTTTTTTTGCTCGACTTTACAGAGGCACTGTCGCTCAGATATTTGTATATGCGAAAGTAAAAGAACGTCTCGGCCAAAAGAACGTGTCTTGGAAATAAAACTGTTGTAACAAGAAGTTAAGTCATAAATAACATTGATTAACTAACGAAATGTTTCTAAGATGCGTCTCACGTACAAATGAAGTGGACCAACTTGAGCCACTTGGCGATCGATATGGCCGGAATTGGCTGGCGATAACTTGTATGACGTAATTTTTTTTACGCCATCTACTCTCATAGCCCCATAGTAGGATTTTCTCCTGTGTCGTGGGTGCCATGGACACACAAAGACGAATACACAATTTGCAACTGAATTTTAACCAGTTTAAAAAGTTTCATTCGCGTTTTTGAACGATGACTAAGTTGATTGGACGACATTTTAAATCCAATATGGCGGACGACACAAATGTAGGAACAATTGGACCTACTTATGCAAAACAGAATCAACCCACACAACAACAGTTTTGAGATAAAGCCATTTCTGTCAAAATTTTGTATACTGCATAATTTTAGATTATTTTTAACAAAATCTATTTACAATGTTGCACAAAATAATTTGTTCTTTGTACCTATAAAATTAAGATATTATTGAAAATCATCAAAACTTTAATAATAATAGGCGAAAATCTCGTTGGTTCCTTTTATTATATTATACTCTATGCGTTCCCCTGTAATGGGTGTTAAATGAAAGTATTTTTTAAGAATAAAAATAAGTACCTATTAAAACGCAAACACAAAAGCAGGCCCACTTAATAGTAATTGGCATATACCGCTATAAATATCTATAATCAACTTCAGATAAGGTAAGAGTTCTACTTAGTGTCGCTTCCAATTAGTCTTACTTGAGAAGTGTCTCCTTAGCACACCCTTGAAACCACAACAGCGCTGACTAGGCAAAAATAGGTGTGGGGGTGGTTTTAAACAAAGGGCTCTGCCACCTTTATTATAAGCTAAACAAAAATTCCCTTTGAAGTAGCTTCCATTCCTGTCAGGATTCCACAATACTCGTAGATGTCTGACACCGCTCCTTTGTTGTCAGAATTGAGTGACATCAGAAAAGTTCCCGTTATTTGTAAAGGAACATTATATCTCCCTTTGATGTGTATACCATTTATTCAATAGAATTTCAGCTCTTCTACGAAATAATATGCATAACTGACTCGTATTTGTATAAACATTCAATATGTCATAACTGTTTTAACCCATTATTGTCCCACTGCTGGGCATTGGTCTTCTCTAAGAATGAAAGAGTTATAGGCCATAGTCCACCGTGCTGGCCTACCTAGTGCGAATTGGTGGACTTCACCTCCGAGAACTTTGTTTTTTTAAGAACTCTCGGGTGTGTAGGTTTCCTCCCGATGTTTTCCTTCACCGAAAAGCATCGATAATTAATTTCTAATACGTAAAAACGTACGTAACATATACACATACATCCTTTTTTTACAATTTCACATTTATGATATTAATTGTTGGTGGGTTGACGACGACTTATGTTTACCTTTTGATTCTTCGTTTACGATTATTCAAAATTTTGGCAGAAACACAGAACAGAAAATAATATAAACTAGTCACCCGTCGCATCGGTCGAAATTCGCCCGTAATTTACATTAAAAAAACTTACGTTCATATTGTCCAAAGTAATACGAATATTTCTCAAATTGAAATAAAATGTAAAAAAAATTAAGTAATTTTGAACGCACCCGTTAAATATAAAAAAGAGGTTTAGTTATCTAAGCCGCATTTAAAAGCAATAGCGGTATTTTGACAAAGACATCTGACATTTTTGACGTTATGGTTTTTCATAGTAAGACATTGAATGTTCTATTTCGTTTACTATGTATGTGTTTGTTATAAATGCACGGTAGTGTGTGTAATGTGTTTTTAGTTGATTTTATGTATGATATATGCATTATTTGAAAAAAATTTTAACATTCTGCACTGCTTCTCTACGTCCACTATAACCGTGCAAAATTTCATACTAATCCGTCCGCGGCATATTACCTAAAAATGCTTCACAAGTTTTTGCTTCACGTATTAATAATATAAAATGTACATATAGATGAAGAGTATCGTATATCACTCGCTTCGAATACTTTTATCTTTAGGAAACTTCCGCACAATTCCTTTCACTTATTTCCAATATACACATAAACAGGAGGAAATATTGGGATCGCAAATATACTTGTATATACATATCTAATATAGCTGTTTGTTCCTGAGACACGCGTGTGGTCGTCATTGTTTACACGTGGTTTAGCAAGAATATCAGAATTTTGCTTTTATTCCTGTATGTGGTGAGCAAGGTCGCAAGAGAAATTACATCACTACATAGTATAAACAAAGTCGCTTCCCACTGTCTGTCCCTATGTATGCTTAGATCTTTCAAACTACGCTACGGATTTTAATGCAGTTTTTTTTATAGAGTGATTCGATAGGAAGGTTTTTATGTATTATACATGTATAAGGCAGTGGAGTAACTCTGATAATTTTAGACTTTTAGCTGGGTCAGCTAGTAGAATATATGTACAGTCAGAAGAATCTAAAAGGTAGTAGATATCAAACCGCGATCCTATGATGTAACATCCGATGTAGAGAATAATTGACTCCGAAAATCTAAAAAAGTGCTAATAAAGTAACTTGCCAAATATAGCTGTTTTATGATACATTTTAGTTACCTCTACTCTACTGAAATAAAACGGTATGTCTTTATTTTGTATAGGTTTACTTTTCCAGCTGGTAGAACCAGTGTAGTACGACCGGGGAGGTACCACCGCCACACCTATTTCTTGCGTATAGCATTTCTTGCGTTTCTATGAAGGGTGTGGTTTCCGGTACACTTTTATATGAGGCGACCATCTTAGTCCTCAAGATCAGCAACGCATCTGTGATTGACTTTAGATAGGACGTAAGTTCTATATGAAGTTGCTAACAGATGTCCACGAGCGGCAGTGACCACTTACCATCAGGTGGAATGCTCGTTTGCTCAAAAAGCACAAATTTTCAGTTACAATATTTTTTCTTACACTACTGCCGGATCGGAACATGATTTCAACGGAGAAGATCAAGTAATAAACTAGCGAGTTTTTTTGGATAACATTTTTTAATTTTTTTAACCATGTTGTTTAACATGAGCAATCAAGTAAGGTTAAATAATCAACCATTTAGCTGTGGGAGTCATTAACAGTAACGGTTAATTAACTCGTTATTCTGTGAAATATTTTCGCCGGGTTTTATACCATGGCCCAAAGATCTAATCAACATTTTTTAGTGGCAGAGATCGCCATCACCAGATACAGTGAGGTCACTGATAATTTCATACCACAAAGGTAACAGAATTTCGGTATTCGGCTGTGTTGTCCTCATGGATATGATTTCTGTCTTATAACACGAGCTCGTAGGATACTAACTTTTGGTGGCAGAATTATGTGAAGTTTTCTAATTTAATTCTCAAGAATAGCCACGCATCTACCTCAGGTTTATTACTATCCATAAACTATTTTTATTGAAAATGCGAGATCGTCATTTTTTGTCTATTGCTAATGAAACGAATTAACAAAATCTAATTTAGCATAAATACATTTTTTATGTCCAATTGAAGTAGTTTTTAGGTGGTAGAACTAGTATAATTCGACCGGAGAAGTACCACCGCCACACCTATTTCTAGCGTGAAGCATTTCTTGCGTTTCGATGGAAGAGTGTGGTTGCAGGCACACTTTTACATGAGACTACAATCACAAGTGCGTTGCTACTCCCGAGTACTAAGATTATCGCCTCATATAAAAGTTTGCGATATTTATTTGTAAATGTCAAATCCATAAGCTCATTGCGAATTTTCTCATTACAAATTGTTTTGAAAACAAAGTACTACAAAACTAAACCCGATAAAATTTCTTCCTCGTTTTATCCTGGAAGAAACAGAGCGGTACATTTTAATTAACTTCGCAAACTACTTCAAAGGCGGATCCGCGAGTAAGTTGCCCATTCAATGCATAATTAGTTAAATCGGTTTCTTCTAGCGGACATTTTGAATATCATTTCAAGCTTACGAGTAAGGCTGTACATTTTATTTTCAAATCAACATGCTAAGGACGTTTGTGTATTTGAAATTTAAAATATGTGTTTGTAAGTATTATTTAATACGCATATGCATAGTATACACAAAACACATGCACGCATCACACAACATGATTGCATTTTACAAAACCTTACATACTCAAATTACCTCTCATCCCTCCCTTTATTACCTTTACATACGTACTCAAGTAATCCTGCACACATGCAAGCACCCCCCCCCCCACACACACACACAAATACTAACACACACATATGTAGAGAGAAAGAGAGAGAGTGATATAAACGTACACACAAATATAGGGCACTCACGAACAAGCACACGCACAAAACACATGCACAAAACACACGCACACGTTCACACACACGCACACATATATATATGTATATATATATATAGAGAGAGAGTGATATACACGTACAAACAAATATACAGGCACTCACGCACAAGCACACGCAAAAACACACGCACAAGTTTACACACACACACTCATTCAGATTTACGGACCTACACACATACACATACATAAATAACACAAGACTCGCTGTAATTGTGTTATCCTTAATAGACTCTAATTTATTTACTCGTACATTTTGTCTGTGTTCATTTGCTTCTATAGCGTTTAATTAAGTTAACTAATAGAACAAATATACTCTTTGTAAGCGGGTAGTTTGTTTCTTTGTACTGCTATTTCTTTTACTTTATGCAGTTGTGTTTCGTTACTTTGTTTTGTAATTTAGATAACATGGAACTAAATGGATATAACGTTAAGTAGTAGATGTATCATAATATATCATTTTTTTCAAGTTCTTTAATTTAAAATTATAAAAAAATACACGACTGAAGTTTAATACTGACAAATGCCTAAATATATTATTTAACTGTTTTGTTTATTGAAGTGAAACTTATCGGGGTTGGAAAAAAATTTAGTGTAACATTTTTTCGTTACGCGCCATCTTTTTCTTATCCCTACCACGCGTGATATTAGATAGATTATTATAGATTCGATTATTAGATAAAGTTTAATAAAAGCCTTTTATTAAACTTTATCTAATTTAACTTTATTTAACCAATTTCTGCAAAGTTGCATATAGTAAATTATTTTTTGAAAAATAACGTCATAAAGAAGTTTCACCTCTTACGAGTGTACGCTAGTACACGCACACATTTTTTTTTTATATAATATGCTTAAAGATGTCCATTTTTTAAGCAACTTCATATGGAACATGGGTTCTATCTGAAGTCAATCACAGATGTGTTGCCACTCGACTATGATGATCACCTCATATAAAAGTCTGCCGGCAACTACACCCTTCCATCGAAACGCTAGAAATGCTTCACGCTACTAGACATTTGTGTGGCGGTGGTACTTACCCGGTCGAACTACATTGGTTCTACCACCTGTATTATTTAAAAGTTGTGCATAGATTCCAATTGGAGTTTGCTGTTTTCTTTTGTTTGTTTGCCGTCCATGGATATCTGTAAAAAACTTCAAATATACAATAGTTGCGACTTTCGAGGACTGTGATGGTCGCCTCATATAAAGTGTTCTGGCAACAATACCAAAGAAATAAGATAATAAGACTTTCGTGTTACTAAATCGAAATAGGATACTAAAAGGGGCTTCCGGCCTTGCAGACGGCTAGAGTGGGAGCTCGAACCGTTCGGTCAGGCAATCCCGGGAAGGACGGCGGTATGTGTGGCCGCATACCGTCGTAAAGACTAGACGGAGCGGTGGGCCCAGACGCCCATCTGGGAGGAGCCCGATGGGGCAGCGCGCTCGGAGGATTCCGGTTGAAGTCGTTTCGAGATCCCGGAGTCCTCCTTTTCAGCGCCGAGGACGGCCACCGGGGGGGTTTTAGTGCGGTAAAAATCCCACATAACCCTGCGTCGCTCCCACGGCGTCGGGTACCTTTGGAAGGTTTCCCCCTCGAAAACAAAAAAAAAAAATCGAAATCGGATAAAAAACTCTTCCTTAACTCTTTTTTATTCCTTTACACACCAATTTCCCAATTCGCCCACAAACAAGGCTTACTCAAGTATTCAGTCCGCGGCTTCGTTCGGTAAGTGAGTTACGCATCCGATGGGATCTGCATTGGATTCTGTACGAGATAATTCTGTTTTATTTTCCACAATCTTAATGCGATAAGAAAAATGATATACCGAAATCTACGGATTTTTCTAAGTGTTATTTTAAAATAGAGCTGTTTTGTAGAAGATTGAGAGAAAATAGGTCGTTAAAGAAAAAAAAAATGTTCTATTAATACGTGAAGCAAAAACTTGCGATTCGTTTTTAAGATACTTGAAGCGGACACCACACCTATTTCTAGCATCATAGTCCTCGGGAGTAGCAACACATCTGTGATTGACTTCAGAGAAACCCATGTTCTGTATGTAGTTGATTAGGTATGGTAAGTGGTCACTGCCGCCTATGGACATCTGTTCCATGGGCGGCAAGGACCACTTACCATCAGGTGGACTGCATGCTCGTTCGCTACTTCAGCATGATAAAAAAAAAAATTAGGTTGCACACCGTAGCTTCGTTTGAGATTTTCTTTAGTAGCATTTATATGAAAAGTAGGTATATAAAATCGGCCTTATATAGAAATGCAATGTTCTGTAAAAAATCAAATCAATGTATTTGTAACTTTCGAGTTGAACGTACACAAACATAGAAACTGATTTTGTATGTAAGACTGTTTCTATGAAATTGATTTCGTGAGATGTTTCAATTTGAGCACCAATAAACTAACCTGTCAAATATAATGTATGATGGAGTACAGTGGCTTTCTCCCCACTATTCAATATCACGAACTAGCTCTATTTTATTAGACCCTTTCTTCCAGTATGATGGATCTGTGTTACGTGTGTAGCTAATGGTCTTAGCCAATCCTGTAGATTGTACCTAAGTGTTATATATATCTGGATGTAACATTTTTTGAAGTGAAACTTCTTTAGGCGCATGAGGGTAAAATTTTTACAGATGAAACGTCACGCCGGTATGCAACGGAAGTGTCGGAAAAGAGAGAGAGAGTGATCGAGACCGATTGAACGTAGCATGAGCAACTAGCCGTGGAGTGAGAGTAGGGAGCAAGCGAGTGAGAAAGATTTAGAGAATAAGTGAGACAGAGCGAACGTCGTATCACGCCTTTTTCCCTTCCTCTTAATCTTGGAAATTTAAAGTTTTAGATTTGTATAAATATAAACAAGATTTATAAATTAGTTCGCCAAAGAAGTTTCACTTCTGACATGTGTACTTTGTACGCACGCATGTTTTTTTTATATGTACAAGTAGCAGACAGTCCATCTCATACTCAGTGTCCACCAGGGTTGCCAGACGTCCTGATTTCTGCATCAAAGTTAAATATCCCGCGCGGGAGAGGCTCGGAAAGGACCGGACTTTTGCAAAAAAAAAGGTCGCCAATTGCAAATATAAGGAACATAAGTTTGTCGACCAAAAAAAGGTCGGTAGATAGGAATATTCATGATGCTAATTCATGCAACTAAAGTCATGTTGGATACAATAGCCTATTTATAACTCTTTGATCTAGTCCTATCTAGACGTGTAGATCTTTGTGTATTATAAATGAGTCTATACCATTCCATAATAGTTGCCACATGTAATGGCGATCGGATTCCGCGTTAAAAACTAATGCTAAACAAATAAACATGTTTTTACACTGTTATCCGATATTCTTGCCCGACGTCGCTCCGGTATCAGATTGCATAATACGTTGTAATTGCTCTGCATTTCAATCCATTATTTATAAATCCCTAGCTGGCAATCTAGTAGCAGGTTGATTCGTACTTAACTAAGTTAAGGTAGCTAAAGAACATGCCATCCCTGTGCCGGTAAGTAGCAACATTAGTTAGTTAGCCCATTGACGTCTGTCGTAAATATATTTCAGTTCTGAATTATCAACCTAGATTAATACTCTAGAAAACTTAGTTGAAATGCCTTGCGTATTTCTCTATAACAACACGCTTAAAACACCGAGAAGTGCTTACATAACTACAAAGCCATTACAGTGACATAAATACCATTGCAGTTAAATTAAAGAGTTCTCCTAAAATTGAATAACTTTAAATTACGTATTAGGTTGATATAATCGGTGAGCAGTGATAGCCTAATGGTTGAAACTTGCTCTCTCGATCGGGAGGTCCGAGGTTCAAACCCAGGCACGCACCACTGATTCATGTGCGTATTATAAATTAATTATCACTGTTTTCGGTGAAGGAACACATCGTGAGGAAATCTACACACCCGAGAGTTCTTAAAAAAAAAAAAAAGTTCTCGGAGATGTGTGAAGTCCACCAGTTCGCACTTGGCCAGCGCGGTGGACTATGGCCTAAAACTCTCATACTGAGAGAAGACCCGTGCCCAGCAGTGGGACAATAATGGGTTGACGACGAATCGGTGTCCGACTCGAAAACGGATAGTGTATATACACACTAAATAATACGATACAATGATGACCCATTCCGCTGTCACTTGCATGTTGCACGCATGACTTTTACTTTCAATGGCACGGATTGTTGCCTAGCTCTAGATGAGATATAAATATGTTATACAGCGTGGTAGTTTTTTATGTTATTATTATTAACTAGTTGACCCGGCGAACGTTCCGCGTAAAAGTAAAAAATCTAAATTGATTATTAGTGTTTTTGTGTACAATACAACATAAAAACCTTCCTTTTGAATCACTCTATCTATTAAAAAAACTGCATTAAAATCCGTAACGTAGTTTTAAAAGTCTAAGCATACATAGGGACAGACAGAGGGAAGCGACTTTGTTTTATACTATTTAGTGATTTTTCTTTTTTATTATGCAGGTGGAAGAACCAATTCGACCGGGGAGTTACCGTTGCTCTTATTTCTAGAGTGAAGTAATTCTCTTTCGGTGGACGGGTGAGCTTGCCGGATTACTTTTATATGAGGTGACCACCGGCAGGAAAAATCTGTGATTTAACTGACTGAAGTAGCAAACGAGCACGCAGTCCACCTGATGGTAAGCCGCCCATTGACATCTGTAATCAACTTCATACAGAACATGGGTTCCATCTGAAGTCAATCACAGATGCGTTGCTACTCCTGAGGACTATGATGGTAGCCTCATGTGAAAGTGTGCCGGCAACCACACCCTTCTATCGAAACGCAAGAAATGCTTCACGCTAGAAATATATGGGTTATATATGTTATTATATATATGGGTTACTTTTATATGAGGTGACCACCGGGAGGAAAACATCTGTGATTGATTTTAGATATAAATTTATTCAATATGAAGTTGCTTACAGATTTCCAAAGGCGGTAGAATCCACTTATCATTAGATGGACTGCATGCTCGTTTGTTACTTCGATCTGATATCATATCGTCAACCCATTGTTGTCCCACTGCTGGGCACGGGTTTTCTCTCGGTATGAGAGAGTTTTAGGCCATAGTCCATCGCGCTGGCCAAGTGCGAATTAGTGGATTTCACACACCTCCGAGAACTTTTGTTTTTTAAAGAACTCTTGGGTGTGTAGGTTCTCTCTATGTTTTCCTTAACCTTAAAGCAGTGATAATTAATTTCCCGCCTCATATAAAGTATGCCGGCAACCACACCCTTCCATCGAAACGCAAGGAATGCTTCCCGTTAGAAATAGGTGTGGCAGTGGTACCTACCCCGGTCGAACTTCACTCGTTCTGCTACCTTTTAACGAATGAAACCTCTGGGACAAACCATATTCGTTCTACCATCTTGTAAATGTTAGGTATGATATTTATTCACAAAATATACGTATTGAATTTCAAATGGACGAGAAAAAAGTACCCCATCAAAAATAAATTGCATGGCTAGAAAATAACTTTTTAAAATATTTTTAGGCATAGGAACCCTATTACTAACCCTCCGATGTCTGGCCGTTTGTGACAGGCCTCGTTCTATCAGACCGTTTATTATTTGACCCATTTCATTTTTTACAAGTGTGTATTTGTTGTCGCTATAATAACAAATAGAAAAAATATTAAAGGGATGTATCTATATAAGTGTTATTTTTCGATTTATTTACGTATTGCACGTAATAAATATATATAACGAAGTGACAGCGTGACGTGTGACATTAGGATGGTCGAGGTGTCTTCGTTATTATTCATTCTTGAAGATTTCAAGTAAAACACAGCAATAAACTTCTTCGTTTTATTCACAATTGAGGAGGTGTGATTGCTTCGACGGTTAAAACAAGAATCTTTTTTTTACCGACGTTCGCTCGCCTTTTTATAAAATGTTTGGTGAGGTGACAATAACAAATTTATGGAGGGTAAACTAAATTACAATTCTTAAAATCACTAAATATTGCTACTTTAATAAACAAACAATTTTCGATCTTTAAACTAAAATAATTATTTTCGGCTCCGTGTTTTTCATAAAAACGCGGTTTCGCGCCGACATATACTTTAAATTTTCACAATGCATGTATTTATAGCTGCTACAATAACAAATGCTTTAAATAAAATACAAAATAAATACGGAACGCTCTGCGTACAGCCTTCCCTCTCATATGGTCAATAATGTACTGTACAATGCGTTGTCTCGTGTGTTTTACACCGAATAGCAAAAGTAGCAAATTTTAGGGGGGGTTAATTTTAAATAACGTTACAATATTAATATTATAAATGCTTTCTGAAGGTTTTTGATTCTATATCACGTAAAAACTACCGGTCGGATTTCGCTGAAATTTGGCACTTATGTACATTATGTACTAGTTTATTACCTAGTTTAGCACATAGGATGCTCACTATCATGGTAGCCATGACCGAGGCGGGCGAAGCCACGAAAAAAGCCTAGTACCCATATAATTTTGAGTGTTCTGTAATACGAGTATTGATTATCGTCTCGCTTTCAGTGTACATCGTGTCTTATTAACGTTGAGTGAGACCGATATTTGCGACCGTGACATGTGATTTGCTATTTCTATTATTGATATTTCTTTTAGTTTTTATATGTATTGAACGATGAGCATGTTTTTTTAAATAAAGTCTGAGAAACTATCATATTTCAAGAACTGCACTCAAGTTTCTTTTTTGAAAACAAATCCACAAAGATAGTTTATTTCGGCAAATAAACCACATAGTAACTTTGTTTATGATAAAAAAGTTATAATAAAGCCAAAAATTAAGGTACCTCATATACGTAAAAATAAATTAGAGTGCACTTGGCCGTTAGATAGTTTTGTCCCAAGCCTAGTGGGAATATTTTGACTAAACGACGTTGACCGATGTGACGGGTGACTAGTATGTACAATATAAATAATATTTTTTTTATAAGGTTAACGTAACGTTAACGTAAGGTTAACGTAGGAGACAAGTATTTAGTGCACCTAATGGTAATTGGTCACTTCCGCCTATGACCATCTGTGAAAAACTTCATATAGAACAGGAGTTCTATTAGAAGTCATTGAGTAGCCACTCCCGAAGACTGAAGTTGGCTTCGTATGAAAGTGAGTTGACAACTACACCCTTCCACCCAAACGCAAGAACTGCTTCTCGCTAGAAATAGGTTTGGCGTGTAACCCGGTTAAGCCAGTTTTGAAGGTGGTAGAACCAGTGTAGTTCAACCGGGGAACTACCACCGTCACACCTATTTCCAGCGTGAAGCATTTCTTGCGTCTCGATGGAAGGGTGTGGTTGCCGGCACAATTATATGAGGCGACCATCATAGTCCTTGGTAGCAACGCATCTGTGATTGACTTCAGATGGAACCCATGTTCTGTATGAAGTTGATTACAGATGTCGCAGGGGGGCAGTGATCACTTACCATCAGTTGGACTGCATGCTCGTTTGCTACTTGAGTCAGATAAAAAAAACATATTCGTCCTTCCACTTACCTTTTTGCTTTTTAATGTTTTCGGAGTCGTATAAAGCGCATTGCATATTCTTTTCATCTTAAACCTTTAATATAAAGCAGAAACGCTTTCCGTTTTTTACAAAAAAACAGTTATGTCTTTGTTTTTAAGAAACGGAAGATTTTCTCAGTGTTCTTAGTGACTTTCTCTGCATGCTCTAACTAAAGCTTTTACATCTACACTTTTAGTCCGCGTTAATGAGACTTTGTTTGTTTCATACAGTCTTTTATAGTCTTTTCCTTTTTACAGTTCCTATTTTCCACGAGTGATTTTAAAACATTATGTTTGTTCTGTCGCTATATATAAATGTTTTGATGGTATTCCGATTGTTCAAAGATTAACTTAGGTGTATGATAAAAATGACAACCCGCATGGCGACGCTGTCGCCATTCCGACCTGACGTGAGGTTTTTCGAGTCAGCCCGACCGATATCTGAATTGTTAATTTAAATTTCTGCTCTGAGTCTGCGTGTTAATGTGTTTTGATTACAATGTCCATGTTATCCACGACACAGGAAAAATGCTAATGTCTTACTAATATCAAAATCGCAAACATGCTTACAAAAATATGTTTGTTATTTTTCACCCAAAATAGTGTTTGGATTTACTAAAGTTCCGCCCACAGATAGTTAATGGCCTGGATCAAGGTTTACTCATTACCATGGTAAACCTGGACAGAATAGGCAGAGTCACGGGACTAAGCTGGTTAGTTAAGGACTCTCTTTAACGTTGAAGGAAAATATAATATAGTTGACCCAGCGAACTTCGTTCCGCCTAAAAGTTAAAAATCTAAAATGATCAGCGTTTCTCCACTATGTTATACATGTATTATACATAACAACCTTCCTCATGAAACTGCTCAAAATAACTGCATTAAAATCCATAGCGTAATTTTAGGGATCTAAGCATACATATGGAAATAAAGTGAATATAATGTGTACCATATCCTCTGAATATAAAGTGTACCATAACTTGACTCGGGAGCAGCTCAGTATTAGGTTAGAGATACTTTAATGATTAAAGTTTCCTATTTTATGTACACGCTAACTGTTAATTCATACACAAACACAATTGGTTAAAATTAAGAAAGGGATACTTTAATCATAATTGAGTATTTTATGTATCTCTCTCCTCAACCCATTATTGTCCCACTGCTGGGCACGGGTCCTTTCGCAGAATGAGAGTTATAGGCCCATAGTCCACCGTGCGGGCCAAATGCAAACTATTGGACTTTTTACGTATACACTAAGCGTTAATTAATAAACAAACATAATTAGTATAATATTGCAAATCTCAGCTTTATTTTAACCTAGCCCCTAAAAGCTTAATGCACTTAACGAGCCACCAGATGTTACCCCATTTGGTGTTGGCTGGAAATTCGCTAATTACCCTTGTACCTAATGTTAGGCTAATGAGTAGAGCAAAGAGAAAAACAATTATTACATACTGCGGTATTTTTTTATCCCATTAAAGTAGCAAAAGAGCATGCAGTCCACCTGATGGTAAGTGGTCACTCCCGCTTATGGACATATAGAACCGCACACTAATCACATGCGTTGCTACTCCCGGGGTCTAAAATGGTCGCCTCATACAAAAGACGCTATAAAGCCATTGATCACTCATAGGTGTTTCTACTGTTTAGTTTTCGACGAATTAGCGATCATGTTATTTTTTTCTTTTTTTTATCTGACTGAAGTAGCAAACGAGCATGCAGTCCACCTGGTGGTAAGTGGTCACTGCGGTCCATGGACATCTGTAATCAACTTCATACAGAACATGGGTTCCACCTGAAATCAATCACAGATGCTTTGCTACTCCCAAGGGCTATGATGGTCGCCTCATGTCAAAGTGTGCCGGCAACCACACCCTTCTATCGAAACGCAGGAAATGCTTCACGGTAGAAATAGGTGTGGCGGTCGTACTTCCCCGGTCGAACTTCACTGGTTCTACCACCTGCAAAGCCACCACCACCACTTACAAGAACGTAAACTCAACAGACTCATTGCGGGCACGTTAATAAATCGTTACGTTCGGAACAAATCACTGTAATTAATTTAAAGGGCAACAGTTATTTAATCAATAAAACATTTTTATTTTTTATTTACTTATTTTAATTATCGATGTTTAAACTATCCACTTGCTTTGCCATTTAAAGCAAAACTAAAGTTTGTATTTAGCAAAGTTAGGGCTAAGAAAATTACACCTATTTTTGTTGGAACGACCTTCGCATTTCAGACTTTCACAATAGTACCTAACGATGATGTTCAAAACTAGAACATAATAGGATAGAAATTTCGGGAGCCATTCACACGACGTGTATGGACCTCACTATGGTAGAGTAAGCGAGTGAAAAGTTATAAAAAAATTAAACAAAGATGTTTTTTAGTATTTCTTTATTTTCTAACAAACACGTGCTACTCGTACCAATACTGCTACCACCACCACTATTATTACTACAATTTTTTGGCTTGTTAACATTAGTGTGGCGACTACCGGCAACTCATTCAGAGATAGCGCTACTAGTATTTTACACGGTATCGAAGTATGTAGTTGCGGGAAGTCGCCACATTAAATTTGTAAGTGCCCCCGTAGGCCTATACAAAAAATAAAGACATTTCATTTCATTAGTAACATATGATTTATATATTTGAGTATAAGTTGTTAATTAGCATTACAATGTTGTTGATGCGAACATCGCGAATACATAACTTTATCACAATCAAAAAGAGCTCTAAGCGCCAAAAGAAATCTAAACTCAAAAAAAAATTAAAATTCAAATTATTTTATTGCAAGAACATAGTAAATCAAAAAGATCTTAGATTAATCACGAGTACATTATGTTCTACCATTGGGCTTTAACTTAATCATAACAAAAATCTCGCAGACCATTGATACACAATTTGCTGCTTAATTTTGGTGGTAATGTCGTCAACCCATTATTGTCTTACTGCTGGGAATGGGTCTTCTCTCAGAATGAGAGAGTTTAGGTCAAAGTCCACCGTGCTGGCCAAGTGCGAATTGGTGCACATTTCTTAGTAATAATATTTGTAGTTAAATTCTGTTAGCTCGACTGTCTTATCTACTTGCTTCATAACGTTAGTTTTAGGCTTTAATAAGTTGTGGTTTGATGAGAGCGGTAAGAGACACGTACCATTATTTTTACCAACTACGTTAATGGAGGCTAATTTGAAGCAATTTTATATATGGATTTACCTATTTCTGGGTATCTATGTCAATTTCTTTGGCAAAACTGTACAGTACAGTAAATTTTAACACGTGGGATGTCGTTTTAACGATTATTTTTTATTTTTCTTTTATTGTCTTAATTTTAATGATCTCAATTGTAGGAATGATATAGGCTTTAGTATAGCGCGTTACACGAGAATACTATATTTGGATTTTACACCCAAAATACTGTATGTAAAACTCGCTTAGATTTCCTCGCCAGAGGTAGCGCAAGTCCTTATGAGACGATTATTGAACCAAAGTGTTACTTCAAAATTTATTATTTAAGGCTCTAAAAGCTGTAATGGATTTGATCCGTTCAAGTCTCTCAGGTTGAATAACGATCCCTTGAAAGTTTAATAAAATGTTATTGCACGGATGGGGAATTTTTTTCAACGAATTGAATCATGATTAATTTTCACCTAAACTTTATTGCTTTTCTGTGGAGTTGTTGATTTAAATAACGGTTTAGTTAGAGTTGTAGCTCCGTAACTTGATGCGGTAACAAGATTCTAATCTTCCCAGAGAATCTGTAGAATTCGTTTCTAATCATTACATAGTATAAAACTAAGTCGCTTTTCGCTGTCTGTCCCTATGTATGCATATCTTTAAAACTTCGCTACGGATTTTAATGCAGTTTTTTTTAATAGATAGAGTGATTCACCAGGAAGGTTTTTATGTAATACATGTATAATATAGTGGAGAAACAATGATATTTTTAGATTTTTGACGTTTAGGCGAAGCGAAATTCGCAGGGACAACTCTTGTATATTAAAGTATTAATAGGAGTTTATTGTGTTTTCTTAAAGCATTGTACATACACCGAAACACAAGAACACAAAGTACATGTGCTAGAAACTTTGTTTAAATACGGTAAATGCTTTATTTACTTAGATTTTTGCTAATGATTTGGAGAATTAAGTGTAAATCATACTTATATCTTTAAACTTCTTCTTTATCTTTAAACATGTTTATGTTTGGTAATTACTTAATAATTGATAACTTATAATGGTTAATAAGAATAAGAATAATATAAATAATAATTTAGGTTATATAATTGATTAAATTTGGCGCAATATTAGAATATGAGTTTGTTAAATTTAGTTTCATAATAATAAGTATTATATTGTAAGACGTGGTCGCCTATAATTGGGACGACATATAATGAGGACTTATTTAAATGTTTTATAAAATGTAATGTGTACGTTCCGTTGGCGATCCTAATAAATAAATAAATAAAAAAAAACATGCGTGCGTACAAAGTACACATGTCAGAAGTGAAACTTCTTTGGCGAACTAATTTATAAATCTTGTTTATATTTATACAAATCTAAAACTTTAAATTTCCAAGATTAAGAGGAAGGGAAAAAGGCGTGATACGACGTTCGCTCTGTCTCACTTTTTCTCTCAATCTTTCTCACTCGCTTGCTCCCTACTCTCACTCCACGGCTAGTTGCTCATGCTACGTTCGCCCTGTCTTACTCTCTCTCAATCGGTCTCGATCACTCTCTCTCTCTTTTCCGACACTTCCGTTGCATACCGGCGTGACGTTTCATCTGTAAAAATTTTATCCTCATGCGCCTAAAGAAGTTTCACTTCAAAAAATATATATGTTACTTTATCAGAAAATAGAATTATTTCTAAAGTTCACTACACCTTCCTCGCTCACACTATCGCTACATTTTCGGCATAAACTCGAAAAGTATCTCAGACACCTGCGCCAAACGACTTCGAAGCTCGTAATATATTACGTTGTAATTTCGCTTAGCACTAACAAGTTAAAACCTACTTTATGGGTAAAATGCTAGTTAGCAACACTTGTTATTTAATTACCTAATTGATGTTTATTTAAGTACCGTGTCTATAATTAATTTCTATTCACCATTTTATCTTGTGGCGTCGCGGTTGAAGGTTCAGATTTCCAAAAATATTGCGACTAGTTCGTTACGTAGGTCTAAAATACCTCCTTCGGAGATCTCGGAGTTCCTTTCAAGAGTCTTCTTTGTAGTGCCGAGGACGGCCACCGGGGGGATTTTGGTTACCCCCTCGAAAACAAAAAAAAAAGGTCTAAAATAACACTTTTTTTTTACGCGGAGAAATTTCGCCCGGGGGAGATCAAGGGGTATGTCGGGCTCTTACCGACTAAAACTCCGCGGCGTTCCTCTGGACGTTCGGTGTCGGGTCACGAAAATAATTTATTATATTTATATTATATTTATTATATTTACCTAAAATAACACCTAATGGAGCCAGTACAACAGCGAGAGTACAATGCCTGCTAAAAGAATTTAAAAACCGCACATTATGACTACCCGTTCCATACTAAATTAGCTACAGAGTAAAATCGCATAATATTATAAACGCGAAAGTTTGTGAGTATGTATGTTTGTTACTTCTTCACGTCTAAACGGCTGGAGCGATTTTCATAAAATTTGGTAGGGAGTTAGCTGACACTCTGGATTAACATATAGGCTACTTTTTACTGTGGCAAAATATCTTTCTCCAACGGGACAATCGATACATCAATTTTTTAACGCGGGCGAAGCTGCTAGGTCAGCTAGTGGGCCATAAACATATAAAGAGACAAATACATTCAGTTGTATGTATCGATTAATTTCGCAACTCATTATTGTCAGCACAAATTAAATGATTGAATTGGACAGATATAACACGTGAAATAAAACGTGTTTAAGTTCAATATTTTGTGTCGAGGTCGGTGGGTGCCGAGTACATAGGCACTTTCACGTGTGGACCGGTGTTTTAAATATGGTGGCGATATTTGATTCCCTTCCCACGCTAGGTCGGTAGAATCCAAGGCCTCTGATAATGCTGATTTAAATCAGCCTTGTATTGAAAATAGTCTGTATTGTTCTCCAAGTGGCCAAGGGTCTTTCGTTTCTGTGCTTCTTTCTCTATAACCTTTTTTGATTAAAGTAGTAAGCGAGTTATAGCCTAATGGTTGAAACCTGCCCTCAATCGGGAGGTTCGAGGTTCAAACCGAAGCACCACTGATTTATGTGCGTATTAGAAATGAAATGAAATGTCTTTATTTGCGTAGGCCTACGGAGGCACTTACAAACTGTCAGTTACTTATATATTTTCTTTAGGAATTAATTATCACTGATTTTAGGTGATGGAAAACATCGTGAGGAAACAGAGGAAACCTACCCACCCGAGAGTTCTTCAAAAAAACAGTTCTCGGAGGTGTGTGAAGTCCACCAATTCACACTTGGCCATCGCGGTGGACTATGGCCTAAAAACTCTCATTCCGAGAGAAGACCCGTGCCCAGCTGTGGGCCAATAATGGGTTGACGAGTAAGCGAGTATGTAATCCATCTGATGATACGTTTCAACTACTGCCCTTGAACATCTATAAGCAACTTCATACAGAATAAGGGTCCTGTCTGCCAATAACAGATGATTGGTGCTCCCGAGGAGAGAACATTCGAGTAGCTGCACTTAACTATCAGTGTTTCAAATTTAATCTAAATCCAATCTTTAGTTTTACCATACCGGTCTGACATGTAGTTGAATTTGGATTCGATCCCCGTTCAGACAGGCTGAGAGACATGTGAACGACGAAGGTAGATTCTTGCTCAGAGTCTTAGTGTTTGTGTATTCGTCTTTATGTGCGTCAATGACAACTACGGCACTCGAGAAAATTCTAGTGAGTTAGTAAGATTTTGTAGGTGGTAGAACCAGTGTAGTTCGACCGGAGAAGTACCACCGCCACACCTATTTCTAGCGTGAAGCATTTCTTGCATTTCGATGGAAGGGTGTGGTTGCCGGTATACTTTCACATGAGGCGACCATCATAATCCTCGGGAGTAGCAACGCATCTGTGATTGACTTTAGATAGAACCCATGTTCTGTATGAAGTTGATCACAGATGTCCCTGAGCGGCAGTGACCACTTACCATCAGGTGGACTGCACGCTCGGTTGCTACTTCTCTCAGATAAAAAAGCTAGTAAAAAGCATTGCATAAATTATATTTTATATACATACTAGCTGTCCCGACAAACGTTGTTTTGCCATATAAAAAATAAAAAAAAATGTTAAGGGTGGACAACCCTTAAGGGGTATGAAAAATAGATGTTGGCCGATTCTCAGACCTACCCAATATGCTTACCAAATTTCAGAGGGTCAAGCCGTTTCGGAGGAGTATGGAGACTAACATTGTGACACGAGAATTTTATATATAAGATGTACCTATACACTAAGTAAAGTGGTACTGCGTACTTGTGATGTAACATGTCGCAAGACTCGCAAGTGCCCATGGTTCCGGGTTCGACGTCGGGCGACGTGAGCGGTTGTCTCGTACGTGTCTGTACGATGGAATTTGTGAGTAGGTGTGCGTAATGGTTCAACCACGATATGGTTAACACACTGGTTTAACCGATTTCCTAAAGGAAAGAGGTTGACTTCGTCACGTACTTTGTTTTTGTTTAATTTGATTGCATGTTAATTTTAATTGATCGATTTCATAATCTCTCGTACACCCACTACTGTCCTACTGCTGGGAACGGGTCTTCAGTCAGAATGAGAGAGTTTTAGGCAAGTCCACCGCGCTAACCAAGTGCGAGTGGGTGGACTTCACATATCTCCGAGAACATTTTCTTTTTATTTAAGGAACTCTCGGGTGTGTAGGTTTTCTCACAATGTTTTCCTTGACTGAAAAGCAGTGATAATTTGTAATACGCACATAATTTTTAGAAAAATCAGTGGTGCATGCCTGGGTTTGAACCTCAGACCTTCCGATCGAGAGGGCAAGTTTCAACCATAGGCTGACTGCTCTATCAGACTTTCCAATATTTTTGGATATTTCTTAATGGTCAATATGGAAATCGTTCCGTCTCCGGTAGTGTTGGGATTTTTGTTTGGTTGTGAATCTGGACCTAGCCGAACATGACATTTCACGAGGAAAAAAGGGCAAGATAGTGAAAAAAGTATAAATAGAAGTACGAAGTTATGAGGACCCGCGTGGCGCAGAGGTTACCATACCGGTCTGACACGCAGTGGGGTTCGATTCCCGGCCAGACAGGTATCTGAATGATGAGTTTAGATTCTTGTTCTGGTTCTGGGTGTTTGTGTATTCGTCTTTGTGTGTGTCCATGGCACCCACGACACAGGAGAAAATCCTACTGTGGGGCTATGAGTGTAGAAAGCGTTTAAGCGTTTTTAAGTTTTAAGAAGTAGCTCATTTTAGGGTTCCGTACCCATAGGGCAAAAACGGAACTCCATTACTAAGACTCCGCTGCCTCTTTGTCTGATACCAGGCTGTATCACATTGACCATGATAGCGAGACAGTTGACATTTTCACAGATATATTTATGTTGCTATGAAATTAAATGAAAATAGTTTATTTCCCTCATAAAGAAGGTCGTAGGCTTAGGTACAATTATTTAAAACATATGGATATCTCAACCTTACGAAATGAGAACGTGGTGCCTATTATAGGTATGGGAAACGTGGATTACAGGTCACCAGTGCCCACCCGCGGAAGACTGTGCGAAAAACATTTGTTTGTGTGTGCGTGTGAGTGTTTGTGTGTATGTATGTTTGTGTGCATGCGTGTGTTTTTGTGTAATAATGTGTATAGGTGCGAGTGTATGTGGTGAAGAGTGGTGGTGGTCGGTTGACTTTAAAGTCTAAGTGGTCTCCTAAGAAGCAAATGCATACAATTGCCACGACACAAAATTACTACCCTCTATTTAAGTTGATTAAAAATAAAATGCTAACTATTTATCAAACGATTTCTATTTATTAGCACTGATTAGAAAACTAATCGAAATTGAGTAAATTCGACTTATTTCTTTAAGTCTTTCAATATTTTAAACAAATAAGTCTAGTCTGTAACGGGTCACGGCCATTCTCGATTGATTTTAAACTAAACTTTATTTTTATCCAAATGTAAAAACATATTCAAGTGAAATCGTAGCAAAAGATGATAAAAACCTGTTAATTTACTACCAATTACTTTCGTAATATAATCTAAACAAATAAATAAAATTGTCAGTTTCATAATTGCCATTCTGATTTCACATTTCATCACAAACTAAACATAAGAACATTTTAAATGTTGTTTCAACAATTGTGGTTAATTGTTCAAACGACTGATTTTAAACAGAACTTTAAAATAAATAGAGGACCTTATGGGTCGGCCTTAGTCGGTAAGGTTAACCTTAACACTGAACAGTGGGGTTGATAATTATTAGAGATGTCCCGAATGTTCGGTTGTTATTCGATATTCGGCGTGTTCGGCATCTTTCCACTATTCGTATTCGGCCGAATTATTCCGATTTAGTGCCGAATATATTCGGTTCGAGTTTTTCCAATTTTCTTGGCTACACGTCACGGTATAACATAAAAAGACGAACCTTTTTACGAAAGATTCATATTATTGGTCCAAGAAATCCTATGAAGAGTGTGTTGAATAAAGCCAATAATATAAAGCAATTAAACTTCAAAGCAACATATTTGCATCCTCAATCAAATTTCTATTTTTTTCTAAACTTTTAAATCAACATTCATTTTTAAACCTCAAAGAAATATTCCGTTTTTATGAACACATTTTAGCAGTTTGTTTTTAATAAGATATGGTAAAAGGAATAATTCGGCCGAATATCCGGTTCGGTAAAAGTTAAACCGAATATTCGGTATTCGGTTATACTCTAATAATTATCTTTAATAATGGTTTTTAATAATGGTTTTATTATTCGGTGGAAGTGGATGATTGTTCACTCTTATATATCGGTTATCTTAGACCTCGGGAGAAGTAAGGCATCTTTGATTGACTGCAGAACCTTTGTTCTTTATGAAGTTACTTACAGATGTCCATGTGCGGCAGTGACCACTACCCATCAAGTGGAGTGCATGATCGTTTGCTACTTAAATCTTTTAAAAATGGAATTTAAAAACACGTGATAGTATTTCATATAAGTGTTTTATATTGTGAAATCAAGACATGTTTTTTTTGTTTACAGGTACTGTGAAATGGTGCAATATGTGATACGTGTTTTTCGAGTGTGTTCACGATTAGCCATAATCACGAGGTCAGGTGTCAGGTACTAGATATTAGACTATTTATAAGACTATGTCAGGAGAGTGGTTTTTTTTAAAAGTATGTATGTAAAATAAGAAATTATTTGAACAATACAAACATAGTTATTGTAGATAATGTTTGTATGTATCCTGCAGCATCTTTTTTTATACACATACATACACATACATATTTTACACTCATAGTATTTAAAGTACAAATTTTTGTGACTTTACCCTAAGTGCAACATCAAGTGAACAGTGTAATTTACGTTAAAAAGTGGTTTCAGATGTAGATATTTTGCATGAATAATCGCACAATTCAAAATTCATATTTTTCCCAAAGATATAGTTTTATATAAAAATAATTAAAAACCTGGTATTCTAACTGCATCATGAGTGGCCCCTTACCATCAGGTAGACTGCATGATCGTTTGCTACATCAATCGAATGAAAAAAAAAAACACAGACGAATTGATAACCTCCTTCTTTTTGGAAGTCGGTTAAAAAGAAAAAGTCGGGCGTAGAAACCGCGCAGTTTTCTAGACCATTACTATGACATGGCAATTTACATAATTTGACAGGCGTTATTTGACGGTCACGTCCCTTGCCCAACGACAGGGTTGTCACACGGTCCATTTCTCTAAGGGATGATCGTCAATGACAAAAAAGTTATTCATATTCAAAGGTCATTCCTCAATAACCCTATTCATAATATGCATGTAAAAGGTGTTGAATAGCTTTAATATATTTTTATTTTGAGCACGGTACATGTCATACCGTATTTTCCTTTATTATACTAGGCTAATCCCCCGGCTTCATCCGCTTCGCTCATGTCGACGGTAATGGGTATCATATGTGTTGTATCGTCACCCATTATTGTCCCACTGCTGGGCACGGGTCTTCTCTCGGAATGAGAGAGTTTTAGGCCATAGACCGCCACGCTAGCCAGGAGCGAATTAGTAGACCTCACACACCTCCGAGAACTTTCTTTTTTAAGAACTCAAGTTTCCTAACGATGTTTTCCTTCACCGAAAAGCAGTGATAATAAATTTCTAATACGTACATAAATTTGTGGTGCGTGCCTGGGTTTGAAACTCGGACTTCCTGATTGAGAGGGCCAGTTTCAACCATTAGGCTATCACTGCTCTATCCTATGTGTTAATTTAGGTCATAAACTATGTTTGTGCCTAATTGCAGCGAAATCTGACCCGTACTTTTTGTCTGAAAGAGTAACAGACGCATGCATCCTAACAAACTTTCGGATTTATATTATTAAGTTAGATGTTGCAAATAAACACGTAATCCACCTTTGTAAGTGGGCAATGTCGCTCGAAGACATCTGTTATCAACTCAGGAGATTAATTTCGACCTGAGTTGAGTCAAAGACTTCCGAAGAATAAGTTGTAATGTCTCGTATAAATATGTCACTTTTACCACACTCTTCACACCAGAATTCAGCAGCGCTTAATCCTTAAACTGCAGCATTCCTTGTTTTTCTTCCTAATCTATATAAAAATGAATGTCTATCTGTATATCCTCTATAAAATCGTAAACTATTTATTTGATCATGTGATCTTTAGCAAAGTTGTTATTCATGAGCTTGTGAAGGTTTCTGGTGTATTTCTTTTTGTGATGTACAGCTAGTTAAATAATAAATTCTTATAATGTATGAGCAATACCTTACACATTCTGCCAAGTGATACCTACTATACATTCCTTAGTTGTCATTATATTTCCAGCAAAAATCTTATCACAATAAGGTTACGAGGGAAGAAAACTCCTTTCTTAGCAGTTACTTAGCAATACTGCTTTCTGTTCCCAATTATAAGTAAGTGGGCTTCGTGGTGAAAATTGTTTCTTTAGTAATGTTCTTGCAACGAGGCTGCTTATGTTTCTTTTTATTTTAGGGTCTCGTTCTATTCCAGGGGTCGGCAATTAATTTAGAGTGAGGTCCGCATGATTTGTTACAGTGTAGGAAAAAAATAAGGACTCTAAGGTTAAATAACTGTCATAAATAAGTCGTTAACATTTATTTATATCAGTTATTTTCTTTAGGGTTAACTTTCTTCAAACAGTTATTTGCTAATTACCAAATCCTCATGAATACCATTACTATGAAACCTATCTGGCCAAGTTTAAATTGGATAACATACACATCTTTAAAAATTTTAAAGAGCTCACAGCCTGCGAGTTTCTTGAAAGTTTTCATTTGGGTTAAAAGAGGCTTAGTTTTTTAAATTCTGTTAAAAACACGATTAACTGTCCCGTATCATAACTCGACTTAGTAGTTGAAGCCTTATTAAGTCCTACATTTTGAATCACATGCCTAAAAGTAAACCTACACACTTGAAAGTTCTCAAAAAAAGTTACGAGGAAAGAAATGTTCTTTCCCAACAGTTTCATAATAATACTGCTTTCTGCTCCTAATTCCTAATTATAAGTAAGTGGGCATCGTGGTGAAAATTGTTTCTTTAGTAATGTTCTTGCAACGAGGCTGCTTGTGTTTCTTTTTATTTTAGGGGCTCTTTCTATTCCAGGGGTCGGCAATTAATTTAGAGTGGGGCCCGCATGATTTGTGTTTCACTCTCGGATAAAAAAATAAGGTTTTTACGGAGTCGTTAAAATTTATTTATGGTGGTTATTTTCATTAGTATTTTTTTACGTTCTTGGAGTATTTATTTTAATTACCTACCGGCCAAGTTTAAATTGGAAATTTTACACTTCTTTAAACAGTCTTCTTCTTCTTTACACTTCTTTTAAAGAACTCACCGACGTGCAAGTTTCTTCGAAGTTTTCATTAGTGTTGGACGAGACTCAGATTTGTAATTCTTATTAAAAACGTGATTTATTTTCCCGTGCCTGAATCGTGGCAGTTTACTTAGGAGTTGTCTTTTAAAGTCCTATGTTTTGGGTCATACGCCTAAAAGTACCTATACCGACACATTTGAGAATTAAGTAAGAAAGTAAGTATAAGAAGTAGCAAACGAGCATGCAGTCCACCTGATGGTAAGTGGTCACTGCCGCCCATGGACAACTGTAAGCAACTGCATATTTAACATAGATTTCTATCCTAAGTCAATAAAGTCGCCTCATATAAAAGTGTGCTAGCAACCACACCCTTCCATCGAAACGCAAGAAATGCTTCACGCTAGGAATAGGTGTGGCGGTAGTACTTCCCCGGTCGAACTACACTGGTTTTACCACCTTCTAAGTTGGCAAAAGTCTGTGAAATCTACTATTTTTTATTTAGCCAGCACGCTGAACTATGGCTTAATACTCTCATAGTGAGAGTAGGCCCGTAGGCCCAGCAGAGGACACCAGTGTATTGACGAGAGATTGTAAAATAAAATTATTTTCACATACAACCTCGCATAATAAGTGAACCGAGCGTACATGAGTGTTTCCACAACGTATTTCAAGTGGTCTGAAGGGTCTTCAACAACAGTATGTATTCAGGTAATTAATTTCACA
Organism: Spicauda simplicius; assembly: GCA_949699795.1. Taxonomy (NCBI): domain Eukaryota; kingdom Metazoa; phylum Arthropoda; class Insecta; order Lepidoptera; family Hesperiidae; genus Spicauda; species Spicauda simplicius. The sequence goes on along the minus strand of OX453060.1, from coordinate 19,738,677 downwards.
AATTAACTTTTCAATTTAGGTAATATAAATTTTGCTGTACAAGTACATTGAATTAATTAAAGACAAGTGGGCCGTATGAGAACAGTCATAGCCTAATGGTCGGAACTTGCCCTCTCGATCGGGAGGTCCGAGGTTCAAACCACGCACCACTGATTTTTCTAAAATTACGTGCGTATTAGAAATTAATTATCACTGCTTTTCGGTGGAGGTAAACGTCGCGAGGAAACCTACATACCCGAGAAGTTCACCAATCCACACATGGCCAGCGCGGTGGGCTACGGCCTAATACACTCTCATTCTGAGAGAAGACCCGTGCCCAGCAGTGGGACAATAATGGGTTGACGAGAGAGCCGTATCCATCCATCCATCCATCAGCCCTTTGAGGTCCACTGCTGGACATAGGCCTCCCCTAAATGATGCCACTCCAACCGGTCCTGTGCCTTCTGAATCCAACGGTTTCCCGCTGTATTCTTCTCCTTCCTCCCGAGAGCCGTATGCTTAATATTAAGTGGTGACCGGTCGAGGTCTGTAACTACCCTTAATGGATACATGTTTTACCTACTTCTGATAGATCAATTAAGTATAGGGATAACTGTTAATTCCCTTTTTACTGCTTCGTACCCAATTGGTAAAAACTGAACGCTCCCTTATTTGAACATAATGACATTTCAGATGTCCATAGATAATATCGTCAACCCATTATTGTCCCACTGCTGGACACGGGTCTTCTCTGGGAATGAGAGAGTTTTAGGCCATAGTCCACCGCACTGGCCAAGTGCGCGCTAGCCAAGTGAATTGGTGGACTTCAAACACCTCCAAGATGTTTTTTTAATGAACTCTCGGGTGTGTAGGTTTCCTCACTACGTTTTCCCTCACCGAAAAGCAGTGATAATTAATTTCTAATACGCACATAAATCAGTGGTGCGTGCCTGGGTTTGAACCTTGGACCTCACGATTAAGTTTCGACCATGAGGCTATCACTGCTTGTATAGGTAATAATGGCTCCTAAATCACAGTTGACCTGACGGCTTCATACTTTTCTTGACAATACCAAACTTTATTATAGTATATAGAAAATAAATTTAGTAAGCCAACAGTACCGTTTCTCAATACCTCCCTAATTTCCTCGGAGACTATTTCAAACAAATCACCGAATCAAATATTAGCCCAATTAAGAATGTAAATAGGATCTTCGGGAAAATTGGATGAAATTTCTTGATTTAATAGGAAATTGACAAATTTATTAAATGGTAAAAATGTTTATTTATTTATGTTTACCAGGTGGTAGAACCAGTGTACCAGGTGGTAGAACCGTCGACTGGGGAAGTACCACGCCCACACCTATTTCTAGCATGAAGCATTTCTTGCGTTTCGATAGAAGGGTGTGGTTGCCGGCATACTTTTATATGAGGCGACCATCTCAGTCCTCGGAAGTAGCAACGCATCTGTGATTGACTTCAGAGAGAACCTGTGTTCTGTATGAAGTTGCTTACAGGTGTCCATGGGCGGCAGTGACCTCTTACCATCTGGTGGACTGCATGCTCGTTTGCTACTTTAATGATATAAAAAAAATGTTATACAGAACTATATACAGTTATACAGAAGGCACAGAACCGGTTGGAGTGCCGTCATTTAGGGGAGGCCTATGTCCAGAAGTAGACCTCAAAGGGCTGATGGATGGATGGATAAAAAGATACAGAAGTAACAGACTAGCTAACTAGCAGCGCCTTGTGGTAGGTGGCCACTGCCGCCCGTGGACATTTGTAACGTCAATATTTTAAACACGGTCGCTGTGGTAAATTAATTATAATGATATATGAATAAATATGTAGTTGACCCGGCGAACTTCGTTACACCTAAATGTCAAAAATCTAATTATCAGTGTTCCACCACCATATTTTGTATGTACTATACATAAAAACCTTCCTCTTGAATGGCTCTATCTATTAAAACAACTGCATTAAAGTCCGTAGCGTAGTTTTAAAGATCTAAGCGTACATAGGGACAGACAGCGGGAAGCAAATTTCTTTTATACTATGTAGTGATAATCTTTATTTGCTTCATAAAGCCTTAGCCTCGTTTTAAGCACACAATCCCTGTTAAGGAAACATAATTTAAATAATATGTTAGATAATAATGTTAGAGTAGAAATAAAAGACCTGATGAATATTTCATACCATTCAACTACAGGTATATTATCAACACAGTATAATTTAGGTTGATTCACCGAATGACTGTTAATGAATATGTTTATATCTTATTACTCTTATTATATTAGTCCTCGAGAGTAGTTGTGACTTCACATAGAACCCCTGTTATATAGGTACTTATAGGTAGCTGTTTACAGATGATGTTCTTGGGTGCAGTGATCACTTACTATCAGGGGGATAAAACGTTTGCTTCTATGTGATAAATAGAAGAAATAAAACCAGTGGGCCAAATCCAATCAACAATCGGCACACTTTCACATGAGGCGACCATCATAGTCCTCGGGAGCAGCAACGCATCTGTGATTGACTTCAGATGGAACCCATGTTCTGTATGAAGTTGATTACAGATGTCCATGGGCGGTAGTCACCACTTACCATCAGGTGAACTGCATGTTCGTTTGCTTCTTCAGTCAGATAAACCACGACGTGAAGGTACAAATTTTACCAAATTATAGCAACTATTTCATTATTATGTGACCGCAGTCATCAAATTCAGAGTCCTACGACTCTACACCAGACATAAAAAGTGTGTGTGTACTTATGTACACGCGTTAGAAGTTAAACTTCTTTGGCGTAAGAAGATAAAAATATTTTCCTAAATTTTATCTTTCGCCTAATTATCATAATTTTTTCATAACGCGCCTAAAGAATAACTTCAAAAAAAACTGGGGACTGCCGCGGTAAAGCTATTTAGCATTTTCATTTTCAATTTCATTCTCATTCTGATTCTCATTCTTATTCTCATTCTCATTCTTATTCTCATTCTTATTCTTATTCTTATTCTCATTCTCATTTTAATTTTAACTTCATACTGTGACTTTTGTGTGACAAATCTTAAAATTTCACTCTCATCATTTCATAACGCGCCAAAAAATTATAACTTCAAAACATGCAATAAATACCTAATAAGTCAAAACAAAGTCTGAATAAATGATACGCCATAATAAAAGTAGTGTTACAACAAAAATAAAGCGGCGTTACGAAAGGTCGTATATCAGTCACTTGACTTCGTCGCACGATAAGGGTTGCGTATGTAACTCACACTTGATTTATTGTCCTACTGTTTTATTTTACCTACACTAAGGACAATGTTGCTAATATAAATGCGAACGTTTGTTAGGATGTATGTTTTTTATAGGTATACTACTAGTTGTACCCTTTTTTTTTGTTCTCGAGGGGGAAACCTTCAAAGGGTACCCGACGCCGTGGGAGCGACGCAGGATTATGTGGGATTTTTACCGCACTAAAACCCAACCCGGTGGCCCTCCTCGGCGCTATAAAGAGGACTGCGGGACCTCCACAGGACTGCTGCCGGAATCCCTTGAGCGCGTTGCTCCATCGGGCTCTTCCCAGATTTGCCGGTGGGCCCACCGCCCTGTCTAGTTTTTTCCGGCGGTATGCGACCACACATCCGTCCTTTCCGGGATCGCCTAACTGAACGATTCGAGCTCCCACTCCAGCCGCCCACAACTCCGGAAGCCCCTTTTAGTCGCTTCTTACGACAGGCAGGGGATGCCGTAGCCCTATTCTGGTCCCGTAACTATAGGGCGCACTAGCTGTACCCTGCGCGCGCAAAAAAACACCAGAAACTTTCGCGAGACATGAATACCAATAACAACAAGCCCATATAGACAAACATTCATTTTTATAAAGAAGAAAGAAGATAATACTCGAACAATATTATTTTCATCTACGTAACTTTGACAATTCCAGTGTATTTAAAGAATGTACCTATGTATTAGGAATGAATATATGCATACATTTTAACTATAGGTACGAGTTTGTTACTAATTTGAATGTTTTTTTCCAACAATTGTATTATATTTGAAGGTGGGACAACCAGTGTAGTTCGACCGGGGAAGTACCACCGCCGTACCTATTTCTACTTTGAAGCATTTCTTGCGTTTCGATAGAAGGGTGTGTTTTGCGGCACACTTTTACATGAGGCGACCATCATAGTCCTCGGGAGTAGCAACGCATCTGTAATTGACTTCAGATGGAACCCATGTTCTGTATAAAGTTGATACCAGACGTCCAAGGGCGGCTGTGACCTTACCATCAGGTGGGCTGCATGCTCGTTTGCTACTTCAGTTAGATAAAAAAACATTCACTCCAAAAGCTTAGCAATATATAAAAAATATGTGTAAGATTTTAAACAAATTACTAAAGTTGTGTAGTTAGAAGCGGTGATATTTCAGATTTATTCGACTTAGTGTCTCCGCGCCGTGAAAGGGTTAAATGAGTAATGTCTGCGTGATTTATTTCACTACTATTCATTATTTTAATGCTTGTTGTGTGAAAAACTAAACTTAATTTAATTATAATATTGTAATACTATACATTAAAATATATATTTTTTGCGATTAAGAATATACATGGAGTTCGTAGTCTGATATTTAATTGTACATACTAGGTAATTTCACACTGCTTTGTGCTGGCATGAAAGGAATGCTATGTCATGTTTTTTTAATATTTCATTGAAATGAAATGAAATATCGTTATTTTGTATAGGCCTTTTTTTTTGTTTTCGAGGGGGAAACCTTCAAAAGGTACCCGACGCCGTGGGAGCGACGCAGGGTTATGTGGGATTTTTACCGCCCTACAACCCCCCCGGTGGCCATCCTCGGCGCTGAAAAGGAGGACTCCGGGATCTCGAAACGACTTCAACGCTTCAACCGGAATCCTCCGAGCGCGCTGCCCCATCGGGCTCCTCCCAGATAGGCAGCTGGGCCCACCGCTCCGTCTAGTCTTTACGACAGTATGCGACCACACATACCGCCGTCCTTCCCGGGATTGCCTGACCGAACGGTTCGAGCTCCCACTTTAGCCGCGCGCAACAGCGGAAGCCCCTTTTAGTCGCCTCTTACGACAGGCAGGGGATGCCGTAGTCCTATTCTGATCCCGGAGCTACAGGGACGATTTTGTATAGGCCTACGGGGGCACTTACAAATTGTCAGTTACATTTTTTTCTTACACTACCACCGGATCGGAATACGACCTCAACTGAGAAGATCCGGCAAGAAACTCGGCGGATTTGTCTTTTTTCCTATTTATATCAATTTTTTAAATAAAATTACAAACATCATCATTAAATTCTTAAGTGTAGCAGCGCGACTGTTACCACTGAACTACATGTGAACTGCTTCTACTTTATATATTTTACATTCTTAAAAATGTCGTATAAATTTTTGGTTTTTGAGCGAGGCACTTTAAGTCAGTTATCAAGTCAGATCTAGTATTTTTTGCATATATGCCAGTTATTATGATATTATCATGGACAAGTTGAACATAAGCATTTTTTTTATCTGACTGAAGTAGCAAACGAGGATGCAGTCAGATAAAAGCGTGCCGCCAACCACACCCTTCCATCGAAACGCAAGAAAAGCTTTACGCTGGAAATAGGTGTGGCGCTGGTACCTCCCGGTCGAATTACACTGGTTCTACCACCTTTATCTTAATTCTTCGTTTATTATCTTAAAAGAAAATAAACGAAATTATACATTCATCGCATATGTTTGACTAAAATTTAAAACCGGCCAAGTGCGAATCGAACTCGCGCACTAAGGGTTCCGTACCTTTATCTGTAAAAATTAAGTTGGTTGTGAGCCCCCCTCCCCCTAAAATATTTATTTTATTCTGCTTTTAGTTTTTGTTGTTGTAGCGGCGACAGGAAAACATTATCTGTGAAAATTTCAACTGTCTACCTATCACTGTTCAGGAGATTCACCCTGATGACAGATGTACAGACGGCGGAGTCTTAGTAATAGGGTTCCGTCTTACCTTGAAGTACGCTATGAGGAACCCTAATTATCGATGGCTACAGCTTTTCATATATTTCTAAATTAAATTAAAACCTCTAATGGTTATTTAACGCTCAAACCGAATAAATTAACACAGAATATGTTTTAACGTTAATTCTAAAATATTATTCTTCGCATTTCAGGGTTACGCTTAATATCCGAGGCGAGAAGGGGTTATTCGTAATGTAAGCTTGATTTATTTTACTGTTATATCTTGCGAGATGTGTATTACGGGATTTTGAGGCCATTTTTCGTTATTCTGCTACACTATCCCTGTTAGTTTATCTTGAGCAAAATACCGATCTGAAACGAGGGTTCTGGGTTCGTTTCCCTGCCAAGTGATGTAATTTTTTTCGTATTCTATTTTGTTTACTTGTCACAAATAACACATATAATACCTCATATATTTTTTATAGATTTTTTGTTATATAGAAATAGGAAACGAGCTGGATTGCATCTACCTGACGGTAAGTGACCATTCTCTATAGATATCTTGTAATTGACCCCAAATTTTATAAGAATCTTAGCTAGGTTGAAACGTCTCACATACATGGTTGCCGGCACGCTTTTATATGAGGCGACCATCTCAGTTCTCGGGAATAGCAATGCATCTGTGTTTGACTTCAGATAGGAACCTATGTTCAATATAAAGTTGCTTACAGATGTCCATGGGCGGCAGTGACAACTTACCATCAGGTGGACTGAAAAAAATATACTTTAATAAATATACTTTTTGTCTACCCACACCATCCAAACCAGAACAACAACACTTTGCATTGACACAGCTGATAGCACAAATAGGTTTGAAGGTGGTACCTCCAATGTTGATCTACAAAGTACTCTACCATCTATCATTATTGTTAGTAATGTAATTTCTGTAATTGTCCTGTATTGTAGTATTGTGTCATATGAACAGTGATAGCCTAATGGTTGAAACTTGCCCTTTCGATCGAAAGGTTCGAGGTTCAAATCCAGGCACGCGCCACTGATTTATGTGCGTATTAGAAATTAATTATCACTGCTTTTCGGTTAAGGAAAACATAGTGAGAAAAAGCTACTCACGCAAGAGTTCTTTTATAAAAAAAATCTCGGAAGTGTGTGAAGTCCACCAATTCGCACTTGGCCAGCGCGGTAGACTATGGCCTAAAACTCATTCTGAGAGAAGACCCGTGCCCTGCAGTGGGACAATAATGGGTTGACGAGGACTGTATTGTAAATAATGTAGTATGCGACGTTACTCTGATATCCTACACTAGTATTGTTTCCCGTGTTATGGGTGCCATGACCACATACATAGACAAATACACAAAGATTTCCGTTCTGTGTCGAGGTGCGATCTACGTTCATCATAAATCAGTAGTTATTCAATAAATGCTACAAGAATTAAAGAGCGAATTTTCTATTTCAATCAACTCTTAAATAAAAAGGCGTCCGGACAATGCATTTATCGTCGATTGTAAAAACAAAAAACAAAAACGAAACATCCCATCTTATCGTTTAATAAAAGAATAAGTCGTCCTCCATCGAAGCACTACGAATTCTGTTACAAAGCCACTAACCTACTTCAGAAGTTATTGTCGACTCAATGAAGAATAAAGATATCTTTTAACGTCTTATGCTGGGGACTGACTTGTGGGGATGTGAACACGTGTAGTGCTGGTAAGTGGTCACTGCCGCTCATGGACATCTGTAATCAACTTCATAATAAACATGGGTTCCATCTGAAGTCAATCACAGATGCGTTGCCACTCCCGAGGACTGTGATGGTCGCCTCATGTAAAAGTGTGCCGACAACCACACCCTTCTGTCGAAACGCAAGAAATGCTTCACGCTAGAAATAGGTGTGGCGGTGGTACTTCCACGGTCGAACTACACTGGTTCTACCACCTTCATAGAACCTTGAATAGAACCTCTTTTTCTTTTCCGTTGATGTCATAGAGCTGTTAAGGAACAAAATCTAGGGATATGTTACCCTTTTGTTAAGAAGTCGCTGCTGCGTCTTCATGTCTATTCGTCTGCCTATCATCAGGCTGTATTCCATGAACCGTCTTATTTGAAATGAAATGTCTTTAATTTGTATAGGCCTACGGGGGCACTTACAAATTGTCAGTTACATTTTTGAAGTGAAACTTCTTTATCGGGGTTGGAAAAAAATTTAGTGTAACATTTTTTCGTTACGCGCCATCTTTTTCTGTTACGCGCCATTATCCGTTACGTTACGTTACGTTATCCCTACCACGCGTGATATTAGATAGATTATTATAAATTAGATTATTAGATAAAGTTTAATAAAAGCCTTTTATTAAACTTTATCTAATTTAACTTTATTTAACCAATTTCTGTAAAGTTGCATATAGTAAATTATTTTTTGAAAAATAACGTCATAAAGAAGTTTCACTTCTTACGAGTGTACGCTAGTACACGCACACATTTTTTTTTCTTACACTACCACCGGATCGGGATACGACCTCAACTGAGAAGATCCGGCAAGAAACTCAGCGGCATTGTCTTTTTTTTTTATTTATATCCATTTTTTTAAAATATAATTACAATCATGTTTTTCTTTTTTACATGGCAATGAAAGTTAGCTCCAGTATCTTGCCTTACAGTTCAGTAAAAGAGAGCCTTGTATTATAGGCTGTATCTCATAACCGTGAGTTAGACAGTTGATATGTTCACAGATGATGTATTTCTGTTGTGGCTATAATAACAAATACTAAAACCATAATAAATAAATATTTAAGGCTCCCATACAATAATCGAGTTTATAGATTTAGTTATAGATTAAACATAAAGTCCCCTCAAAAACCATTTAAGTTTTTTTGTGGTACTAATCCTATTAATATTACATGTATCTTATTAAATGTCAAAGTTTGTAAGGATGTACATCATGTAATTATAACTATTTTACGCAAAACTACAGATCTTATATCGCCGAAATGTTTCACACATAGTTTATGTGACCCGGAATTACACAAAAATAAAACGGAACCTCCCGTACGCGTGTCCGACTCGAACTTAGCAGATTTTTTTTAATATCAATAAGTTGTAATGTTGCGTAAGGTCGAAATATTCATTATTAACATAACTCGAAGGCAGGTTTCCTTTTGAGTCATGTGATGATACTCGATTTGATTAGCTTTAACACTAGGTCATTTGATGCTTTCTTAAAGCACTCATAATCAACTCATATAATATAACCACAAGTTGTAACCCAGCAGATCTTTAAATTAAACGCCAAAACGGTTCGACTTATAGTTTTTGGTTTTTGTGTACCGTTCACGATGACTGGCTCGCCGTGTCAATGCCTCGTGGTCACGACCGCCGTTTAATTACGATATTGTTTGCGTTTCGGTTCTGTTACGTTTGTTGCGTGAGGTCTATGTTTTTTGGGTTTAAATATCTATATCTTTGTTGCGGTCAGCTAAAGTTTTCTCTGAGGTTTTTGAAGTGAAACTTCTTTAGGCGCATGAGGGTAAAATTTTTACAGATGAAACGTCACGCCGGTATGCAACGGAAGTGTCGGAAAAGAGAGAGAGAGTGATCGAGACCGATTGAGAGAGAGTAAGACAGGGCGAACGTAGCATGAGCAACTAGCCGTGGAGTGAGAGTAGGGAGCAAGCGAGTGAGAAAGATTGAGAGAAAAAGTGAGACAGAGCGAACGTCGTATCACGCCTTTTTCTCTTCCTCTTAATCTTGGAAATTTAAATATTTTAGATTTGTATAAATATAAACAAGATTTATAAATTAGTTCGCCAAAGAAGTTTCACTTCTGACATGTGTACTTTGTACGCACGCATGTTTTTTTAAGATTTGATACGAAAGCAATAAGCTCATATACAGCTCATTGCTTTCGTTGTTCCAAAAAGACAAAATTATTTAGTAACTACTCGACCCGGCTAACTTTGTTCCACCTAAAAGTCAAAAATTTAAAATTATCAGTGCTCCTCCGCTATATTATTCTTGTATTATACATAAAAACCTTCCTCTTGATTCAATCTATCTATTAAAAAAACTGCATCAAATCCGTAGCGTAGTTTTAAAGATCTAAGCATAGGTACATAGGGACAGACAGCGCGAAGCGACCTTGTTTTGTACTATGTAGTGATAAATAGGCTTAAAATTAAAACATTAAAACGTTTCCGTAAATGCGATTTTGACAATATACCAGCCAGTCTCCGAAAAAAAAAACAAAATGTCATTAAAAGCTATTAAACTTGAGCTCAATTTAAATGCAATCTTACAAAATTATTGTAAGAAATATTATTTCTTAAGATTAGCACATTAACTATTTTCAAAATTAAAATTTTGAAAATAGTTTAATTAGCCTTTCTAGTCCGGATTTACCCTCGTTACCCTGATTTCTGTATAATACGAGCGTTAGGCACCGCTATGTTCTGTTATGAGAGTAAAAAAAAATGTGTGCGTGTACTAGCGTACACTCGTAAGAAGTGAAACTTCTTTATGACGTTATTTTTCAAAAAATAATTTACTATATGCAACTTTACAGAAATTGGTTAAATAAAGTTAAATTTGATAAAGTTTAATAACAGGCTTTTATTAAACTTTATCTAATAATCTAATTTCTAATAATCTATCTAATATCACGCGTGGTAGGGATAAGAAAAAGATGGCGCGTAACGGAAAAAAAAGATGGCGCGTAACAAAAAAGATGGCGCGTAACGAAAAAAAAAAGATGGCGCGTAACAGAAAAAGATGGCGCGTAACGAAAAAATGTTACACTAAATTTTTTTCCAACCCCGATAAAGAAGTTTCACTTCAAATATCTCATTTAGAAAAATCGAAAGCCTCGAAAATAACCTTTGAATCAAATCAGAGAAATTCCTACCACTGAATATCGCATCTAAAACGAGGGCATATCGTAAAATTTAAATTTATAGTTTGCAAAAAACTTGTCAGATCGACATTTTAAGTGTCGCGAAATAGATCTAGACTTCACGCTTCGCCACCTGTGTTACTAGGCGTCAATGACACACAATTTTAACCCTTATTCTATCCTATTTTAATATCAAACGAGTTCAAAATCGCGTAATTGATCATAAAATCTGAATTATACAGCTTGATTTTGTCATAATTCTTTTAACATTTATGTCGTCGATTGACAAGTGTCCTTTAGTCTTGGTTTAAGATTTATGTTCCGGTTATATAATTTATTTTCGTGTCTTATTTAAGTGAAATGTAGACTAGACAACGTGTGGAAGAAAGGTCGTCCAGAAAGGTCTAAGGCGTTGCTTACCAACTGTTACGTTGAAATTATATTGATTTAAGTTTTTATTTGTTGTTTAGTTTATTCGGTTTAACCCACATTCACTAAGTTTATAATAGTGATGATTAGACATCGGACCCGCGTGGCGGAGCGGTTACCATACCGGTCTGACGCGCATTGGGTCCCGGGTTCGATTCCTGGCCAGACAGGTATCTGAATGATGAGTTTAGATTTATGTTCTGGGTCTGGGTGTTTGTGTATTCGTCTTGTGTGTGTCCCTGGTACCCACGACACAGGAGAAAATCTTAGTGTGGGGCTATGAGTGTAGAAAGCGTGTTCTTAAATTTCGAAAATCAAGTCGCGGGAAAATCTAGTTTCTTAAAAACCAATCTGTACGACAAACACGTTTACATCTAAAAGATTCAGTTAAACATTCGTTTAGATGGTCGATCGTGATCCGAGTGCGCAAGTTCCTGATTGGGTATAAAATATGGGTCGAAAATGGCTGTATATCAAGCTTTTTTAGTAAATTAAGACACTTGTGTTCTGGTTTAATTGGATTGGGTAAAGCTAATGTTACGATTTATTATTTTGCTCAATCCTTCCTTTAGACCGAGTAATAAATCTTTCCCTTTCACGACAATAAATTATACAATAAGAAAACATACAAAAATTATAGAATCATTTCAGTATAATTACATAAACACGCTTTCTACGCTCATAGGCCCATACTAGGATTTTCTCCTGTGTCGTGGATACCATGGACACACACAAGAAAAATACACAAACACCAGACCAAGAACATGAATCTAAACTCATCATTCAGATACTTGTCTGGCCGGGAAACGAACCCGGGACCCATTGCGCATCAGACCGGTATGATAACCGCTCGGCCACGCTGGTCGTCATAAACAGATGTCTTCAGACTTCATACACCTTTGGGAACCTTTTTTTACCAACTCTCGTGTATGCAGATTTTCCCACTATGATTTCCTTCACTGTTAAGCAGTGATAATTATTTTCGAATACGTACATACATCAGTGATAGCTTAATGGTTGAAACTTGCCTCTCAATCGGGAGGACCGAGGTTCTGGAGTCCTCTAGTCTGGAATGCTGAGGACGGCCACCGAGGGGGTTTTAGTGCGGTAAGAATCCAACATAACCCGCTTCGCTACCACGACGTCGGGTATCTTTTGAAGGTTTCCCCCTCGTAATCAAAAAAAAGGTCTGGGTGTTTGTGTGTCCGTCTTTGTGTGTGTGTACACCGATCAGTCCCCACTTACAAGTGTCCAGGCACTCATGACACTATGGGTGCCTGGACCTGGACCTGGACCTGGATGAAAAAATACAGATGAAAAGACCTTGGCCCCATAACTACTAGAAAATATAAATAATGTTATATCTGTAGGTCAAAGTCGATATTTTATTTGTGACTGCCTCCAGTTTGAAGTGATGCCGAAACTTCATATCATTTAAAAACAAATGTTTTTCCCTCTTTAGTTTTTCGGCCAGTTTGAAATAACAAACAGTTGTAATATATTTTGTTTGTTTATTCTGCGTGTTATTCTGATATGACGTTGGTTTGAACAGCTTCCCTTTTTTCAAAGAAAATATTGTTACAAAAATACATTTCATTTTCACGTTTCATTTTACGTGGAGCTTTCTATTCGTGACAGAATGTTTGTGATCAATTTTTACAAATATTCTAAGTTACATTTTACTCTTTATTTTATTTAGTGTAGCAACAATGCATCTTAAGTTTTTTTATAGAAGTAGCGAATGCTGCTTCATCAATCTTTTAAAAAACAAAATAACTTGTGTAGGTACAACTTATAGAGCAATGAAGACTAAATAGCAGTGTAGGATTAGCCACATAGTAAGAGTAGCAAATGCTACGGGCCCCGCGACTTCAGGGGCCCCACGGTCCAACACCTACTATTTACCTCTATTTTACTATCTTTGCTATCCTGAAAATCTTAAACTGAAAGAGGTACATATAGAAAGTGTCACCTCTAAATTTTCTCACATTGAATCCAGAAAAGTTTATTTGTAACAGTTTTGATTTATTTAATAATCTTACTTAAGGCAAACAATGGGCCACTTGTCAGAATTTGCTACAGGCCGTGCCCTGGCTTAATCCGGCACTGCTAATAATAATAATAATAATAGTTATTATTCATTCAGACAATGAGGTCCATAGATTCTGTTAGTATTACAATTCTCTTAATAACTATGTTAGTACAATAATTATAAACAGCGCACGGGTTAGTATTAAAACTTAGCCTATGTTAGTATAAAAAGAAAAATATATTAATAAAAACATACAACTCCTAACTACACAGACGCCTATTAAGGAGCGTGTGTGCACCATTCCAGCAGGCCCAGAGAGGGCTATCAAATTTATACGCCAATGTGCTGAGGAGACGTTGGAGCTTTCTACCACCCGGTTCATCGTATCGCTAAGTAGCATTGTTTGTCCCTGTAGCCTCGGGGTCAGAATAGGGCTACGGTATCCCCTGCCTGTCGTAAGAGGCGACTAAAAGGGGCTTCCGGGGTTGCAGACGGTAGAGTGAGAGCTGGAACCGTTCGGTCAGGCAATCCCGGGAAGGACGGCGGTATGTGTGGTCGCATACCGTCGTAAAGACTAGACGGAGCGGTGGGTCCAGCCGCCCATCTGGGAGGAGCCCGATGGGGCAACGCGCTCGGAAGATTCCGGTTGAAGTCGTTTCGAGATCCCGGAGTCCTCCTTTTCAGCGCCGAGGACGGCCACCGGGGGGGTTTTAGTGCGGTAAAAATCCCACATAACCCTGCGTCGCTCCCACGGCGTCGGGTACCTTTTGAAGGTTTCCCCCTCGAAAACAAAAAAAAAGTAGCATTGTTTATTATAAGTACTTCTATCTGTGATTCAGTGTTTTTATTCTTTCTTATACGTAAGTAAAACCGCAGCAGTCACTAGTACATAAATCAGAAGACAGCTTTAATTATAAGTTAAGCCTGATGCAAAGTTTCGATTAAATTTGTTTAAACCTGTCACGGTAAATAATTTCAAATAATTTAAACGTCACGACTAAGACTGATTGATTTATAACTTTAAAGGATCTGTAAGTTTGAGACGGTTCGGAATTGATAGCCAAAGATTGAAATTTGAGACAAGATAGAAAATTTCTACAGGATTTTGTATATTAGCAATATTAGCGTCGTATTTTTTATATACGATTTAAGTTGCTAACGAGCATGCAGTGTACCTGATGATAAGTGGTCACTGCCGCCCATGGACATATGTAAGCAACTTCATACAGAACATGGGGTTCTATCTGAAGACAATCACAGATGCGTCGCTGCTCTCGAGGACTATGATGGTCGCCTAATATAAAAGTGTGCCGGCAACTACTCGTACCTATCTATCGAAACGCTAAAAACTGCTTTACGCTAGAAATAGGTGTGGCGGTGGTACTTCCCCGGGCGAACTACACTGGTTCTACCACGTATAATAATTTTTAATTTGTTATATATTGCCAAACGAGTCTGAGAGGAGAGACAATATGCTGATAGCTTAACTAATCCATCGAGGATCCAAGGCCTGAACCCAAGGCACGCGCCACAGATTAAATAAATACGTGCGTATTAGAAATTAATTACGTCTGCTTTACGGTGAAAGAAAACATCGTGATATACATACACGCCTGAGCGTTCTTAAAAAAAAACGAAAAAAGTTCATACCGTCTGAAATATCGTGTCATAACATGGCCCGCGCGGTGAACTATGGCTTAAAATGTTTTTGAAGTGAAACTTCTTTATCGGGGTTGTTGAAGTGAAACTTCTTTATCGGGGTTGGAAAAAAATGTAGTGTAACATTTTTCGTTATGCGCCATCTTTTTTTGTTACGCGCCATCTTTTTCTTATCCCTGCCACGCGTGATATTAGATAGATTATTATAGATTAGATTATTAGAGAAAGTTTAATAAAAGCCTTTTATTAAACTTTATCTAATTTAACTTTATTTAACCAATTTCTGTAAAGTTGCATATAGTAAATTATTTTTTGAAAAATAACGTCATAAAGAAGTTTCACTTCTTACGAGTGTACGCTAGTACACGCACACATTTTCATTCTGAGAGAAGATCCGTGCCCAGCAGTGGGATAATAATGAGTTGACAATAAACGCACTTGGGATTCCACTCCTGATTTACCACCGCCGCACATATTGTTTAACAATAAAAATAAGCGTTGCTATGTATTTTAACGTTAATACGAGTCTATTTTCTCAGATAGGTCACTGTTTATGTTTTACTATGTACATAGATCCTTGACGTTTATGTTTTCGACCACACCATAAAATGTACCTTTACTAACACACAAAGTCATATTACTCATAAGTTTTTTATATTGTTTTTTTGTTCTTTTTTTCTTTTTAGTATAATTGTTAGTTATTATAATTATTTGTATAGGCTATATGTATTAGTTTTAGATAGGTCATAAGTCATCATATTTATTTATGTGTAATGTGTAAAAGTACATTGTCGTCAGCCCATTATTGTCCCACTGCTGGGCACGGGTCTTCTCTCAGAATGAAAGAGTATTAGGCCATAGTCCATCGCGCTGGCCAAGTGCGAATTGGAGGACTTCACACACCCCCGAGAACTTTTTTTTTAAAGATCTCTCGTGTGTGTAGGTTTCCTCACGATGTTTTCCTTCACCGAAAAGCAGTGATAATTAATTTCTAACACGCACATCATTTTAGAAAAATCAGTGGTGCGTGCCTGGGTTTGAACCTCGGACCTCCCGATCGAGAGGGCAAGTTTCAACCGTAAGGCTATCACTGCTCATAAATAAATATGAATAAATAAAATATTATAACTACCACTCTAATGTAATTCGTATCTTTGTGGAAGTAAAGTCACTACTAACAGATCTAATTGTATTACTAAAATGAGAGAGAACAATGAAACAGAGATAGCATCTCTTTCAGAAAGCTTTCAAAAGCGTTTGCAGAATAAAAGCGGCTGAAATGTGAACAAAGAGTGACGAAGAATGAATCCAAGTTGGGTGCATGTTGATTGAATTTATTTCAAGATGGCGCCTCTGGAATCAAATTATTGTAAATTCCTTGAGAGGTTTTAACAAAGTAAAAAGTTATATTGCTTTTAAAGTGAAGTACAGATGTAATTTGTACATCTGTCTTTGTTTTGTTACAATCTGAACACATTTTAGGGTTTCGAATCCAAAAGCTAAAAACGGAATCCTATTAAAATAAAAAATAAATAAAAATAGAAATGTTTTATTTACCACGATCCATGCAACTGGGTCAAAATATCGGCTATATTTTTAAGCTATATTTAATTCCTAAAATATGCGTGTAAAATATCGCCCATATCTAATGAAATTTAAAACGCTTCGATGTGATAAATAAAATGTCAGACAAACGTTTATCCTGAGGGATTCTGGTGAGATATATCTTCGTTCAGATGTTAGCTTAGATAAATACCGTTATTCCCTCTTCACTTGATATTTCTCCTTGAATTTATTTATTTAACTTACGTTCTCAAGGGCTTATGTTTGTCTTATTTGATATGTTACTTTTTTCGGAGTGACGTATTGTTTATCTTGAGCAGAAAAACATATCCTAATCCATATTTTTTCCCGCTGAGTCTACGATAAATTACCTGTAGACAGTAGTGGCTATGGACATTTGCAACAGTAAAGGAAACGCTAATGCATTACAAGATTTAAAGAAAACCTCTTTCTGCATGTTCTTGAACGGACAGAAAGACATGAGGTGAACAATTCCGGTAATACCCTTTTTTGTTCTCGAGGGGGTTGTGTGGGATTTTTACCGCACTAAAACTCCCCTCGGTGGCCGTTCTCTGCGCTACAAAGAGGATTCCAGGATCTCCAAAGGAACGCAACTGGAGTCTTCTGAACGTGTTGCCCCATCGGGCTCCTCCCAGGTGACTAGCTGGGCCCACCGCTTCGTCTGGTCTTTACGACGGTACGCAATCACACATACCGGAATTCAATCAGATAAACAAAATATTATTGAGGGCTTCAATAGTAGTGGCCTCGGTTATCTGATTATTTAAGATGGTAGAACTCTTAACGGTATGAAACGTGTTCCTATTCCTAGGCATTCGAACTTAGTCTTCAGGAGTAGGAACGCATTTGTGGCTAACCTCAAGTAAGACTAATCTTATTCAAATTTCAATAAGATATCCATGAGCGGCAGTCACCAATAACCAGGAAGGTAGTAGAACCTATTTCCAACGTGAAGCATTCTTTGCGTTTCGATGGAAGGGTGTGGTTGCACATTTTTATATGAGGCGACCATCCTAGTACTCGAGAGTAACGCTTCGGCGATTGACTTCAGATAGGACCTGTGTTCTATATGAAGATAATTACAGATGTCCATGGGCGGCGGTGACCACTTATTAAGTGGACTGCATGCTCGTTTGCTACTTCAGTATTATAAAAAAAAACAGGTAGGCTGAATGGTAGTTTGCTACCTCCACATTCTTGGTCTGTTCTCGTCTTCGTGTACTCATGGCATGACTCTAACTTATACAGGAGCCTAAGAATAATTAAAGTTTTCAAGTCATACAATTTGTCACTAAAAGCAAACTAAGATATTCGTCTGTTTCATTCAAACAGAAACTATGTAAATAGCTACTTACGCGAATATGTAGTAAACGGTTCAAACAGTACATTTTCCAAACCCGGATAGAGGAAAGGCACTTTCCAATCTTGTTTTCTTAAAGAAAATCTTACGACTAGATCTCGTGCCAACGACAGCTATGTAAATGAGAATCCTGAGTCATTCCTTTTAGGCTTATACTACAAACGTCTAGTGAATCTTGTTGATACAGACTAATAACAATAAATAACACTAAGTAAATAAGCTTGTAGACTTATTGGTATATTAGGATTTTTTGCGGTGTCTTGGGTGCCAATACAAACATCTAGACCCAGAACAGAAAACTGAATTGATTCTTGTAAAACATATAATAATATTTATAGGGAACAATGCCCTGTTTTTTATATAAGTGTTTTTTTATTATTTGTGTCTTATTTTTTTAACTTTTTCTTTATATTATTTTTGTGGTATGTGTTTCTTTCTAATAGAAATTTGAGATAGAAAATAAAAAACACTCGTCGTCAACCCATTATTGTCCCACTGCTGGGCACGGGTCTTCTCTCGAAATGAGAGAATTTTAGGCCATAGTCCACCGCGCTGGCCAAGTGCGAATTGGTGGACTGGAACTGGAAAAAACACTAAATGATACAAAATCCTAAATCAGCGATTTCTCTCAGACAACCTTATTGTGCGGAGTTATTATTTTTTTGGATATTTATCAGGTCGGAAAACGAACTCGAACCCATTGCTAGTCGGCCTGGTGTGACAACAGCTCCACTACGCGGGTCGGTAATTTAATAATAAAAAGGGATGGTCGAATAAATAAAACTTGATTTTAACAGTTCAATATGTACAAATAACAAACGTAATAATTCGGATTAATTTTCGAAGCGCGATGATGTATAATGGGATAACGAATGTAATCCGATTATAATATTCAACGACCATTTACAATAGAGATTAATAAGTTCGCTTTTACGCTGTTCTATAATAATTAAATGGATAATAATATCCAATTTAGAACTTCATTTACAATTTAGTTTACAAACCAAATGTTCCAAGTTTAGTTATACTGTTATTCCTAGGCATCGCCCGCGTAACATTTAGTACACATCTAGCACGGTAATGTCCTTACTCCGGTTGCGTTCCTTTGGAGATCCCGGAGTCCTCTTTGTAGCGCCGAGGACAGCCACCCTTTATTGCGGTAAAAATCCCACATAACCCTGCGTCGCTCACACGGCGTTGGGTACCTTTTGATGGTTTCCCGAACGAGAGAAAAAAAAGCACGGTAATGTCCTATGTATTAGGGTAGGTTAGGTTGTTATGTATATACCAAATTTGACACACACATCCTCACAAATGTGTAGATTTGTAATATTAAAATTTTAATATGTAACAGGTTTTTTAATTATCATTGATTCATTTTTCACGATATTTCAATCCAGTTACATAAAGAGCGAAATATTGTCAAAAAGAATATAAAAAACGGCAAGTGTGAATACCCGTAACATATTCAAATGTATAAATTTAATTTTAGAATTAGGTAGGTATGTACTTGCTTTTAATATACATATGTATTAGATAACCCGTGTGGCGCAGATGTCACCGTACCGGTCTGCCACGCGGGTTCCGGGTCTGAGCCGTGGTTAGACGGATGTCTATAAAGTGATTATGTTTATTTTTTGACTTACCCTTTTTTTATTTGATGAAGTAGCAAACGAGCATCCAGTCCACCTGATGGTAAGTGGTCACTGCCGCTCATGGACATCTGTAATCAACTTCATACAGAACATGGGTTCTATCTGAAGTCAATAACAGATGCGTTGCTACTCCCGAGGACTATGATGGTCGCCTCATATAAAAGTGTGCCGGCAATCACACCCTTCCATCGAAACGCTAGAAATGCTTCACACTAGAAATAGGTGTGGCGGTGGTACTTCCCCGGTCGAACTACACTGGTTTTACCACCTTAAAAACTATCTACCTACCTACTAACTAAACTATTGACCCGTCGTAACGGTCGAAATTCGAACGTAATTCACCTCAAAAACGAAACTTGATGTTGTCCAAAGTATTTCCTAAATTGAATTTTTATTAATTTTCAAGTTATTTTATACACCTGAAAGGTAAGAAAAGGTTTAGGTGACAAAGCTGCATTTAAAATCAATAACGGGTATTTTGACAAAGATATCTGACATTTTCGACGTTCTGTGTTTTCATATGTAGAATTTTTAATTTCGTTTGTGTTTGTGACGTAGTAATATGCACGGTAGTGTGTGTAATGTTTTTTGTTGATTTAATGTATGATATATAATATTTGAACAATATTAACATTCTGCACTCCTCTACGTCCACTATAACCGTGCAAAATTTCATAGTAATCCGTCCGCGGCATATTGCATAAAAATGCACCACAAGTTTTTGCTTCACGTATTAATATAATAAAGATATTACTAACTTGCCTTATTATGTGTCTTTAGGGTAATATAAGACGTTCCAGCTTAATCTTTAAGCGTAGCAACGCTTCTGTGGTCACTTTAGGTTAGGTTAAGTTGACTCTGATCTTATTTTCGGTTGATTGCATATAGGGCTGTAGGCATATTTATATTTCATATTCGTAATGATGAAATCCGTAGGAGAACGAAAGTTACCGACATAGCTCTCAGAATTAGTAGGCTGAAGTGGCAATGGGCAGGCCACATCGTTCGTAGGACAGATAACCGATGGGGTAGAAGAGTCCTCGAATGGAGACCACGTCTCGGCAAAAAGAGTGCAGGCCGCTCCCCGACCCGGTGGACTGATGACCTGAAGAAGACGGCGGGTAACCGCTGGATTCAGATGGCTCAGGACCGTTTGAAGTGGTGCAGATTAGGGGAGGCCTATGTCCAGCAGTGGACTTTCAAAGGATGGATGGATACGCCGCAGTAGTTATCTACCATCTGTTAGACTGCGTTCATGTTTGCTAATACTACCTGTATTATAAAATAACTTATTTTTTGGCATAATGGCAGTATATTACTGCTCAGTACTAGTTGGAAATATTAAGAAGTTATATTTCTTTACATAACTATATACATAATCTTCAAAGTTGACATGAAAACTTATTCAAATATCCAGATGAAATATTTAAAGCCTAATTTTCAAGATAAAAAATAAATTATTCAAGTAGTTTCTTCATTTCAGGTACATAGTGCCGGATTATAACCGAAATTATATTCTTTGTTATATTCGCATAATATTCTGTATAATTAAGAAGATTACGTATAACTTCTTTCTACATTTAAGCCGTTTCACTTTTGATAAAAACATTATCATCTATATTGTTTTATCATCCGATTGAAGTACCAAACTGACATGCAGTCCACATGACATTAAGTGGCAACTGCCGCCCACTTATGTATATAATTTCATAAAGAACAGTTCTCTGTACAGTCAGTCGCAGATGTGTCGCTACTCCCGAAAACTATGATGGTCGCCTCATATAAAAAAACCGGCAACCTCACTCTTCCACAGGGTCAGCCGCAAACCCCGTTTAATCAGAGGCGGAAGGCCAGGAATTCGACAACAGCTGGGTCCGCAACTGTCCTTCCCTCAAGCGAAGGAGGAAAGTCGAGGAACCCGGCGACGGGGACCAAAGCCATCCCTCCCTTCCAGCCCACAGTCTTCTTGTCCCGGCTAGAGCCCCAGGCTCGCCATAAATAGGGCCAACAGTAACTACATAATTGCCAAAAATACACCCTTCCACGGTAACGCAAGAACGGCTTCACGCTATAAATACTTGTGGCGGCGGTACCTCCCCGTACGAACTACATTGGTTCTACCACCTGGCAAAAGTTTATTTCCCCAAGACCGAACCAAGACAATATATAGTTAAAATAAAAAAAAAAACGCGCAAAATAAGGTACATGTGCAAATAATACGCTTTTACCCACAAATCAGCATTTGTTCATCGTTATTTGAGATCCTTTAAATCATTGTTTATTCTATCTGCTTCATCCATCGCACCATTTTGTTGCCTATTGTTTGTTTGTTCACCGCTAAGTGGCTTCGTCTAAAGAAATAATATTATACTGTAATCAATATTCAGGGAATGTTCACTGAAACTAAGTGGCGAAATAATTCAATTATAACTTTAAGTAAACGTCAAAAGTTGGGATATGCCTTGTTTAATGATTTTTCTGAAATGGAAGTAGCTAACGAGTAAACTTACTGGGTACACATTTTATTATGGATTTTTATTTCTATTTCTTCACTAGACTACATTCCGACCGTCCCTGTCGTAAGAGGCGACTAAAAGGGGCTTCCAGGGTTGCAGGCGGCTAGAGTGGGAGCTCGAACCGTTCGGTCAGGCGCTCCCGGGAAGAACGGCGCTATATGTGGTCGCATACCGTCGTAAAGACTAGATGGAGCGGTGGGGCCAGCCGCTCACCTGGGAGGAGCCCGATAGGGCAATGCGCTCATAGGATTCGGGTTGCGTTCATTTTGAGATCCCGGAGTCCTCTTTGTAGCGCTGAGGACATCCACCGGGGGGTTTTAGTGCTGTAAAAATCCCACATAACCCGCGTCGCTCCCACGGCGTCGGGTACCTTTTGGAAGGTTTCCCCCTCGAGAACAAAATAAAGACTAAGTTCTGACACAGTTGCACGGATGGTGGTCGCGAAGACACCATGGTGGCGGTAAAAAACCGTTGTCAAGCACTGGTGGTAGAATAATCTACCGTACGATTAATTTGTTTATATCCAAAGTCTATCATAAGTGCTACAGATAACGTAAGATAGTCGCCTCATATGAATGAGACCCGGCAACCAACCTTTCACCGAAACGCACATTTGCTTCGCGCTAGAAATATGTGTGGCTATGGTACCTCCCCGGTCGAACTCTGGTTCTAGCATCGTATTATTACACATACGTATTATTATCGCAATATATGTTATATTAAAATCAAATGGTTTAACGCTTAAAACGTCTGGAATCACGAAGTTTGATTTGACGACCCGCGTGGGGGTGCAGTTACCATACTGAACTGACGCGGGGTTGATTCCCGGCCAGACAGGTCTGGGTGTTTTTGTATTCGTCTTTGTGTGTGTCCATGGCTCCACACAGGAGAAAATCTTTCTGTGGGGCCATGAGTGTAGAAAACGTTTTAAGTTTTTTTAAGTTTGGCACAGACAAGTAGACAATAAGAATAAGAAATAAAAGTAGAATAACATTTACTCGTGGTTACCTCGTTTAAATTTTATGGAGGAAACAAAAGCCATTTTGGATTAAAACCATTATTGAACCAAGTTGTGCCTGCCAAGTAACGTTACGTTAATTATAAAGTTGGACATGTAAGTTCTATGTGACACAGGCACTATTCCAACTTCGTGCAATATAGAACGCTTTATAATTCAGCACTTAATGAAGACGGGAATAACGTGCTACTATAATACTGTGCGAGACTAACAGACCCCTTCGACTTCGTTCTTCATCTACTTCATCTAATAATCATTCTACTTAAACAAACTAAAATACCTTCACATTCACATACACAGTAACTTACACGTTGATACGTACTAGCACGCAACACATACATACCTTGAAATACACACATGCATACATAATTAGATATACCTGTACCGCTTGCGCGCAAGCGAAGGAAATTGGCTCCACAGAATACCAGCGCTGCAGGTGGCCTTGACTATCTGCAGCAATAAGCTGAGTGGAGACCCTTTCGGTCAATGTAATGTAACTTACATCAATAAGTATTAGTAATAATAACACATGTTTGCTATTGGATGTATCTGTTTTTTGTATAACCTTATGTACTGTACCGAATAAAGTATTTTCTTTCTTTCTTTCTCTTTCTTTCTTACTTCATCTAATGGATAGATCATACTATGGTTACGCATAATATTATCTATCCATTAGACATTCGAGATCGCGCGCTCGAAAAGGAAACATGTTGCAAAATTTCAAGTCTCCTATAACAGTAGTTTGGGTTGTGCGTTGATATGTCAGTAGTTAATCTAATCACATTTTTATTCATGCTAGTCAACAATCACAATTAATATATAAAACGGACTATGCAAGGATATATAAATAGTAAATTTAACTTCTTCACTCAATGACAAAGACATATCCCTTTCTCTCATGAATTTAAAAATCGCTGAGAACACACCTACCTGACTTAAACTAAGGGTTTTCGAGTGTTGTCAGACAGTTTCCAGGGAACATTTATCACTCGTTTTAGACTCGGAAATATGGCGGTCGAAATAAATCTTGCCCGTGATTTATTTCAGTCGCAAACAAAGATCTTGGAGTAAGAACTATGTAGAGTCTATGATTTTCGAAATTTTAATTATAACGATAATTAAAATATAATTTTATAACGATAAAATAATATAATATTATAACGATAAAACCCTACGAAAGGTTATGAAATCCTCTCCTAAGGGGTTTTAATGCTTACATTTTTATCTGGGCGTAAACAGTTCCAGGTAAGTACCGATTATAACTTTAAACACTTTAATTAAGTTTTTTCTATGAGACCTTTATCAGCTATACGTGGAAGTGTATACTCAACTGTACTCTACATATAGATTCGCACAATTCGGATTTTAGCTCTGCTTTAAAAGTCACCTTTTTCACATCGTATATGGTTTTTCCTTTGCTTTACCATATCCTACAAACCTAAACACAACTGCGCTTTACGTATTTTATTAGCTTTTTATTATAGCTTTTTATTATAGCATGGTGTCAATGGTTATAGATATTTTATTGACAGATATGAGTAGAGTGATTATCATTTCGATAATATCTTAAAAAGCACCCCACGCTTTTTTTTAAATAAAATATTTTTTTTTATTTACACTATTATTAATTTATATTCATTGAAATTTTTAACACTATTTTCTTAATTTAAATTCATTTAAATTTATTTTCTATTTTTTAGTTCGGTTTTCTATAAAAAGCGTGTTTTTTAGTTTTTTAAACTATTATTTATTTATTTATAAATATAACCGCACTCTATAATATTTATATTTCATGGCAGTCTAAATTTAAGTGCTATAAAGGTAAGGATAGGCCCTATTTCAGCGCAGGCCTACAATTTGCGTCTCAGGATATTTCTTTTCACATACATTTTAAACACGCTCTTATAACAGAAAAAGGGTTTTATATAACCAAAGCGTTGTAAAAGTTTAACAGTTATAAAATCACAGTAGAAAGCTATTCTTTCTTTTTCTTTTATTATCCTTTTCTTCTCTTGTAATTTTTTGCGTTATTATTACGCCGAATAAAGTTAGAATAAAATGAAGCACGAATAAGTCCGAAGTTTGCCGATGATTGCCGAGTCTTCTATATAATATTTATGGCATGATATTGTGCCGAATTTTAATATGTATCCAGTACAGTTATGGTAGAAGATACTTAAGAGGTGGACTCACGGTAATTCTTATATAAATTGTTTTTTAATTCGTTCCGTGTTCATTTTGAACGAAACGAGGTATTCGCATAGTGATACGTGATTCGAGACATAATGATGTCGTTTCGAATCCATGTTGTATAACTGATTAAATTAATAAATTTATCAATTCACGCGGTAGACTTGATGCCTTCTGATTCTTATTCAGTTCGTCCATTAAATGAAGTGTAGTTACCTAATAATATTATCAGATTTTTACTATGTTGTAACGAAACGTAAAACAGTTTTTAACCGACTTCCTAAGGAAAAGAGGTTATTTATTCGTTACGTACATTTTTAACGAATTGCTTTATTTTAGGAGAGATGTGAACTATACTAGGAGATTATATCCATACACATATGTATTAAAAATAAAAGTATCGCGTCTGTACGCCGCTTCTATTTACAAAAAAATGATAAGGTAATTGAGAAGTGATAAAAAAATCATTTTAGAAAAATCTGTGAGTCGTGCCTTACATCCGAACCTCGGACACTTTTTTTGTCGAGGGGGAATCCTTCAGAAGGTAACCTCTTTGTAACGCCGAGTACGGCCACCGGAGCTTTCAGTGCGGTAAGAATCCCACAACCCTGCATCGCTCCTACGGCGTAGGGTACAACTTCGAACTCTAGATGAGGACACCGTAAAGTTACCGTTGTAAAGACTAGACGGAGCGGTGGGCCCAGCCGCCCATCTGGGAGGAGCCCGATGGGGCAGCGCGCTCGGAGGATTCCGGAGTTTTGCTCGGAGATTTGAAGTCGTTTCGAGATCCCGGAGTCCTCTTTTTCAGCGCCGAGGACGGCCACCGGGGGGGTTTTAGTGCGGTAAAAATCCCACATAACCCTGCGTCGCTCCCACGGCGTCGGGTACCTTTGAAAGGTTTCCCCCTCGAAAACAAAAAAAAAAAAGATGAGGACACCAAGTTTCAACCGAGGCTATCAATGCTCGCTGAACTGTCGTTATTAATACATATTAGTAAAGCACATACAATTGTGAGAAGAGAGAAAATAAAAGTAATATGATACAGGAAGCAGTCAAGTTAATTTGCTAAAAAAATTTTCGTCAACGTTACGATATATGCAAATCCTTGATTGTCTCAACGATAATTAAATTATGGAATTCGTGACACAAGATGTAATCATCAGAACTGGTTTGCGAAAATATAAATGTAGAATTCATGGAATTTCTACTCGTTTGTAGCTAGTTTAACTGGTTAATGTTAGTGCAGAATGTCTTAAGATCTATATAAATGTTCGCTTGTGTCTCTCACTTACTCACCTCAGCCTTTTTCGTTCCACTGCTGGACATAGACCTACCCTAAATGGCGCCACTCCAACCAGTCCTGTACACTCTCAATCCAACGGTTTCCCGCTGTCTTCTTCAGGTCATCAGTCCACCTGGCAGGGGGGCGACCTGTACTCCTTTTGCCTAAACGTGGTCGCCACTCGAGGACCTTTCTTCCGCATCGGTTATCGGTCCTTCGAGCGATATGGCCGGCCCACTGCCACTTCAGTTATCTAAACATACCAACAATTTCTGGGTCTACCTATCCACGCATTAGCCTTTTACGGTCCACTGCTGGCATACATCGATCTTACGAATCATGTCCTGCAAAGAAATACCAAGCATAGATCTCTGCATAGCACGTTGAGCGAATCCTTGAATGAATCCTACAGTAAAGGAAGAGCTCGCTGAGCGACTTCCGAATAAATCCTACAATAGAGAACAATAGCAGTAAAAGAATTTAATTTACGTAAAGACGGACGGATCAAGGGGCAAAATTTTAACATTTACACATTTACATATGTATAGTTCTTGATACTAAATCCTAAATACGACACCAATAGTGAAGGATATACTAACTTAAATAACACAAACAAAAACTTAGTTAAATTGACGCTCTAATTACAGCAACTAGAAGTATCCGAACTGAAGAAAGTTAAGGGTGAGCTACCCTCAGAGACCCTTTACAGTAAAGTATCCCGGCACGCGGTATGCGGTTAGGTTTATGCGGGTGCGAAGGAACTTTTGGGAAGGATGACGCTAACTTAATCCAAAGTCTGTGATCAATTTGTCCTCTTAAGGGATTTGGTGGTAAGTCTTGGAAACATTTGTTTATTTCATTTTTATAATAATGTTTTAAAAGGTCTAGAACTAGCATGCTTTGTCTGGGGATGTCACTTATTTCTAGCAGCGTAGATCTTGCTTTGCGATGGAAGGATGTGTATTCCAGCTACCTTACATACAACTTTACCGTCTTTGTCTTTAGGACCAAAAGCTGTGACCCAGTATTACCAACTCCATGGGTTGCAGTTTAACGAGAGAGGTTGCAGTTCCGCAGCGTCACCACTTGCTATCAGGTCATTTAGTACTTAATCGTAGGTAAATCGTTGCCGCCCTTAAAATCTTCAATCGAACAGGGTCCTGTGTTGCAATCCTTAAGGATTGGATACGTAGCGTAAGTCACTCTGTTATTCCTCTTCAAACCAGGAGACAGCACTAACACTATGGTTGTATAGTAACTATGGCTACCGTAGTACTACTCTGGAACGAATTAGTTCCAAAAATAGCTTTTAGGAACTACAGGGATGGGACACACAACAATGTGTCTCGTCCCTGTATTTCTGGGATCGGAAAGGCCTACAGCATCCCCTGCCTGTCGTAAGAGGCGACTAAAAGCGGCTTCCGTGGTTGCTGGTGACTAGAGTGGGAGCTCGAATCGTTCGGTTAGGCGATTCCAGGAAGGACGGCGGTATGTGTGGGCGCATACCACCATACCATCGCATAAAGACCAGACGGGGTGGTGGTCCCAGCCACACATCTGGGAGGAGCCCGATGGGGCAATGCGCTCAGAGGATTCCGGTTGCGTTCCTTTAGAGATCCCAGAGCCCAGTTTATAGCGCCGTCGACGGCCACCAGGGGGGTTTTAGTGCAGTAAAAATCCACATAACCCCGCGTCGCTCCCACAGGGTCGGGTACCTTTTGAAGGTTTCCCCCTCGCAAACAAAAAAATGGTGTTGTGTGTCTGTGTACTCATATATTGCACGCAACACACCCACGAGATAACAACCCTACTGTCTCATGAAACATGACTTCGTTACCTAGAACATGTTCTATTTTCTTGCTGAGTTTCATTTCTGTAATAAAAATCCTAAACTTCGTTACGTGGAAAATCGCTTCATATTTGCGAAGTAATCTGTTGTAAATCGGATTTCGAGAGACACTACAGTAATTCGATACATCCAATCATGGGACTTATTTCAGTCCGTCGCGAATTCAATCAGCATGACATATTTCGTTTCATATTATAGATATTTCGGATAGAGAATACAGTTTATTTATTACTAAACGGAAGTACCACGTTTTTGTTATGGCCTTGCCTAATTGTATGCCTCAAAGTTGTACCTAACGATAAGGCTGGCTTGTCTGCCTTATCGTCTTGCCTGATGGAAAGTAGTCACCGTCGGCTATGGATATTTGCAACCCCAGAGGCCAATACATCGCCAGCTTTGAAACTTTTTTGCATCTTTCTTGAGGAGCCCCATCTTATAGCGTTCTGGGAAAATCTTAACTATCCCCCCTCCTCTCCGTCCTCGGCGCTAAAAAGAGGATTCCGGGATCTCCAAAGGAACGCAACCGGAATCCTATGAGCGCGTTGCCCCATTAGACTAGACGGAGCGGTGGGCCCAGCCGACCATCTGGGCTCCTCCTAGAGGCCCACCGCTCCGTCTAGTCTTTATGACGGTATGCGACCACATATACCGCCGTCCTTTCCGGGATCGCCTGACCGACTGACTTCGAGCTCCCACTCTAGCCGGCTACAATCCCGGAAGCCCCTTTTAGTCGCCTGATACGACAGGCAGGGAATACCGTAGCCCTATTCTGATCCCGGAACTACAGGGACAACCTAGATAATACCTAGATAACCTAGATGATTTAACATAATAACATCGATATATCTCTTCACTAATGTTTTAACGATTCTTATATAACAGTTAATAAAATCTTATAGGTAGTATTTATAAATAGATTTGTATTCGCATATTAAGTGTTTCTGTCTGTTATAAAACGTGAATTATTAAAGTGATATTATCGTGGAGTTGATACAATTTAATAAAATTAACGGCTGTTCACGATTGTGGTGTTCCCATTTCATTGTGCTACTCTTTTTTTTGGCCTTTGTTGGACCAGGATCCATGAAAGTGAGTCGAAATATCGGCAAAAAGAAATCAAAGAATACGGGCCAGTTGCGAGACGGACTGGCGCGAAAAGGGTTCCGTACTAATATCTATAAAAATTGACAAAATACTAATAAAATCACAGTTGTTGCATGATAGTCCCATGAAATATTTATTTTTTTATGTTTTGAGTATTTGTTGTTATAGCAGCAACAAAAAATCATTTGTGAAATTTTCAACAATTTAGTCATCACTGTTTATAAGTATAAGACAGCTTGGTGACAGGCAAACTGACAGCGGAGTCTTCATAATAGGGTCCGTTTTTTCCCTATGAATACGGAACCCTGAAAAGCGCATATCGTGAGTACACTTCATATATTAAAGTGAGTCTTCTGTCATAATATTCTTTATACACCGCAGTGTCGCAGTAATCATGCACAAAATGTAGAACGCAAATTAAGAAGCGACATACTGAGAGCTATTGTACAATGAAAGGAGCTTTAGTGGGTATTTTCATATTGCAGTAGCATACATGAATGTAAGTCCCTGTAGCCTCGGGGTCAGAATAGGGCTACGGTATCCCCTGCCTGTCGTAAGAGGCGACTAAAAGGGGCTTCCGGGGTTGCAGACGGCTAGAGTGGGAGCTCGAACCGTTCGGTCAGGCAACCCGGGAAGGACGGCGGTATGTGTGGTCGCATACCGTCGTAAAGACTAGACGGAGCGGTGGGCCCAGCCGCCCATCTGGGAGGAGCCCGATGGGGCAGCGCGCTCGGAGGATTCCGGTTGAAGTCGTTTCGAGATCCCGGAGTCCTCCTTTTCAGCGCCGAGGACGGCCACCGGGGGGGTTTTAGTGCGGTAAAAATCCCACATAACCCTGCGTCGCTCCCACGACGTCGGGTACCTTTGGAAGGTTTCCCCCTCGAAAACAAAAAAAAAAAAATACATGAATGTAAAATGAAAATCGCATAGGAGTTGTTAAGGCTTTTAAAATGACTTACGGGTTAAATATATCTTTTTTTTTATGTGACTGAAGTAGCAAACGAGCGTGCAGTCCACCTGATGGTAAGTAGTCACTGCCGCTTATGGACACCTGTAATCAACTTCATACAGAACATGGGTTCCATCTGAAGTCAATCACAGATGCGTTGCTACTCCCAAGGACTATGATGGTCGCCTCATATAAAAGTGTGCCGTATCTGACATTTATTGGCCACTAACTTGTACTTTTCTTTACAGATCAGTATCGCTTATGTGTCCGTAGAAAGTCCGGAGGCCATCATATATTGCGGCTGTTTTTAATTTAAGCCTATCGATTGCTCAGTCACATTATAATAAACTGAACGAATACCGACAAAATGGAAATCGATATAGGCGCGCTCCAAATATTGGATGTCATAAGAAACCGCTTCTTATTGTTTCCGGAAATTCTGTTAAAATTTAAAATTTTCGGGAAATAGGATCTCCCGATACTAGACACTAATCACCTAAGTAGTCTTTTACTACTTATTCAGGCAATAATCGTCTGTCCATGAAAATAAATATAGATACGACGAAAATAGTTAACCTCTTTCACTTAGGAAGACAGTTAAAAAGACCAAAACGAATCACAATCAAACAGTTACGTAAGATGAACGAATCGAGAATTTAACATTCAACTTCAAATTGATCGGAAGTGAACAAACAACGCATCAAATCGTTCACTCTGAAGCCAATCGAATTTATTGTTACTTGGAATTGAGGAAACAACAAGGTTTTATTTGTAAATCGATTACGAATTTTGTTAAGAACGTAATAATGTTAAATGTTGAATTGTTTAACGACCCGCGAGGTGGAGCGTTACCACACCAGTCTGACGCGCAATGGGTCCCGGGTTCGATTCCCGGGCAGAATGATGAGTTTAGATTCATGTTCTGGGTCTGGGTCTTTGTGTATTCGTCTTGTGCGTGTCCATGGTACCCACGACACAGGAGAAAATCCTAGTGCGGGGATATGAGTGTAGAAGGCGTGTGTTTTTTTGTGATATGTTACCAATTAGTCTAAATCTGTATATTTAGCTATTGAGCCAAGTTTAGTAGTTATTATCTGCGTTTGGTCAGTCGTAGATAAACTTTTTTAGTCAACTTGGCTGACAGTGTTGACGCAATGCCTGCGTATTTAAATTTATCCTTCCTATTATTGTTTTGCTTTAGAACCAGTGTAGTTCGACCGGGGAAGTACCACCGCGACACCTACTTAACGCAAGAACTGCTTTATTGTAGAAGTATGTGTGGCTGTGGTTTCTCCACTTGTGAACTTAAGTCGTTACCATCTTGAAATTAAAATGGTAGTTAAATATTTAAATAAGAATAATCTTTAAACGAAGTAAAAGAAACAATTAAGACAAAAAATAAACAGTGTTTAATCAAGTAAAAGTCCCTTTCACTTACATTTCTTATCGCGTCCATACTTCATTTGAAATCTGTAAAATCCAGACTCCAGTAACGAGCCCGAGCTTAATACAAAAGTCTTTGTGCAATTCAGAGACCCAAATCAGCTCCTTTGTTAGATCAAATCCTGAGATCGTAGAAAAATGGAATATGTTTATGCTCTACAAGTCTCATTTCTTATTTAGGCATTCGTAAAATTTGGAATTTCTGAATAGCAAAATGTACGCTATTGGTTTTTTTCACAGGCACTACTGTTACACCAATTATCGCAATGCTAAGTGCAGTGTCCATCAATTCCCACTTGGCCAGCGTGGCCTAAAAACTTTATATGAGGCGACCATCATAGTCCTCGGGAGTAGCAACGCATCTGTGATTGACTTCAGATAGAACCCATGTTCTGTATGAATTTGATTACAGATCTCCACTGCCGCCCGACCACTTACCATCTGGTAATGGTCTAGGTGTACTGCATGCTCGTTTGCTACTTCAGTCAGATAAATTCTGAGAGAAGACCCGTGCCCAGCAGACAATAAGGGGTTGACGAGAAGTACAGTTGAGTTTTGGATTGAAATGTGTGGTGGGGGAGACATATTTAGCCGAAGCTTTCCATCTTAATCCTCGGGGTAGCAATGCATCTGTGGCCAACCAGATAAGCATCTAATTTTATGTGGAGTTGATTGATCTTGGGTGGCAGTAGTTACTTATCACCAGACGGACGCGTATATGTCTGTGTCTGTACGCCTGTTTGTTGTATGTATGTAGGTGTGTATAGTATCGTCCCTGTAGTTCCGGAATCAGAATAGTACTACGGCATCCCCTGCCTGTCGTAAGAGGCGACTAAAAGGGTCTTCTGGGGTTGCAGACGGCTAGAGTAGTAGCTCGAACCGTTCGGTCAAGCGATCCCAGGAAGGACGGTGGTATGTGTGGTCGCATACCGTCGTAAAGACTAGACGGAACGGTGGGCCCAGCCGGCCATCTGGGAGGAGCCCGATGGGGCAACGCGCTCGGACGATTCCCACATAACCCTGCGTCGCTCCCAGGCGTCGGGTAACTTTTGAATGTTTCCTCCTCGAGAACAAAAAAAAAACGTGTGTACCTATAGTATAGGGACGCCTAAAAAATCACAACATCTAGAATTCTATGTTTCTAGAGTTATCCAGTTATCTATGTCAATCAGTGTTAGTGTTTCATCGCGACTTCTAAAGTATACGTTGACTTTGATGGATCCAAATTGTTCGGAGCTACTTAATAATGCATGGCGTCTACCGAACTTTTATTTCGCAGTTAATCCGAGACCGCTCGTTTAATTCGTATAAAATTCCCTCGTAAAAGGTTTTTAGCGGTACCTGTAGAGTCCCTTAACAAAAGAACACTCAAATATTTATATAGATAGGTATTGGTAGGCAATATCGACGCGGTAAAACGATTTGTCGTATCTTAAAAAAATAAGGATTTAATTTCATGTTTTGATTGAAGCATTTTAGCCTACTGAGTGAATAATAAATTATATTATTAAATTTTTGTCGTACCTATATTAAAAAAGTAAGAATTTAAGTTCATTGTTTGATTGGAGCATTTTAGCCCACTGAGTGTATTAAAGTATTAAATTTATTTTACTTTAAAGTCAAAATTTTATAGCTACTTCGTATGATGTTTCATTCATTTCTTCTTCATGGGCTGAAAATGCCTAAAGTAACTCAATATGGACAACCTAATCAAGCGTAGATTAAAAAAAAGAGTGTGACACAAGCTCCGATGCATGACTGCAGTTTACTCGCATTTAAAATAGATGGCGCCATACTCCCACACTAAAGATATAAATAGTACCAAAACATGGTTCATTTTGAAAAATTATATCTAATATATAAGTACGTATTATAATATTAATATTGTACGTATTTACAGAGTATTTACATTACTTATCTTAACGATTTACTATTTTAAATACCATTGAGATTTCGGTAGAAAGTAATCACGAAACCTATGCATTCACTCTTACTGATAAAATAGTTCTTAAGTTTTAACTAGATGGCGATATACTCAATACTAAAACGTAACGAGGTCCTTCATCAGTAGATTTTACTCCTCACATTTTTCTCATACCAGGCCCTTATATATGCAAATCGATTATTAAGGAGTAAATTGCAAAAAACTCAAATTAATGCAGCAAGTAATGGATTTAAAATAAAATATCTACAATTTAATTTTTTGACCACCCATTTCTCTCATTTACTTATGTACTTTATTTACATAAAATAAAAGTGAGCGCAGTCGCAGTCCCCGAAATTAAAGCTTGCATTTTGGGGAAAATAAATCTCGCTGCTTTTAGCTGAGATATAGCGAAATATTTAGTCTGACAAGGCCACCGCCTACGGATCTGCTGTGAATAGTGTCTGAAAGAGATAAAAGTTAAATTTACAACGTTTTTAATGTGCTAGAAGTAGAAAACAAGTATGGAGGTCACCTGATATTAGAAAGAAAGAAAGAAAGAAACATTTTATTCGGGTAAATTGCAGCACTCACAAAATACAGTAGGCATTAAATAGTATAAAAATAAATAGAGTACAATACAATAACAAAGCAAAAAAGAAAAAAAAACTTAAAAGAAAAAAGTAAATAATAATTTAAAGAACAACATTGAACAGTAATATTAAGTGGGCTCACTAGGGACTAAATTATATTTTATTAACTTAAAAGACTGGAATCGTGTCTGAAATATGCCACTACTGAGAATTTGTCGGATTATTAACATGGCTTAATCCTCTGGAGGAATGCAACTGTGACCAGGTTGAGTATAAATACGCTTTAAATACGCTTTCTACACTCATAGACCCACACTAGGATTTTCTCCTGTGTCGTGGGTACCATGGATACACACAAGACGATTACACAAACACCCAGACCCAGAACATGAATCTAAACTTATCATTCAGGTACCTGTCTGGCCGGGAATCGAACCCAGGACCCATTGCGGTGCGGTAACCGCTGCGCCACTTGGGTCGTCGAAATTTTTAGAGTTTTTGAATGAAAATATTTTATAGAGTTTTTGAAGGGAAATCTTCTTTAGAGTTCAAAAACAACCCATGTTGTGTCTGGTCTTGAATAGTACATATTCTTCTCTTCTTGTTAACGTCGTAGAAGGCAACTGAGAGGCCAAATCCAGGACAAGTGAACAGTAGTCTTTTTGTTTATCTTTAGTATCTTTACCACTTCCTACGATCATCAACAGGCATGTAAGACGCGGTGATCATTGGCAAAATCCCTCATTAGGGAAGGAATGTGTCCAGCAGTTATTATTATTTGACTTACATGTTACTCGCTACTATTGCAAGCAGTCTGCGCCTTTAAATGTAGTTGCACTTAGCGTTTCCTTATTGTAGACTATTGTTCTTTTTAATATTATATTGGTGTAAACTATGTAGGTAATCAAAAATAAATAAATTTAATAGACTGATAGAGAGATGAATGAACGTGTGCTACATGGTACCATACCATAAAAATCTCAGGCCAAAGAATAAAAGTTCGTTCAACGTTCCTGGGTTATAACATTTTGAGTAAGTCCCCGGTAAAGTTTGTTGGTCTATAAAATTGTCCGTAAAACAGAGCTTACCGAAACTCAAGTGCTGGTAGTAAAACCGAAAACAGTATAATATGTACATACATCAGTAACTTTAATATTATATAGGTGATAAAACTACACACTTCGAAGGTAGAACGCTTTTTTGATTAAATTTTATTTATTTACTGGTTGAATCCCGCAGCTTCGCCCGCGTCAACAAAAATCGATTGTCGCGTGGAAATAGGACATTTTTCCACTGTAAAAAGGAGCCTATATGTATCAGCTAACTCCCTACCAAATTTTATGAAAATCGCTTCAGACGTTTAGACGTTAAAAAGTAACAAACACACACACTCACAAACTTTGGCCTTTAAAATATTAGTGTGATTTATTTCTCTCCTCTCTCCTCAACCCATTATTGGCCCACTGCTGGGCACGGGTCTTCTCTCAGAATGAGAGAGTTTAGGCCATAGTCCACCGCGCTGGCCAAGTGCGAATTGGTGGATTTATTTATTTACTTATAACTAAAATCTAACACTACAGGTTAACTTAATACGTTAGTGTATATAATAAGATAAGATATAATAAAAAATAAGATATAATAAAAATATTGCCATTAAATTAAATATGAGTGTAAAACATAAAATTACATAAAAAAAATTAGTAATCATTAACGTCAAATATAAATTAAATAAACAATAGAGCAAAAATAATAACAATACCAAAGTAAAATACCAAAGTTATAAAATAAAATACCAAAGTTATTATATTTTTATATCAAAACGAAGCCAAACGAATTTGACTGAAACTCTCTTATTAGCGTAGCTCTCTCTTTTAGCAGTGCTACCAACAGTTTCTTGCAAAATCTATCCCTTCATCCCTTCATTTATACGGACTAAGAATAATAAAAATAAATAATAAGAAAAAAATTGCTCTCACAATTAACTAATCATACATTGTATCAAAGGATCTTAGGTAAAACAGAGGACAAAGCAAATCAGACATTTATATCCAAGTGTACCTGGTGAGAGCCTGGCGCCTGTGATAGGTGTCAAAGGAACCTGAGTTACAGGTCGCCAGCGCCCTCTCCCGAGTCTATCTATCTCAAGATAATATCCAGACTTCCTAAATTTACTGGAAAATTATAAACCGTGAAAATTTCCAGGGCTTCTAAGTATAAGAATTTTGAAAGTAACGGTAGACGCGGGCCGCATCTCAAAGTCACGTCCTAGCTGAGTTCGAAGTAATTAAACAGTTTTAACGTGTTAATTAAGCGAAATCGCATCCCCAATCTAGCGGCCAATTTCCCGAGTAAGAGTTAAAATGTATTAAGAATTCATTTTCACCGAAGATGTTAAGCCTGTGTAATTCGACCCGCGTGGCAGAGCGGTTACCATACCGGTCTGACGCGCAATGGGTCCCGGGTTCGATTCCCTGCCAGACAGGTATCTGAATGATGAGTTTAGATTCATGTTCTGTGTCTGGGTGTTTGTGTATTTGTCTTGTGTGTGTCCATGGTACCCACGACACAGGAGAAAATCCTAGTGTGGGGCTATGAGTGTAGAAAGTGTGTTTTAATTTAGCCCTTAAACCAGTGGTTCCCAACCGGTGGTGCGCGGATCACTGATGCTCCTTTGAAGTACCTGAAGTGGTCCGAGAAGTTATCAAAAATATTGTGATATAAGAAGTTATCACAATTACAGTCAAGTAGCGGACAGCCGTGCCTGAACCAAGGATCAGGAATTATTAAAGAGTATACAGAAAGCGCATTAAATATTGTTTGCTTTGAACAATAATGTACGCGTGATTTATTAAAAATAATAATAATCCCATATTAATTTTCAGATTTATTTTTATTTTTAATCACACCCTCATACCGGTGGTCCATGGGTTGGCGGACATTTTGCCAAATGGTCCTTCGTCACTAAAAGGTTGGGAACCAGTGCCTTAAACTCTTGGGCTGTTAATATCAATTTTCCACCGTTTGCAACCATTTTCTGCCTTTCACTACGTTGGGTATGTCAACGGTTCAACCAACCGCGACTAATGTAGGTATTTAAAATACCCCTAGAAGTTCCTGAGGATGGATTTATGACTGGTTTTATTTTAACTTAACTGGATAAATAGTCTAAAAATTTGATTTTACATGACCTATATATTAATACGTGAAGCAAACATTTGTGATCCGTTTTTAACATACTTGCCGTGGACGGGTTTAAAAGTACGCACGGTTATAGTTGATGTAGAGAAGAATTACGGAATGCTAATATTTTTTTTCTAATAATGCATTTAGCATACATAAAATCAACTAAAAGTACATTACACACACTATCGTGCACTGTAGCAAACACATAATAAACGAAATAAAACATTCATTGCCCTACTATGAAAACACATAACGTCAAATATGTCAGATATCTTTGTCAAAATACCCGCTATTGCTTTTAAATGCACCTCTTTTTACCTTTAACGGATGTGTTCAAAGTAACTTGATAATTGTTACAATTTATTTGAATTTGAGAAATATTCGTGTTACTTTGGACAGTAAGAAGGGTAGTTTTTTATTTAAATTACGGTCGAATTTCGACCGATGCGACGGGTGACTAGTATACATTAAAGCGTGGAGCGATACTTGCGTTTTGGTGGAAGGGTGTATTTTCGGATGATTTATATGGATCGAGGTGTATGGCGACCATCCTGGTCCTCGGGAGTTTTATATGTCGCTTACCACGAGCCACGGGCGTTATCATCATCAGTCAGTCATTTACCATCAAGTGCTCGTTGGCTAATTTACTTGGACAAATAATATAAAAAACTTCTTTTACCAATATACAAGCAAGTATATTGATAAAAGAAGTGCAAGCTGTGGAATGAGCTTCCTCCCGACGTATTCCCAGAGCGCTATGACATGGGGCTCTTCAAGAAAGGTGCAAAAAGAGCTCTCCTTCAAGGCCGGCGATGCATTGGCGACTCCTCTGGTGTTGCAAATGTCCATAGGCGACGGTAACCACTTTCCATCAGGTGGCCCGTCTGCCTTATCGTTAGGTACAAATATAAAAAAAAATATACGTATTTCGATAAAGTATTTACAATAGTTGACTTAGACTCGTAGCATCTCAGACGTTTTTACGATACAAAGTTGTCTTTATCATTATTTTAATTAAGTTATAGACAATTTTCAGTTTTTTAGTAAGTAGTGCTGCGGTAAGTAGTTATTACAATAAAGTAAATATTGATTTTATTAATCGACTTCAAAAAAGGAGGAGGTTTCTCAATTCGACCGTATATATGTTTTTTTATGTTTGTTTGCGGGTAATTAAACAATTATTTACTTTCTTATTTATAGAGACGATAAGGAGCTTCTAACTAACATTTCGTCGTAGAACACACCCTTACCTTTTTCTAAACGTTATCTCAGAATAGATGAAGGTATTTCGCTTTGTCTTCAATAATGGCGTAATAAAACTGTCCCACAAAGAATGTTTACCTTTTGTTGGAAATGACCCACTAATACAATTCTCCGCTAAGAAAAATTCTTAGTTTTATACCACAGATATATTAAAAATAGACTGTAAATGTTAAGTATTTTGTTGTATAAAATTAAAGCAGATATTAAAATCTGTCAAAAATAGAATAAAAGTGGTGTCTGGTAGCGGCCACAGACATTTACCGTTGAAAACTAAGTTAGTCTGGTTTTTCGGCTTTTTTTAATACTATTTGATAGTTTTTTGACTTTTCTAGGCTAATAGCTGATGTTATAAAGAGCCGCTTAACGTTTGTTTTACAGAAATCGTGATGATACCGCGGGACAAAAAAATCTATGAATCTTCCAAGAAATTTTACCGCGCGTAATTTTAAAGCACAAAGCTAGTATTTTAGTGTTGAAGGTATGTAATTTCAATTTTATGTGTATCTAGCAGCGGATTTACACATTTGGCTAAGCTTTTCACGTTATTTTTTCCATCCTATATAAAGTGGTGGTTAGCATTTATATAATGTTTGAAATTTATTGTCGAGAAACAGATACGATATTATTGCGTTTGCTTTACTTAAATCTGCCGTCCTTGGTTCCAGTCTACTTATCGTCAACCCATTATTGTCCCACGACTGGGCACGGGTCTTCTCTCGGAATGAGAGAGTTTTAGGCCATAGTCCACCACGCTGGCCAAGTGCGAATTGGTGGACGTTTGTGTATATCATGTACATTTATATAACGCAGGTGAAATCACCAGGCACAACTAGTCTACTTGAACATCGTATTACGAGTCTATTAGATTTTATCGTCAATGTTTACGTTCCTTCTTTTCCTCGTAGCTTTTTTATATCGCAATAATTCGCCCTTTTTATGGCGCTAATTAAATAAACAGGGTACAAAGGTATTTTGAATGTCTTTTAAGATCTTGTTTCTAAGACGCTGTGATATTAAATAATACTTAAGTCTATTTTGCTTTAACTTAAAAGTGAGATCGCATCTTTCTACTTTTTTATAAAAGTTAAGTTAAGGAGAATGTTAGAGCGCCCTGAAGCTTGACCTCTCTGTAATTTTCAAGGTGGTAGAACCAGTGTAGTTCGACAGGGGAAGTACCACCGCCACACCTATTTCTAGCGTGAAGCATTTCTTGCGTTTCGATAGAAGGGTGTGGTTGCCGGCACACTTTCACATGAGCCGATCATCATAGTCCTCGGGAGAAGCAACGCATCTATGATTGACTTCAGATGGAACCCATGTTCTGTATGAAGTTGATTACAGGTGTCCATGGGCGGCAGTGACCACTTACCATCAGGTTGACTGCATGCTCGTTCGCTTCTTCAGTCAAATAAAAAAAAAAGGAAGAAAGATCGTACATGATAATGGTGTGCAATCATGTCAATTTTGAGATTGTAGTTATTAAATAAATTGTAAATAAAATTGGCAAAAAATATATAAATGACATCTTAATTAATTATTACATGCATGTCATTCTTATTTTATATATTGAAAATATTCATTATTGTCATAAAAGCATAAGCCATTCAGTAATTGTACGTTTGAAAATATTTAATGTCAAATATTTATACGCGTCTGGTAACTTTTAAACCCAAACCAAAATTTCGTCAATATAATGCACATGTGAAAGCACCCTACGGACCATTGAAAGTCGAAACGGTCAGTTACCAATTACTAGGTATGAGGACGAGTGGATTACAGTAATACAGTAGCAATCTAGCCTAGTAATAACTGATGCCGTTATGCCCAGCATTTGTTACCTCGAGGGTAATCGAGGCCTGAACCATAAGGCCATTGAAGATAATGTACGATTCAGTAATAACTCGCAGATGAAAGTGTACAAAGAAAATGAGTTGTTATGAATGCAACAAGGATTCGAAATGAAAGCAAAATAACTTTTTGATTAATCTTCGCTGAGCCTAAACTAGTAAAGCTAGAAACATCTACACTGTACACGGAAGTGTAGTATATTATAACAAAACATATTATGAAAATGAAAATAAAAATTATATTGTTTTTATAATTAATTTAAGTTATCATTTATACGTTTTCGTTTAAGTATACTTACGCAATAGGTGGGACTGACTGATAACCGCGTAAGTCGAAACCGCGTAAGTCGGGGTTACAAGAATTACGTAACACAAAATAAAATGTAGGTGTCATACAAGTACATAGTCTTACTAATCCACACTCTTATTTAATAGTGTAGGCTAAGGTAGCTAAGTAGATAGTCCATCTATCCATCCATCAGCCCATTGATGTCCATTGCTGGACATAGGCCTCCCCTAAATGACGCCACTCCAACCGGTCCTGTGCCCTCTGAATCCAATGGTTTCCCGCTGTCTTCTTCAAGTCATTGGTCCACCTGGTAAGGCGACCTATACTCTTTTTGCCTAAACGTAGTCGCCACTCGAGGACCTTTCTTCCCCATCGGTTATCGGTCCTTCGAGCGATAGTAGATAAGTAGATAGTAAGGCTATGTTATTCGTAATATAGAGATTGTGTGACGCAGCTGGCATTCAATAAAAGACAAATTAAGGACATTTGAAAACCGCGTAACTCCGAGTGCGCCTAAGTCGGGGTAGCGTAAATCGTGGTATTACTGTATATTTATATATTTGTAATGTTCTATTTAATAGTTCTCATTTGACTGTTATAATGTTATGATGATAAAATAATCTTTCTCCTCCCCCTTTTTATATTTAAAAGTCATTTAGTCTATTTCAATCTGGAAACTGAGTCGATGCCAATGATTTGTCATGTTACAATCCGACAAGTCGTTTGGGCTGTAATGCGTTCCAAAAAAATGGACATACATATATAGAAATACTCTAAAGCGTCATCCTCCTTCGGAGGCAGTCGTGTAAAAATATACCAGATATCAACAATTCAAATTGTCAATTATAAAATAATGCGGGGTTTTGATGGTGTAAAAATTCCAATTATAGAGATCTCCCTAGGGAAGTTCCGTTCCAGCTCTGAATAATTAAGTGTGGATTTGTGCCACGGGTTTAATGGATGGCAATTATAACGACGTTTTTGCCAAAGCCAATGAATTTTACAACGCTACTATTTTAATTTTTTGCGTGAAATTATTAAATAAGTTGAAATGTGACTCTAGAGGTGTGTAACTCAGCTTTGAGCCGGATCACTGTTAGATCGCGCTCATTCAAGATTTATTTTATGGAATATACTTCGTGGTTGTTTTGTAGATGGCACTATCTCGTCTCTGTAGCACCGGGATTACAATAGAGTTACGGCATTTCCTTTCTGTCGTAAGAGACGACTAAAAGAGGCTTCCAAGGTTGCGGGCGACTAGAGTGGGAGCTCGAACTGTTCGGTCAGGCGACCTCGGGAAGGACGGCCCCATCTGGGAGGAGCCCGATGGGGCAATACGTACGGAGGATTTCGGTTGCGCTCCTTTGGAGATCCCGGAGCCCTCTTTGTAACGCTGAGGACGGCCACCGGTGGGGTTTTAGTGCGGTAAAAATCCCACATAACCTTGCGTCGCTGCCACGGCGTCGGGTAGCTTTTGAAGGTTTCCCCCTCGAGAACAAAAAAAAGATGGCACTATCTGTGAAATGTATTCTACAGAGTAATTCAACATTAAAGTGATAGATGGCGCTCGTTAAATATTTAACTCATCGGTATTGCGACGTAATTGCATCAATCATATTTGTGTATCGTATATTGTTGGTAAATAGAAATCAATTTTATATTGCGTCTACTTTTATAAAACAATAATTGTTACAAATTCATTTGTTTTATTTCTTAACGAAC
Organism: Spicauda simplicius; assembly: GCA_949699795.1. NCBI lineage: Eukaryota > Metazoa > Arthropoda > Insecta > Lepidoptera > Hesperiidae > Spicauda > Spicauda simplicius. The sequence continues at coordinate 19,695,939 of OX453060.1, read as the reverse complement.
TCAAGACGGGTGGCTAACATGGTGACTGTCATTTGCACCAATATAATTTATCAAAATACTCGATAACACGAATTTTACGGATATGCGAGTATGTTGTTGATTCGAAGTTATTTTTTGTGTTTTATCGAATCTGCTACTATTTAACCAAGTCTGTCATAACCCTTGACAGAATAATTGCCAAGTGCCGCTCGTTTTTTTTTAATATAAGCAAGTATAATCCACAAATTTCCTAGGAATTTAGGATCCGGTATTCCCTTTTAATAAATTTATCATGACAAGGGTTTCAATACACACATAGGGTGTAAATTAACTTAATATTCTCGTGGGTAAACTAATCGGATTGGACAAGTTCTCTTAGCTACCGTACTCAACGGTCTAAATATTAATTATTTATTATATTATATATCACATGTCTACACTTCGAACGATAAAAAAAAATTGAAGTTCTCCTTCTAGTGAAATACGGGATTTGTGGAGAAAAGTGTCATTAATGAAATGATTTGTTTATACAACAGAAATAGCAAACGAACATGCAGTTCATCTGATTAGTGATCTCTGCTGCCTATGAACATCAGTAAGCAATTTCCTGTAGAAACAGAGGTTGTCTCTTCAGGCAATCACAGATGCGTTGCTACTGCCGAGAATTAAAATGATGCTTTCATACTAAAGTGACCCAGCAACTACACACTTCCATCGTTTCCCGTTATAAATAGGTATGGCGGTGATATGATCCCGGTCGAACTATCTCTCTCTCGTCAACCCATTATTGTTCCACAGCTGGGTACGGGTCTTCTCTCAGAATGAGAGAGTTTAGGTTTTGGCAAAGGGAGATCTCCCGCCAGGCTGGGTGAAAGCCTGGGGAGCGGCCGTGCTCCGACAGTCGTTGTTCGGAACTTGTATATATGCGGGGTATTGAGAATACTTCGATAGCGTTGATGAGTTGCGGGTGGTCGCTACAAGGCCGTAGTCCACCGCGCTGGCCAAGTGCGATTGATGAGTTGGACTATACAAAATAATTTCCAAATATAGTATTTTATATTACACCGGCATACTAGGGCTAGTGATAGCCTAATGGTTGAAACTTGCCCTCTCGATCGGGAGATCCGAGGTTCAAACCCAGGAATGCACCAATGATTTATGTGCGTATTAGAAATTAATTATCACGGCTTTTCGGTGAAGGAAAACATCGTGAGGAAATCTACACACCTGAGAGTTCTTAAAAAAAAACTTCTCGGAGGTGTGTGAAGTCCACCAATTCGCACTTGGCCAGCGCGGTGGACTATGGCCTAAACTCTCTCATTCTAGGAGAAGACCCGTGCCCAGCAGTGGGTTGATGCGACTTGGGCTAGTAATAGCTTTTGCGCAACATTTAAAAACTATAAACCGTTTTCGAATAACAAAATAAACAAATCATTAAAGAAATTATTCAAGAGCGTCAAATATCTCATTTAAGGTCGCCGTCACATTTCTGATAGATGACAAATGATATTTTTTCCATTCGGTAACAAATACGAGGTCAGGGGTGCCGCGTAAAGTCGTCAAGAAAACATCTTTGTCCGTGGCAAAAATACAATTGTATTGTTTTATCGTTCTTTAACCTTTAAAGTAAAATGTCGCTATATAAATATTGGTCGGTGGACTATGGCCTAAACTCTCTCATTGTGAGAGAAGACAAGCCCAGCAATGGACCAACAATGGGTTGATTCCCCATATAAATATTATGTTGTATGATCAAGTTATTATCAGGCACATTTATTAATTAAGCCTTCTGTTACGTCCATAGTTTTGCTATAAGTGTCGCCACACACGTCACCGGCCACAACCATAAAACACATAGCGTCATAGGTGGCAGAACCAGTGTAGTTCGCCCGGGGAAGTACCACTGCCACACCTATCCCTAGCGTGAGGCAGTTCTTTGCGTTTCGATGAAAAGGTGAGGTTGCCGACACACGTTTATATGAAGCGACCATCTTAGTCCTCGGGAGTAGCGACGCATCTGTGATTGACTTCAGATAGAACCCCATGTTCTGTATGAAGTTGCTTACAGAGGTCCATGGGCAGTGACCACTTACCATCAGGTGGACTGTATGCTCGTACGCTACATCAATCTTATAAAAAAAAAAACATGCGTGCGTACAAAGTACACATGTCAGAAGTGAAACTTCTTTGGCGAACTAATTTATAAATCTTGTTTATATTTATACAAATCTAAAACTTTAAATTTCCAAGATTAAGAGGAAGGGAAAAAGGCGTGATACGACGTTCGCTCTGTCTCACTTTTTCTCTCAATCTTTCTCACTCGCTTGCTCCCTACTCTCACTCCACGGCTAGTTGCTCATGCTACGTTCGCCCTGTCTTACTCTCTCTCAATCGGTCTCGATCACTCTCTCTCTCTTTTCCGACACTTCCGTTGCATACCGGCGTGACGTTTCATCTGTAAAAATTTTACCCTCATGCGCCTAAAGAAGTTTCACTTCAAAAAACACTGCCACTGGTATTTCCCATAGTTTCTGTACATTTTATATAGACTCGCTGCACACGGTGAATGCTTCTAGCTTCTAATGGCGACGTTTGTGGCCGCCGCAAGTGGCCCGTGTGCAGCGACACTTAAACGTACTTTTGAAGTCGGTAGAATTGTCTCTGACTCTTTTTTGGAGGCGCCATGGCTAACAAATTAGTATGAAGTTATCTACAGATGTCTATGGGCGGCAGTGACCACTTACCATCAGGTGGACTGCATGCTTGTTTGCTACTTCAATGAAATAAAAAATACCTGATAAGAAAATTAAATTGAAGGGAAACAATTTACGACATTTTTTTATTTAACTGTTCTTGTTTCTATAATTATTATTTTATTTTAATTTTAATTATTCCCATAATCTCCATTGTTATATTATGTTTTTTCATTAGTGTAATTGGATCACTCCGTTCTGACTAAAATAAATTAATATAATAAATAAATGAACATAGAAAACCTAATTAGTTCTGTTCGTTCCGCACTAGTGTTTCAATGGATGAGTAAATTGCTCTTAGTAAATTTGAACTTCATATATGAGCATAACTTATAGAGCGACGTCAAACTTAGTATTCGTACGTCGTAATATATTTAGATTAAAGTTCAAAGTAATAATGTTTACTTGAGAGGAACGCGTGAAGGGTTCGTTAAATTAAAACATGTTTCTGCGTTATTACAAGTGTTAAGAGGTGCTGTGATTGGTTTGAATGATATAGGCAGAAGGGAGACTCAAGGTGCTGTCCTGAGGGGTAGCATAATTTTCAAGCTATTTTGAACGCACCCGTTAAAGGTAAAAATAGGTTTAGATAAAAAGCTGCACTTAAAAGCAATAGCGGGTATTTTGACAAAGACATCTGTCATTTTTGACGTTATGTGTTTTCATAGTAAGACATTGAATGTTCTATTCGTTTATTAAGTACCTATGTGATTGTTTCAAATCCAAGGGAATGTGTTTTAGTTAATTTTATGTATGTTTTATGCATTATTTAAAAAAATATTAGCATTGCGCAATGATGTAGAGAAGACATCAACTATAACCTTGCGTAATTTCATACTCCTCCGTCTGCGGCAAGTATCTTAAAAACGAATCACAAGTTTTTGCTTCACGTATAGATATAATAATACTAAGACAGAAATAGGTGTGTCAGTGATCCCTCAATCGAGTTGCGAGTCTTATCAAAATCAAATAGCAATAAATCATTTATTTCCGATTATTTATCATCCAGCTATGAGCTAGGAAATGATTAACGCAACTCAGATTCAATAGTTTCATTTTATTGAACGATAATTACTATGATTGATCGGTAGATCGTGGTAATTACGATCGATAGCTCTCCGAAGGCGTTTAGTTAAATAAATAAGAGGCCTTACAATTCTGTATTTAACAGATCTTACAATAAATATTATTAATATTATTATTGAGAAAGTTTATCAGGATGTATCTGCGTTTGTTACTCATTAACAATTTTGTAGGTAGAACCAGTGTAGTTCGACGAAGCAGTTCTTGCGTTTCGATGAAAGGGTGTGGTTGCCGGCACACTTTTACATGAGGCGACCATTATAGTCCTCGGGAGTAGCAACGCATGTGTGATTGACTTCAGATGGAACCCATGTTCTGTATAAAGTTGATTACAGATGTCTCAACCATCAGGTTTGTTTGCTACTTCAATCTTATAAAAAAAAAACGACTGCCCAAATGACTATGGAACTCAGTATTGCTATAAAGTCTATTGTGCTATAATGTATTTGGGCTTAATTATAAATTTGAGTTGAGTACTTTCAATTGCATATAAAAAAATATTTATAATTCTCGGCATTCAGCAGCAATATGGTAATAAAGGACCACAAAAATTCGAATTGTTGAAATTGTTAATAAGTTACTTATGTGCCAATTAAGGTTTTTTTTTCTGTAAAATCATAGATGTTCAATAAATACTATTTATTGAACATCTATATCTAACTTACAACCCCACAACAAGATTAACAAGTATTCGGACCAGAACAGAGATCTAAATGATGGTCTATGATCAAATCTGGATTCGATTTCTGAATCGAACCCAGATTTGATCACCGATGCATTGTTACTTCTGAGGACTGAGATGTTGACTTTGTGTACAAGTATAGCTGGCAACCACGCCACTCCAAAGCGAAACACAATATTTGCTTCAGGAAGGAAAATAACGGCTAATATAAACATTTAAACATCTCATAAACTACATCATTCGTACTGATCAGTGTATTTGAAATCCAAGAAGCTAGTGTATTGTAGGTTTCATCATTAAGTTTTCTCAACAACTGCTAGAACAAATATCGCAGTTGAAGGGAATGAATAACCTACGAGATGGATTTTCCATAATTTCTCGCTATTACTAATTAGTTTTTATTTGAAACGAACACTATAGCTTAAATGGAGTCTTTTAACTCTCGATCTCGTCTTACTGGACAAATAGGCAATAACACGAAAACTTAACTAAAGAAGTCCATGTGATGATGATGAATTGAAATTGAAAAACCAAAACAAATCAAACAAGAAATAATAGTCACTGAACTTAATCACGAGTTCAAAACAAACAGAAACTCACACAATAATTATTATTTGTCACGCGAGTAGGTTCTCGATTTTTTTAACCAATCGTATTTTAGTAAAGGCAATTGGCAAATATGGCGACAAAATAAACGGTCAAGACAACGATTTTTATTTTGGTCATCTTTTATGCGGAGAATTTATTATTTCGTAATATTTGCAAACATTGTTTTAATTAATAATAGGAATTACTGATTTCATAAAGTAGTGACACAACTTAGATTTTGCGATACCATCCGTGGGCATTCTCCTTTGCCCCATACATATTTTATGGCAATCTAGGCCATCACAAAGAATACATTATAATACTTAACGGGTACTCACGATATGCGGTTTATGAATTCTTGTAGAATTCTTTTTGCCGATATTTCGACCCAGTTGCATGGATCGTGGTCACGGCCAAACTGCGGTAACGGGGAGAAACCGTTGACAAGCACTAGTGGTAAATTAACCACGATCATGCAACTGGGTCGAAATATCGGCAAAAAGAATTCTACAAGAATTCATAAACCGCATATCGTGAGTACCCGTTACGTATTATAATGTATCAATTCCGCGATAACACTAGTCTAAAATCATACGCGGGGAAGCCGCGGGGATAACTTACTATTGATATAAAAATTTATGGATCTGGATATTTTGATCCAGTTCGACGATATGGAACTTGGTCACAAGAAAAACATTTTTATTTATCTTTTACAATCCAATTATAATAAACATTAATTTAATCGTCTTGTTTCTCGGTGCAGGGGTTGAATTCGTATGTCGATTTTAGCGTCGCAGCGCCGCCATCTGATACATTATTAGGTATCGAATCTTCCTGATAAATCAATTTAATTTCGCATGCGATGTTGCTTATCACGAGATATACAAGAGTAAAAGCAAAAATCTTGTATTTCTGACCGACCCACTAGTGAACAATGAAGAACTTTTTCCTTTTTTTTTATCTGACAGAAGTAGTAAACGAGCATGCAGTCCACCTGATGGTAAATGGTCACTGCCGCCCATGGACGTCTGTAATCAACTTCATACAGAACATGGGTTCCATCTGAAGTCAATCACAGATGCGTTGCTACTCCCGAGGACTATGATGGTAGCCTCATGTGAAAGTGTGCCGGCAACCACACCCTTCCACCGAAACGCAAGAAATGCTTCACGCTAGAAATAGATGGGCGGTGGTACTTCCCCGGTCGAACTACACTGGTTCTACCACCTTGAAGGTGTGCCGGTGGTACTTCCCCAGTCGAACTACACTGGTTCTACAACCTTGAAAACATACATTGTATTATAAGTTAATTTTGATACGAATACTAACATTGTTTACATACCTAACGACATAGCAAATATGCCTCCAACCAGGTTTTCTGACTATCCTATGACAACAACCGGGAACAAGTTAACGTGCCCTCTAAAGTAGAAAGCGCGCATGTAATTTTGCCACTAGTGGTCACCCATCAACTGTGGACGCCGCTCGACGTTTCTTAACTTTTTACATCCTTTGATGGGTAGTATGTGTTTCTCACGTCACTCAATAATTATATAGTAAATAAGTAATGTTACGTTCTTACGGTAGCTCTCGGTTTATTGCATTACCAATGTAGGTCATGCACCATAGCTTTGAATGATAGGATTACATCGGCTGCGGCCTGAATTGACCGCGTTCTCACAAAACAATCGCTATTTTCTGTATCTATTGCAGGTATCGATAATTCTAACAAAACCTGGTATACATTAGCCTGTGTATTTTTAATTAAAATCAAAGTAATCTATAATCTAAGGTATTTTCTTGTCACGCGGGTTAAACACGCACACGACTGCAACGGACTAATTCAAACGTACGAGTGGGACAAGGGTAGGTACTGGTGTACAACTACACACGCGTTGTAGGTATACCTCCAGATTGCCGTATTCTTTTTCGCGACTTCCGTGTATGTGGCATGCATGACAGGAAAAATATCTATAAGCCCTCTTATGCACTAGTTAACCGCGGGTGCGGCAGACCGCTAGTGCGTCGTCCCTGTAGCCTCGGGGTCAGAATAGGGCTACGGTATCCCCTGCCTGTCGTAAGAGGCGACTAAAAGGGGCTTCCGGGGTTGCAGACGGCTAGAGTGGGAGCTCGAACCGTTCGGTCAGGCAATCCCGGGAAGGACGGCGGTATGTGTGGTCGCATACCGTTGTAAAGATTAGACGGAGCGGTGGGCCCAGCCGCCCATCTGGGAGGAACCCGATGGGGCAGCGCGCTCGAGGTTTCCGGTTGAAGTCGTTTCGAGATCCCGGAGTCCTCCTTTTCAGCGTCGAGGACGTCCACCGGGGGGGTTTTAGTGCGGTAAAAATCCCACATAACCCTGCGTCGCTCCCACGGCGTCGGGTACCTTTGGAAAGTTTCCCCCTCGAAAAAAAAAAAAAAAAAGACCGCTAGTGCGTAAGAGGGCTAAGGCACTAGGTAGCGATTCGGTTTCGAAGCAGAGACAAACCCGCGAGACTGGTAATATACTGGTAATGTACTGGTACACTAAGCGTAAAAATATCTATTTATTATTTATAAAATTTATCACTTTTAATAATATACACATACTAAATAAGTGTTTTAACTATAAGACATAAATTTAATGTGCTACGAATATACAAATCACGATCATACTGCGACTGTTTTGCATAATCTTTGCCCTTAGTAGCTAGTAGGTACCGTGTACGCAATTAGACAATTCTTAGAGAAACGGAGATAAATAAACAAAAATAAACGCTTTTAATATTGACAAGAATACAAAGTACCATCAAGCCTACTGAAAACTGCCCAATTGCGAGAATTATTTGAAGTAGAACAAATTGAGCCAAAGTAAAGTTTACTTTTTGTTCTTTTTTTGCAATATTTACCGTGTCTGGAGAGAAATTAATCTAGCATTCGGTAAAAACATGGAACTGAAACAGGGTAGATCTTAAATATTATATTACAGTAAGTTCCCGAGGGAAACGCTGGACCCGGTAGCTTTATGTTAGTATTTACCCTGTTTGGAGGTCCAAATGGAATGAAATAGCCAATAGACGCTTGTGTATTTTGTAGTCTCGGAAATGTTACGTCGATTTTTGAAGCTATACGTCAGTGAAAAGTTTACGGTAGAAAATAACTTCATTGAAAAAGGGCTTAAGTATCGAGCGCTTTCTTTTTCATGCTCATTCACATTTACTTTTATGAAATGTGATGAATACTTTGTGATGTTTTTTTAGCTAAATAAGTATATTGTAAATCCGTAATTGGCTTCAAGACCTACATTATTAGTTGAGAGCGTAATTTGATTGTTACAAGCTGTGCATTTTGTGAATAAATAAAATAAAATAAAATATTATTTTTTGATCATTGTTGTACGTCTAAGTAACAATATAAAAATTATTTAGTTTAAACGGTGGTCTAACCTGTGTGGTTTTCAACGCATCTGTGATGACGATGTGCGGTTTGTGAATTTTTTGATGCCGGTATTTCGACCTAGTTACATGGATCGTAGTCACGGCAAAACTGAATACCCACGTCACTGAATTCCAATATCAGGAAAAATAAATTCAAAACCCAGATGAAAACATATGATTTCCTCTTGAATATTAGACTAAAATTTCATTTGTGACTGTCTTCAGGTATAACCTATGTTTTATGTGGAGTTTCAAGGTGGTAGATCCAGTGCAGTTCGACCAGGGAAGTACCAGCGCCACACCTATTTCTAGCGTGAAGCATTTGCAAGCAGAAGTGTGGTTGACGGCACACTTTTACATGAGGCGACCATCATAGTCCCCAGGAGTAGCAACGCATCTGTGATTGACTTCAGATGGAACCCATGTTCTGTATGTAGTTGATTACAGATGTCTACGGGCGGCAGTGACCACTTACTATGAGATGGACAGATAAAAAAAAGTTTTATAATATATGCCGAGGCCATCAAGTGGCCTGGCCGCCCATTTGCGCCCTCAAAGTTATATAACAATATGTATAAAATACATATTCATGTTTGAAATTTCTTTCATTACTTCTGTACATTCAAATTGCCGGCTTATCTTTCCAAATATTACTATGGCAAAGGATAACCTACATATTTATGAGATAACTTAAGGTCAGTTCCTGTGATACTGATGGGCATTCTACGGGGAAATGAATTAATTCCATGGATGGTGGTAGGGTTGCCGGGCCAACTATAATAGCCGGACATATTGTTTTATGTTTTCTTTTTTCTTACTTTATAATGTTGTTTTACTATAAGTACTGAAGATTACACATTTAGGAGCTTATGCAGTTAGAGAATACACTTTCTACAATCCCGGGGATGGACTCTTACCCAGCAGTGGGGCGTAACGTGTGCGTCCAATCAATGATGAACTAAAGCATAAATATAATAATAAGATTATTTATTTAAAAAGCCTCGTAAGTAGCTCGTAATTAGTCGATTGACTGAAAGAAATACACTTATTTACCACCTACTATTTTTTTTTATTATAACGAATGGTCGCCTCATATAATGCTGTGCCAGCAAACACACCTTTCCATCGAAACGTAAAGAATGCTTCACGTTAGATATAAGTATGGCGGTGGTACCTCCTCGGTCGAACTACACTGGTTCTACCACCTTCAAATATGCATTATTATAACAATTTTAGGCGCTGTTGTGTTTGTTTTAAAGGTAAGGGAAAACCTCGAACACGTAACTTTTCAGCTTGTTAGGAGGTAGCGGCAACTGTGGCCAACCATAAGTAGAGGTCTAATCCTAACTGGAGTTTGTTAAAGATGTCCGTGGGCGCCAGTAACCACTAACGATCAGATGTACTGCACGCTTGTTCATTATTTCCATATTATAAAAATAACAACGAGACTCCGAACTTTATCTGAACAAAATATGATATGATCGTCGAAACCGGAACGTTTGGCGACCCTAGCTTCTAAATTGATTTAATAAACAGGATTGAGGCGCTAACAAAGTTGTTTGGTTTGACAATTCTTCGGAGAAGTTTGGGATACGTTTGGGAAAAGGTGTTAGAACGTGGGTCGATTGGTCTGATAAAGTAAAACTATACTCTCAGATTTTAAAAGGTAATTCACCTAATCATAAGACCTCTTTTCCGTCATCAAATTATGTACATGTAAGTAGTAGGGATTCACCGGTTCTGGGTCGGGCCCGGCCTACCCCTCCTACCCCTCTCCGGGCGCTCCTTCCCTAACTTAGGGGGGAGCCCGGCTAAAAAAAAAAAAAAAAAAAGTTTGGTGTCAAAATGGGGGTTTTGAACCATGCCCAATCGATAGCACGCATTTATTTTACGCTATCTCCTTTACTTACGAAGTTAGCTTTTATGAATAGCGACCTCTAGTTCATTATCTAATCACTTTCCCGTCTCATTAAGCTCACTACGACCATACTTATCTAATTACCGCTCGCTGTACTCATAACATCAGATGGGTCATTAGGGCTGTGGGGTAATTACCGAGGTATGCGCATGATAATGCAATAAAAAATCTTTTTACTGACAATGTTTATTATTTCCAAAACAACTTTTTAAACAATTGCGATACTACAATATCGTTCAACAATTTATCCTCACAAAACAGACTTAAATAATCTCTGAGCGTATTCCCATAATACATGTAATGCAAGTATGTAAGACTATATTCTCCACAAACTGAAGACAAATCAAATTGTATTCTATATCTATTAAAATCCCAATGCCTTGCGTTCCTCCTAAAAAAGTCTTTGTGTTGGCCTGTTGGCGGTCGACCGTAGGAATCAAAATACCCGCCGATTCTATTGCTGTCTATGTACATGCCTACCCAGTGAGAGCCTGGCTCACTATCAGGATCCAAATTACTTATCAAGTACATTGGAGTCTTAACGTATAACGGTAATCGGTTTGCTGCATATACATTGTTTTTCAAGCTACAATGAATTTTAGTTAAATGCTTCTGAATCTCAATTGTATTCATCATGTATGCCTACTTATTGATACCTCTGATAGGCACAATACACTATTTACAAATGGAGAGCTGAATTATCCAAGCTGATATTTAAAGGGATGCAAAGTGGTTTAAATCGAATGAAAGACTTCAAATAAGTATAATATGTTGCATTTAATCAGGTTTCACTTACATCTAAGTATACAAATTTATCTTAACTACTGTAGTCGACAGTTACATTTCGGTTCTTATCAATTTCAATAACGTTATCAAACTCCGCATACACTATACAGTTAATAGTTTCGGTTAGAGTTGATTCAAACCGAACTTCTACCCTTACACTACCATGCTTTATAAGATTCCAATGAGTCATAGAGTTTGCTGACAAATCAGGTGTTAGGTCAAATGCTAACAGGCAGTAACCTTTTGCATATTGCTCCCTAGGTATTGCATTACCTTCATTTAGAAAATGTATACCAGTCCCCGAAAATAAAGTGTGATAGGCTGCGGTAAAAATATTATTCTCGAATGATGGTTGCAATGCTTTTGAAGGTATTTGTTGGCCATCAATATATAAACAAAATGTGTTCATAGCATAGTTTTCAAAATTGAATGGATTTTTAGTAAGACTTCCATTGAACGCTGTGTTGTTTACAAATCCAACTATACATCTTTTAGGTACTTGACCCAGAAAAATGTTGTCAAGAGTCTTTCCCTGAACCCCTGATGGTATAGTTAAAACTTTGACTTCAGCTCGAGTAATAGGATATTTTGCTGTAGTAGAGGCTAAGACTTTTTGATGTGCGAGGAGTACACTTGGATTTATTCGTGCTCTACGAACAATAAGACTTGCATCCGTAATGCATACTTTACATTTTAAATAACTCTGAACACTGATAAGCTACATACAATAATAAAGGAGAAATATTTGTGCATTAGTGCATCATTATGCGGTGAGTCAATAGTATTGGAACTCTGACCACAGATAAGGGACTGACAATAATGATAAACTAATATTTCCGCTCATTAAAATGTAGTTAACAAACCAAATATATTTAGACACTGATAAGTGAACGCTTTATAAGTACGAAGGGAGGAGTTTGCTTTCATAGTTCGTTTCGTGAAGTAACAGTGAACAGTTTCATTTGTGAAGTGAAGTACATTCAAGTGTCAACAATGGAGGTAAGTAAGTATTGATTAAAACGTATTAATTTATGTCAGTTTCCAATTTCAAACACTAACTTTATGTTTGTATTGTTTTAGAATATATATGAAGCAAATACATTTAAACAGTATTATTACGCACTGTCTGATGAGGAAGATAAGGAAGATAGATCTCAAGAAACAAAGAAAATAAAATCTTTAAAACGAAATATGTCTAATGATAACTTGGACTCAATATTTGAAGCGCCAAAGACAAAAATAAGAAAAGTATCATCGTCAGTTTCTAGAGCTCAACGAGATGGTGGAACTGTTTATATAACATCCAATAGAGACGATGAAGCACATTCGTCGCATTTAATCAAAATTGAAATTTATGATTTGAAGAAACTATCCAACGTTCCACAGTCCCAACATTGGAAGCATGCAAATATAAGAATTAAATATTATACCGACGAAAACAGTATTACATACAAAGAAATGAATCATGTGATTTACAAAATATGTACAGACATTTCAAAAGCGGAGAATAGTAAGAAATACTCATTTAATAATAATAATTAGTTAATGATCTAATCGTTTTAAAATATTTACTTCTACTATAACTATTAACTAAGACTCGATTGTCATGCTAATTATTTTGTTTTGATGTATAATTACTTGCTAAGTATATAAAATGAAAGTGCCAATTTCAAATCATTACCAGTTGGTTTACAACTTCGTACACATACAAACGACCTCCTCTGTAACCTTGTTGTACACATCATAATGGATAGTTTCCAACAAGTTTGTACAAGTATTTTCTTCGATGAAAGTCAGATTGAAGAAGAACTGGCAAATGTTTGTGAAGAAATAGAAATCAACAATGAACTCGTTGATATATGCAGACAAGTTGAAAGTGCAGTAATACTTGAAAGTACTCAACACGATGAAGAATTGCATCAGGTTTCCTGCTTGTTTGAAAAATCTACTATGTATGTATATTTTTTATACTTTTGTTTCTATATTACATTATTTAAATCTTAAACCATAGATTAATTTTATTTTCTTTACAGTCAGCCACAACAAGTCGGAGGTGCAATGAAGAGGAGGAGCTATGATGTCGACAGCCCAAAGGCTAAGAAAATAAAATTAAATGAAGGTGCTTCAACGTCATATGATAACAACTCCAAAGACAGTGAAAAGGTTATGTGTGATATTTGTCAACGACTTGTGAGTAAAAGATATTTTGCCAACCATATAAAAAGTAACGTTCACAAAAATAATGTTTTTAAATCTCATAGTACTCAAGATAATGTGTCAGTAATCGAATCAGCTTTTGGTCAGCGAATTGTTTCATACAAAATCAAAAGTAAAGAAAATGAATCAGTAGAGACCCTTAAAACGCCCGAATTATTTTTAAATTCAATAAAAGATAATATTTGTTCATTGATCGAAGAGTCAATTAAAGTGCATATTTTGTTTAAAGTGAATTTTATATTACATGCAAATTTCATACAACAAACTAAAAATCTTACAAACACATTCGACTTTCAAACTTGTAACTATACTATTTCTCAAGGTGATGACTTAAATGTTTTTCTTACATCATTAAATGAGACGTTATCAAACAAAATCAGTTCATTTGAGAAAAAAGATAGCGGTTGGAGTTTAACACAAATCAAACATTTAGAAATAAATATAAACAAATTCAATCCACTTCGCGGCAGTTCATATATAGACTTACCTCATGACATTAAAGTAAAAAAAGCCGTAATCAATGTCCAAAATGCTGACAATATGTGTTTCAAATGGGCATTGCTTTCTGCCTTATATCCTACTACTAGTAAAACTAATAGAGTTTCATCGTACAGCATGCATTCAAATAAACTAAATTTCAATGGCATCCCCTTCCCAGTAAAGCTCACAGATGTACCAAAAATAGAAAAACTAAATAATATAAGCATAAACGTATTCGGATTAGAATATAATCGGGAGAAAAAAAAACATACTGTAATTGGGCCATTAGTATTTACTAAATTTCGTAAAAGTGTACATATTAATTTATTATACCTTAAGAACGGTTTAAATGCTCATTTTTGTTATATTAAAAATATATCGCGATTGGTAAGTAAACAGATTTCTAATCAAGAGCATGCAATCTTTTTATGTGATGGATGTTTATTACGTTTTCCCACTCAACGGCGATTAGATGATCATCAGGAAAATGATTGCGCTCATATTAAAACCGATATTCCAGATGGTACTAACACAATGAGAGACTGGTTCGGAAAACCAGCGGCAAATAATAAAATAAAATTTGAGAATTTTAAGAACAAGTTAAAATTGCCCTTTGTTATTTATGCTGATTTTGAAGCATTCTTAAATCCCATACATATATGTTCTAATGATCCGTCTAAGTCTTACACTGATAATATTCAAAAGCATGATGTGTATAGTTTCGGTTATTATATAAAATGTTCATATGATGACACCTTATCAAAATTCGAAACGTATAGTGGGCCAGATTGTGCAATAGAGTTTATGAAACGTTTATATGAAGATTTAAAATTAATATGTACAAAAAATACTTTTCAAAGAAGTCCCAAGTTTTTATCTAGTGATGATGAAAATAATTTATTATCGGAATCTGAAATTTGTCATGTATGCGAAACGAATTTGAATGAAGATAAACATTTATATTTTGACTTCCATACTGGCACTATTAGAGGTGTAGTTCATGAAATCTGTTTAAAAAAATTTAAGACTCCGCGTTACATTCCTGTATTCTTACATAATCTGAGCCATTATGATGCACATTTTATTGTTCATGCCCTAAATTTTGCTGACGGAGATGTAAAAATAATTCCGCAAAATAAAGAGAGGTACATTTCTTTTTCGAAATCTTTAACAGTAAATAATAATCAAATAACTCTAAGATTTGTAGATTCTTATAAATTTTTATCTTGCAGTCTAGATCAGTTAGCTAAAAATCTCAGTGATGAACAATTTCATGATTTAAAAATAAACTTTCCTTGCAATGATGACTTTACCAGATTAAGGAGAAAAGGAATTTATCCTTATGAATTCATGACTTCTTATGATTCATTAAAACTCACGTCGCTTCCAACTCAGAGTGAATTCTATAGCTCGTTAACAGATTCTAATGTCTCCGATGATGATTATAATCGTGCAAATGAAATTTGGAAACATTTTCATTGTCAAAATATGTTAGATTACTCAAACTTATATCTTAAAACTGATGTATTGCTCTTGACTGACGTTTTCGAAAACTTCAGAGAGCTTTGTATTAAGACTTATGGGTTAGATCCCGCTCACTACTACACTGCTCCAGGGTTAAGTTGGGATGCAATGTTGAAGTATACAAAGATTGAACTAGATCTATTGATAGATTACGAACAAATAGCGTTTTTTAAGGCCGGTATTAGAGGTGGTGTGTCTCAATGTAGCAGTCGTTATGCAAAAGCAAACAATCAATTCATGAATGATTACGATAAAAACAAACCTCAATCATATTTAATATACTTGGATGCAAATAACTTGTACGGTTGGGCTATGTCTCAATTTCTACCCACTGGAGGCTTTGAGTGGGTAAACCCTGAGACAAACTTTAATGTATCCGATACATCGGATATTGGTTATGTTTTAGAAGTTGATTTAAAATATCCTATTGATCTCCATGATTTGCATTCTGACTTACCTCTATGTCCTGAAAATATATGCATTGGTAAGTCAAAAGATATAAAATTAATTTCAAATCTAAATGACAAAATTAAATATAAAATACATTACAAAAACCTTAAGCAATGTCTGAGTATGGGGATGAAAGTAACTAAAATCCACAGGATACTAAAGTTTGAACAAAGTCCTTGGTTGGAGAAATATATAGATTTAAACACAAATATGCGAACATTAGCAAAGTCTGTTTTTGAAAAAGATTTTTATAAACTAATGAATAATTCAGTATTTGGTAAAACTATGGAGAATATAGAAAAAAGAGTAAATGTTAAGTTGTTAACACATTGGGAAAATAGGGGTAAAATTTTAGGCGTCAACGACTATGTTGCAAGACCAGATTTTAAAAACTTAAGTATATTCTCATCAGACCTAGTAGCAGTACAAATGCTTAAGTGTAAACTTAATTATAATAAACCAATATATTTAGGATTTTGCATTTTAGATATTTCAAAGACCCTCATGTATGATTTCCATTACAACTACATGATTCCAAAGTTTCAAAACAAAAATAAATTATTGTATACGGACACAGATAGTTTAATTTACCAAATTTTTACAAACAACTTCTATGAAGATATAAAACCTGATCTTAAGATGCATTTCGATTCTTCTGATTATCCAACTGACAACATTTACGGTTATCCACAAGTTAACAAAAAGAGAATAGGCTTTTTCAAGGATGAAAATAATGGCAAAATATTCAGAGAATTTGTGGGTCTAAGATCTAAAATGTATGCTATAGACGTTGAAAATAATTTTGTTGCAAAGGCTAAAGGTGTTAATAAAAGCGTTACTAAAAATATGCAAATGCATAACTATAAGACATGTCTTTTCAATAAAAATATTCACTTCGGAACAATGTTAAGATTTAAATCAATTAAACATACAATTTATACACAAAAAATAAATAAAACTTGTTTATCATACAGTGACACTAAGAGACATATTTTACCTAACGATATTGACACATTAGCTTGGGGTCATTACAAATTAGATAACAACGACTAATTATTAATTTACTTACAAATATGTTTAATATAATTCTTTGAACTATGTATATATTATCTTAATTGTGTTTATAAAAGTGTACTTCTAGTTTATGATTGTAACTTTGGTAATGTACTTCAATGTTTGTTTCTGTAAATAATTTAATGTATGTGTTCTAATTTTAAGATAAATTATACTAGATTATTATAAATGTGTATTATACTTTAAACTATGTTCATTGTTAAATAAATAGTTGTGCAGTGTAGTCGTCATGAAAATGTTTCATTTTATTCATCCCTTTACTGCAATAGTCGCTGGCCCAAGTGGGTGTGGAAAGTCACAATTTGTTACAAACTTCTTGAAATATGCAAAAGATATTTGTAGTACAAGTTTTGATCAAGTTACATGGTGTTTTGATGAAATGCAACCTTTATACAACTTGAAACTTGTTAATTACCATCAAGGTATGCCAGATCTTAGTATGTTTGATGGAAAAGGTCCCCAGCTTGTTATCATCGATGATCTTATGAGAGAATCAGATGGTCGCATCGTGGACATTTTCACAAAAGGAAGTCATCATAGAAATTTGAGCGTATTTTATATAACTCAAAATTTATTTCATCAAGGTAGAGGTCAGAGGGACATTTCTTTAAACTCTAGTTATATAATATATTTTAAAAATCCGCGCGATAAAACACAAATTCGACACTTAGCGAGACAAGTATCACCCGAAAATACTAAATTCATGGAAGATTCTTACAAAGATGCAACGAAAGAATCTCATGGATATTTACTGATAGATTTAAAACAAAATACTAGTGATATGTGTAGATTAAAAACAAAAATATTTCCTTCTGACTGTTACTGTACTGTATACTTACCCACAAAGGGGTTTAAATATGCAAAGCATCAAGAAATTTCTATCATTTATTAATAATGTCTCGAACCTTAAAGACACATAAAAAGTTTTTAGAAGCTCTTCATATTCTTAAACCAAAATATCAAAAAGCACTCTTAAGATCCTGTAACGAACAAGAGATAAATTGTATTTGTGAATGTATCTATAACGTTTTACAAGGTAAAGTACCTCTCCCAGACAAAGAAAAGAATAAATTAAAGAAATACAAAAACCTACTTCGAAAACTGGTGTGCAAAACTACAAATAAAATCCGTAAAAATATTATAATTCAAAAAGGGGGATCATTTTTACCAATAATATTAGGTTCAGTTCTGAGTGCACTAGTAAATAGTCTAATATGAACATGGAACACGCTAAGAAAATGTTACTTATAGATCCAAGTTTAATAGAAAAAATTAATCAACAAAAAATGTTAGACAGCCCCATGTCTAGACTGGATACCGAAATGCAAAATATATTGAAAAGTAATATTGACGACAGAGAAAAGTGTAAACTCTATTTACAAATTTTACAAAGGTACCTACACCATACTCAAGAAGACCGGAAGCCTTATGAGTTACCTATCCTTACTAATTTTCCTGATGTTAATACTGATGCTGATATAGATAATATCAAAATTAAAAGTAATAATAAGAAACTGGAATTAAATACGATAAATAAATATAATTTAAAGAAAGATTTCGATGATATAAAACTACCGGAAGAACCTAAGACTAATATAGTTGCTGAGCAGACTCCAACACGAACAATAGTTGAAAACGAAAAGGTTGACTCACCAACTTATACACCAAGACAAATATTGAGAGTGATACCTAAAACATATTTAAAGAAAGGTGAGCTGTTGCTAGGTTTCTTATCCGATCACAAAGATAAAATCAGTTGGGATGGCGAGGGCACTGTATTCATAGACAAAGTTAAAGTTCCTGGAAGTAACATAATAGACTTAGTCAGTGATTTTATTAGACCCAGTAGAAAAAATGATCCTATAGGGTGGCAGCAATTTGCAACTTTATTAAAAGAAATTAATACACCAGTTACCTACCTCGGTAATACTAAAAGAAGTGGCTTCATAACTCAACTAATAATAGATGATCATAAGAACTTCACACCAAACAGGGATCAGGCTTCAACAGCAATAAGTCCCGAAAGAGAAAAGGCAAAACCCAGGAAAAAATTAAACTGGGAGAAATGGAGCCCTTATTAGAAATAAACAGTATATACTATAACCCTTCTCACCCTGCTGCATTCGGTAGTATTGATAAATTAGCCAAAGCTATGAAAGGTAAAATGAAAAGAGAAGACGTAAAAGATTGGTTACGATCACAAGAAACCTACACACTACATAAACCTGTAACAAGAAAGTTTCCCCGTAATAAATACATACTGTCAAATTTCAATGTACTCTGGCAAGTGGATTTAAGTGATTTGAGAACATATTCCAAGTACAATAACGGATTTAACTTTATTCTTTGTGTAATTGATGTATTTAGCAAATATGCGTTTGTACGAGCAATGAAAAATAAAAATTCCTTTAATATCAAAGAATGTTTTGAAAGTATTTTTAATGAAGCCAATGCGACACCCATACATATTCAGTCTGATAAAGGCACAGAGTTTATTTCCAAAGATGTACAAAATTATTTAAAAAGTAAAAATATAAATTACTATACTACTAATAATCCCGATATTAAAGCAAGTGTTGTTGAAAGATTTCAAAGAACTCTAAAAATGAAAATGTGGCGATATTTTACACATAATAATACTTATAAATATATTGATGTTTTACAAGACTTGATATATGCATACAACCATAGTTATCATTCAAGTATTAAAATGTGCCCCTGTGATGTTAACACACGTAATATTATGACTGTATGGAATAATTTGTATGATAAAAATAACAAACAAACAGAAGCAAAGACACAACTACCAAACTTTCATATAGGTGACTATGTAAGAATAACCAAGTATAAGCATATATTTCAAAAAGGATATGAATCTAATTGGAGCGATGAAATATTTATTATATCATCAATTATAGATCGCTCTCCGTGGGTTGTATACACTTTGAAAGACTTACAAAATGAAACAATAAGTGGAACTTTCTATGAAAAGGAGTTACAAAAGGTATCTTATAATCCTACCACAAGTTATAAAATAGATAAAATAATTAGTACGCGATATTCTGGTGTCAGAAAGCAAGTGTTGGTGAAGTGGAAAGGTTATCCAGATAAGTTTAATAGTTGGGTATTGGCTTCTGAATTAGAAAAAATATGATGAAAGAAAGTTTCTATTTAACATTGCTAAGTAACAGTTCTATGGAATACTTTCCTGATAACAAAACAACGATGTTTTCAACAAAACTACCTAAAGCCTTAACGCTAGATGGGGAATGGTCAGTTGGAGTTGCTGAATTTCAATATCCATGTACCATGTTTACTGTACAAGAACACGAAAATATTATATATATTACAAAAATCACAACCGTCCCAGGCGATGATATACCATCTCTAGTATACTATAAGACTCATATTCCGGCAACGAATTATGATAACATAGATCATATTTTGGTAGCTTTAAATAATACAAAGGAAAATATAAAATTTCGTTATGATGAAGTATCAAAGTTAATTTGTGTTTCTGTTATCGATGAATCAATAAGATCAGTGAAGCTGTCTCCTAAACTATCTTTTCAACTTGGGTTTGAGCCTGACAGGAATCTCGTTGAAAGGGGCATAGGAAAGTGTCCTGCTAATTTGCATTTAGGTCTACCGTCGCAATTATTTGTATATTGCGATATAGTTGAACCACAGATAGTAGGTGACGTCATGACTCCTTTACTTAGAATAATACCATTAGATCCAATGAAATATATTTATGGAGCGAATAAGATGCATGTTTTTTCGCCTATTCACTATTTACCAATCATGCGACGAGAATTTGACACTATTGAAATAGATATAAGGTCAACCACAGGTCAAAAGATACCATTTCAGTTTGGAACTGTGTGTATCAAACTTCACTTTAAAAAACACAAAAATGTATTCCCATAATAATAATAATATATCTTGTCCCTACGAACATTATTATTCTCATCAAGCTGGTTCTGGTATTGGAGTAATATATAAAGGAGCCGCGTTTCAACGTGGTCATGGCATTGGTAGTTTTTTAGGGGGCTTGTTTAGATCAGTTTTACCTTTGCTTTCAAGGGGTGCTAGAGTTATAGGAAAAGAGGCATTAGGTGCTGGAGTTGGTATTTTATCGAACTTAATGAATGCACGACCCATGGAGGATTCAATCAAATCTCGCCTTAAAGAAGCTAGTTCCAATTTAAAACGAAAAGTTGATGAAAAAATTGATAGAATAAACATGTCTGGATCGGGGTATATAACGAAAAGAAAGCGTCTTTCCTCATTCAGTCCATGCTCAGCTGCTAAAGTGAAAGCTATAAAAAAATTGGCAGCATCTCGGGCTAACATAAAAGATATATTTTCATAATTAATAAATTTAAGAAATTATGTCTTTCTTACATAGTCATTCTTGTGAGTGTGTAAAGTCAGAACTAGATTTATTTGCATTGCCCTCAACACAAACGAGTATTGAAAATGGTATTTGGATTCATTACAAACCCATTTCGTCTCTAGCTGACGATGGGCCAATAGAATTTCAAGTACCAGGATCTGGTGACGATTACCTAGATTTATCACATACGTTAATACATATTAAAGCTAAAATAGTTAACTTGGATTCATCAAAACTGAGCGCAGCCACAACTATAGCACCAGTAAATAACTGGTTACACTCAATATTCAGCCAGTTAGATGTATATTTAAATCAAAAACTTGTGTCACCACCCAATAATACATATGCTTACCGTGCTTACTTGGAAACTCTTTTGAACTACTCTCCTGCAGCGAAAAAATCGCATTTGACTTGTGGTCTTTGGTATGAAGATGAGGCTGGACAAATGGATTCAACTGACGACAAAAATTCGGGATTTCTGAAAAGACAAAAACTAGCATCTGAAAGTAAAGAAATAGAAATGATTGGACATCTACATGGCGATATATTTAATCAAGAAAAGTTTATGATTAACGGGGTTCAAATGAGTGTCAAATTAGTTCGTTCAAGAGAATCGTTTAATTTGATGGGTTCTCCTACTGATTTAAAATGTAAAGTATGCATTACGGATGCAAGTCTTATTGTTCGTAGAGCACGAATAAATCCAAGTGTACTCCTCGCACATCAAAAAGTCTTAGCCTCTACTACAGCAAAATATCCTATTACTCGAGCTGAAGTCAAAGTTTTAACTATACCATCAGGGGTTCAGGGAAAGACTCTTGACAACATTTTTCTGGGTCAAGTACCTAAAAGATGTATAGTTGGATTTGTAAACAACACAGCGTTCAATGGAAGTCTTACTAAAAATCCATTCAATTTTGAAAACTATGCTATGAACACATTTTGTTTATATATTGATGGCCAACAAATACCTTCAAAAGCATTGCAACCATCATTCGAGAATAATATTTTTACCGCAGCCTATCACACTTTATTTTCGGGGACTGGTATACATTTTCTAAATGAAGGTAATGCAATATCTAGGGAGCAATATGCAAAAGGTTACTGCCTGTTAGCATTTGACCTAACACCTGATTTGTCAGCAAACTCTATGACTCATTGGAATCTTATAAAGCATGGTAGTGTAAGGGTAGAAGTTCGGTTTGAATCAACTCTAACCGAAACTATTAACTGTATAGTGTATGCGGAGTTTGATAACGTTATTGAAATTGATAAGAACCGAAATGTAACTGTCGACTACAGTAGTTAAGATAAATTTGTATACTTAGATGTAAGTGAAACCTGATTAAATGCAACATATTATACTTATTTGAAGTCTTTCATTCGATTTAAACCACTTTGCATCCCTTTAAATATCAGCTTGGATAATTCAGCTCTCCATTTGTAAATAGTGTATTGTGCCTATCAGAGGTATCAATAAGTAGGCATACATGATGAATACAATTGAGATTCAGAAGCATTTAACTAAAATTCATTGTAGCTTGAAAAACAATGTATATGCAGCAAACCGATTACCGTTATACGTTAAGACTCCAATGTACTTGATAAGTAATTTGGATCCTGATAGTGAGCCAGGCTCTCACTGGGTAGGCATGTACATAGACAGCAATAGAATCGGCGGGTATTTTGATTCCTACGGTCGACCGCCAACAGGCCAACACAAAGACTTTTTTAGGAGGAACGCAAGGCATTGGGATTTTAATAGATATAGAATACAATTTGATTTGTCTTCAGTTTGTGGAGAATATAGTCTTACATACTTGCATTACATGTATTATGGGAATACGCTCAGAGATTATTTAAGTCTGTTTTGTGAGGATAAATTGTTGAACGATATTGTAGTATCGCAATTGTTTAAAAAGTTGTTTTGGAAATAATAAACATTGTCAGTAAAAAGATTTTTTATTGCATTATCATGCGCATACCTCGGTAATTACCCCACAGCCCTAATGACCCATCTGATGTTATGAGTACAGCGAGCGGTAATTAGATAAGTATGGTCGTAGTGAGCTTAATGAGACGGGAAAGTGATTAGATAATGAACTAGAGGTCGCTATTCATAAAAGCTAACTTCGTAAGTAAAGGAGATAGCGTAAAATAAATGCGTGCTATCGATTGGGCATGGTTCAAAACCCCCATTTTGACACCAAACTTTTTTTTTTTTTTTTTTTAGCCGGGCTCCCCCCTAAGTTAGGGAAGGAGCGCCCGGAGAGGGGTAGGAGGGGTAGGCCGGGCCCGACCCAGAACCGGTGAATCCCTACTACTCATGTATACCAATTCGCTCTTAGCAAACGTGGTAGACTATGGCTTTAAACTCTCTTATTCTGCGAGATGACCCGTGCCCAGCAGTGGGACAGTAATGGGTTGACGACATGTATATTTGAGCTCATTATACCCCTAAACACTAAACGAATATTCGCAAATGTTTCAGCTAATGGTTACAGATGACGTGAGGGTCTTATTATTAGATAGATGGCATACTCGTATTTTACTATAAAAAAAAACATGCGTGCGTACAAAGTACACATGTCAGAAGTGAAACTTCTTTGGCGAACTAATTTATAAATCTTGTTTATATTTATACAAATCTAAAACTTTAAATTTCCAAGATTAAGAGGAAGGGAAAAAGGCGTGATACGACGTTCGCTCTGTCTCACTTTTTCTCTCAATCTTTCTCACTCGCTTGCTCCCTACTCTCACTCCACGGCTAGTTGCTCATGCTACGTTCGCCCTGTCTTACTCTCTCTCAATCGGTCTCGATCACTCGCTCTCTCTTTTCCGACACTTCCGTTGCATACCGGCGTGACGTTTCATCTGTAAAAATTTTACCCTCATGCGTCTAAAGAAGTTTCACTTCAAAAATCTAAAATGAGTAAGATATTCGTAAGATACTCTCATAATCTTTCTAGATGGTAGGGTTACTTTTATTTGAGGCGACCATATCAGTTCTCAGCAGTAAGAACCCATCTGTGATTGACTTCAGATAGAACCCCTGTACTATATGAAGTTGATTACACATGTCTATGGATGGCAGTGGCTACTTACCATCAGTTGGACTGCGTGCTCGTTAGCTACTTCAATCGGATGAAAAAACTTCTTACGTGCTACATTAAGCATCGATTTTTTAGTTATGTTTCCCGTTATTCATGTATTACGATGGCAATAAATTGATGCATAATTCATAATTATTGACTTTGTTGATATTTGTTTACATTTGTGTCGTATTTGGACGTAACGCCCACATAACTAAGGTGACCATGTATAAAGACACGATATTGGTACAAACTGAAATAGGGAAGTCCATGCCGTTGAGCTGTAATGAATGCTCACGACTAGCATTATATATACCACTAGAAATAGGATTTAAATACGTTACAAATACTAGTCCAGAAAGCAATGAAATATAAATATACATAGATGTCTTGTGCGAATGTCTCTTCATTACAAATTTGCCGTCATAATATCTTTTTTGAAATGAATTGAAGTGAGTTTTAACTTTATTTACTCTTAAGTTTATAAATATTTACCTGTTTATTTTAATTTACTGTTAAGCAAAAAAGTTCTCAGAGGCATGTGTAATCGACCTACACGCATAGGGCTTATTAGGGTTAGGACTATTGTCTAAACTCTGCTCATTCAAAGAGGGCTTCCCCGCCTCACAGTGAGGTAATATTCGGTTAACACACACCAATCGAAATTGAAATCAAAACACAAGAACTGCTTCACACTAGAAATAAGTGTGGCGGTGGGGAAGGTGGGCAGATCGGAGAGTAACCCAATCGAACTAAATTGGTTCTAACTCCTGGTTCAGCTAGGTATTACAGACGACTTCGGTACCTTATTATTATATTTTTTTATTATTTCATGCTTAAATATACTTCCGTGATTTATACAGTGATCGTGGTTACCCCACTCGTTCGTAACCTGTTGCAAGTATTGTAATTGTTAGAGTTCAAACGCAGCGGGAACCTGTTTCTGTTTGTTTAGGCCTTATAAATATTCGGCACGATTTTACCGGCTTTATTAAAAGTACTAGGTTATACACGCGGCTTTGCCCGTTTGCGTCTAGCACGGTATTTTTTTTTTTGTCAAAATACCCGCTATTGCTTTTATTTATTTAAAAAGGGCAGCCAACAAGACAATACATTACACTTACAATTAAAAACTACATTAGGCTTAAATTAAATGCTGTCTTAATAACAGGCCACCACGGCATGCATCGTGGTCGAGTTTAAATACTTAAGATTATATTAGAACACTTAATTGTACGTATTACAATAATAATAAGGTATTGAGTATCCTAAGTGTTTATTTACGTCCCTGTAGTCCGGGATCAGAATACGGCTACGGCATCCCCTGCATGTCGTAAGAGGCGACTAAAGGGGGCTTCCGGGGATGCAGGGGGCTAGAGTGGGGAGCTCGAACCGTTCGGTCAGGCGATTCCGGGAAGGACGGCGGTATGTGTGTTCGCATACCGTCGTAAAGACTAGACGGAGCGGTGGGCCCAGCCGCCCATCTGCGAGGAGCCCGATGGGGTAACGCGCTCAGAGGATTCTGGTTGGGGTCGTTTCGAGATCCCGGAGTACTCTTTGTAGCGCCGAGGACGGCCACCGGGGAGATTTTGGTGCGGTAAAAAGTTTTCCCCCCTCGAGAACGACAAAAAACTATTTATCTAGGTCATAAACTATCTGTGTGTCAATACAAAATCGCTTCTCGCTGTCTGTCCCTATGAATGCTTTGATCTTTAAAACTACGCTACGGATTTTAATGCAGTTTTTTTAATAGAAAGAGTGATTCAAAAGGAAGGTGTTTATGTATAATACATGTATAATATAGTAGAGAAACACTGATCATTTTAGATTTTTGACTATTAGGAACGAAGTTCGCCGGGTCAACTCGTAATGTAATAAAATAAAGAGAAACCACTGATTGGCATTATTGTATTGTTCCTATACTTCACACTCATTGTTGCAAGTACAATGGAATGTAAAATAGTTCTGACTTTCATTGCACAGTAACATAAGGTCTGCTTTAAGATTACTTTCACTGTGCGCTTTCTTCTGCGTTAAATTGTACCTTAACAAGTTGCTGTGGGTCCAGATTTTGTATCTTAGAGAAGCAATTGAATATCGATATGTATTATTAAAATGAAAAAAATGCATGTCTGTATGTATTGCATAAACGGATTGAAAGACTAAGAAAAACTAATAGAATTGTTGCCTCTGTAAAGTTTTAGTTAGTTATGTCCAACTAAATTAGTGTTCATAGCTTTTTAACATTTGAAAAATGATAAACATGTTTGAGTGTAATTTTTTCAAATCTATTTCACCTCATGGTTATTGCAATAAAATATATATATACGGTTTGATGACCAGATATATTTTTGGGCGAAAGACGTTAATGCCTTAAATTTAGTAAATGAAACTCAAGGATATATTCCTGTATTATATTTACTAAGTTTAAGTGAACAACCGATCGACTTGCAGTAAAAAATACGTTATTCTTTGCAACTTAGATAACATTATTTTCATGCAATTACCACAAAAAACTAAATTTCGCAAAAATGATGATTTATTACGATAGAGGTTTTTTATTACGAGAGCAACTAGTAAATAATAGGACGATTTACCAAGAATCGGTGTGGTTGAATAACAATAAGATTGCAGCATCCTTGCGAGATAAACAAACAGTTTTGTAAGCTGCCGACCGGCGTGGGTTTGGTTTAATCGACGATAATTGTTTCGAACTTATTACGATACAAAACAAGTCTACGTAATATTTTCTAAACGGGTTAGGACTTTTATAGCTGACGACGACGTCGATACGACACGACGTGTCGTCCGGTGCCTTTATTTTGTAATAGTAAAACTGATAGTGAATAGGAAAAATGGCTGATAGTAGTTATATAGTTTTATATTAGTTTTTGTCCTTTAATAAATCTCCTTCTCTCATTAGTTGCATTGAAGTAATGTGATGCTAGATATGTTATTTAATTTCTAAAATATCAGGCAACTAAATATAATTAAATAAAGTACTGTATTTAAGTACATTGTACCTGCATGTATAAATTAATTAAAATCCTTTTTATATGACCCTATTACCCCTTATTTAAAAGGCTACGCTTTCATTGTAGCTATATGTTCGCTAAGGACTAAGATGGAATATGCTTACAAATACGTAAACTAGTCCTCTCCAACGTAAACTTTTCGGCAGAACTGCTGATATAAAGCAAAAAAGGTGTAGCAATGATCCCCGTGAAACCCTAAAAAAATATATATTATTACTATATTTATTGCCGAACGTAGAAATATTATCATAACTTTACTGAACCCATTTCAGAGATTCGTTAAGATCGTTAACGTCGTCACATCGTTGGCTATAAAAGTTCTATACTCAACGCGTAGGCCCCCGATCTAAAGACAATACCGTCCCACGCGTGGTCCAACTCGACCCACAAACTAACGATACTAATTAGCGCTCGTCTCATTAGACCGTGGTGTATGGGAACCTGCGCCGGCGCAGCTGATACAAAAACAGGATTCTATTGAAACTGTCGAAAGCTTTAGTTTTGTATTTGTGTGGGCGTATCCAGTACCCTACCAGGACCGATGACCTGAAGAAGACAGCGGGAAACCGTTGAATTCAGAGGGTACAGGACTGGTTGGAGTGGCGCCGTTTAGGGGAGACCTATGTCCAGCAGTGGACTTCTAAGGGCTGATGGATGGATGGTGGGCGTATGTAGGGGACGGGAGGGGAAAGGGGTAGGTTTTAGTATGGTCCAAAAGCCGGCGATGCATTTGCAACTCCTCTGGTGTTGCTAATGTCCAAAGGCGGTGGTGACTACTTTCCATCTAGTTGCCTGCCTGCCTTATAATCGTTTAAGTATATAAAAAAGTCGTTTAAGTATAAAAAAAATAAGTTAAAGTATTTAAAAAAAATCTTATTCATCCCGGACCGTTAGCATAAGGTGACAAAAAATTCAGACTATAACCGCGCTCTAATTTTTTTACCGTTATCATCGTTTGTTTGATTGCTTAGCAAAGTTATAAATAACTATTGGACCCGGCAAATTTCGTTCCGCCAAAAGTCAAAAATCTATAATTATCAGTGTTTCTCCAGTATACATAAAAACCTTCGTCTTGAATCACTCTATCTATGAAAAAAACTGCATTAAAATCCGTAGCATAGGTTTACAGATCTAAGCATACATAGGGTCAGACAGCGGGAAGCGACTTTTTATATTATGTAGTGATCAATTAATGAAGTTTCCTATTCAACTTTTCAAATCTAGCCGATCAAGTTAAAATGAAGTTTTTTTTTTATTTCACTGAAGTAGCAAACGAGCATGCAGTCCACCTGATGGTAAGTGGTCACTGCCGCCTATGGACATCTGTAATCAACTTCATACAGAACATGGGTTCCATCTGAAGTCAATAACAGGCGCGTTGCTACTCCCGAGGTTACCGAGTGCGTTACTACGTTCTACCACCTTGAAAAGTTATTCTAATCCGGTAATGTATAAGTGACGCTACAGGGATCATAATGATAGAGGACTGGGCAAATCTTTGGTCATATAAAAAATACCTTTGCTTACAAAAATAATCCCAAATAAAATTACATTTATTTATATTTTGACTAGGTGGTAGATCCAGTGTAGTTCGACCCGGGAAGTACCACCGCCACACCTATTTCTAGCGTGAAACATTTCTTGCTTTTCGATAGAAGGGTGTGGTTGCCGGCACACTTTTACATGAGGCGACCATCATAGCCTTCGAGAGTAGCAACGCATCTGTGATTGACTTCAGATGGAACCCATGTTCTGCATGTATTTGATTACAGATGTCCGTGGGCGGCTTTAGCCACTTACCACCAGCTCTTTGCTACTTCAGTCAGATAAAAAAAAACTTTTACTACTGATAACTTTTCCACGCCTTTTTCCTTTGGGTTATGTTTCACATAGCGAAAAGTATATGTCTCCCTCTCTTTATAGTCTTCGGTTAATCTAGTTTGTAAACTATCTGTGTGCCAAACATTCCAAATCCGATTAGCGAGATACGTGAAAGGGTAATTCATCTAATCTCACTAACTTTCGCTTTTTAGGATTCCGTACGTACGGAACCCCATTACTAAGATTCCGCTATCCGTCCTTCTGTCCGTCTGTCAATCACCAGACTGTATCTCATGAACTGTGTTAGCCAGACAGTTGGAATTTTCATTTGATGTATTTCTGTTGCCGCTATATAATACTAAAAACAAAAAAAAAATAAGGAGGGCTCCCATACAACAAACATATTTTTTCGCTGTTCTTTATAGATAATGACACGGAACCCTTAGCGCGCAAGTCCAGCTCACACTTAGCCAGTTCTATTTAATATTAGTAAAATTAATCCTTGCATATTACGTAACGTCTCTTTGCTTGCGGTTATAGTTAGAGAATCACTGATCCGATTTAAATAAAGCTTTAAGCTCGAAATGTAGCAAAGCTTGCAACGTAAACGACACTTGAATGGTTAAGCTTGCTAAGCTTCGGTAAAGCCTAACAATTAGCCTTTGTCCTTTGAATCGCATCTGTCGTGTGTTCTGACACGAGAGCTAAGCGCACCGCCATTTTAGTCCATCGGAGGTGTAGGTGATTCGAATTAAAGCGTAGTTTGTATAGATCTCCACTGAGCTACATGAGCAAGGAGAAGGTCAAATATTCGAGGTAGAACGAGTATGGTTACATCGGGGAGGTACCATCGCCATACTAATTCCTAGCGTTTAGCAATTCTTATGTTGCGGTAAAAGAATATAGTTACCGGCTTTACGATCACCGACCGATCGGCGGCCATCTTAACCCTCAGGAGTAGCACCGCATCTGTAATTGACTTGAATAAACTGTTATATAGGTCGATTATAGACGTCCATGGTGGAAGTGTGACCACTTACCAAAGACGTTCAAACTTACAAAAGACATGTTAAATTCCAAATTTCGTCCGAATCTGTACTGATGAATAGTTTAAAGTCCTGAGGTCATTGACGGCATGGCAGGGCAAAGGATATAGATATGACTAATAAAATGATAATTGTATTGTATAAAAATCGACTAATGAAATAATAATTTAATTGTACAAAAATACAAAAGTATTAATCAGTTGTATGTTATACAATTCACACTCGCTTTCACTCTCATACGAAATGCAAGTTTTAGATACCAGTGTTTCTACGATTTGACGACAAAAAAAGCGGCAGATGATCTGCCTACATTTAAAGTACATTTAAAGTTGAAGTAAAGCCAATATTTTAGTTCTTGACTATCGAAAGCAAATAAATTTTCGTGGTCGCTTACGCGAATTGTGGCCTCCCATTTTTTTTCATGCAAACCTTGACCCCCTTTGAATTAATCTCTGGGGATCCTGGACCATTTTGGGAAGAATGCTATGAATACCTAAACATATATATACTGATTATTTTATACACTATTTATCATAAAAAAAAAAAAAAAAAAAAAAAAAAAAAAAACGATCTACCTGACTTACCAACCCCCCCAAGACCGATTTGTATTGACAAATCGCGATAGCACCTACTTGAAGAGGGTTTGCCCTAACCAAGTTTCCCCGCTGGACAGCAAGTGTCCGGCGAGAAGATTACACTCGACGATGCTATCATAATACCTAATATCATACTAAAATGAAAAACCCGACTGCTTAATCTGAAAAAATCGTATTACAGTAACGAAAAGGCAGCTTTTACAAAAGATATACAACCTTTGTCAATCCGACGACTGAGGCTATTTAAATGATACGTAATATTCCTACCTAAGTGCCATTGAAATGCCATACATGCACTCATACATACATATACATACATCCGTTTGAAATACATAACCCTCGTTGCGCGGTCATGTAATAACTATCTTTTCAGCTAAAGACGCTGAAACCTCAATCACTAATGTAGTGTTAAAGTTAACTCGTTCAGCTTTGAAGCTAAAGTTTGCGGGGCTCCATCGACATTCTGCAGCAAACTTTACTCTTGGTATTAAAGTTGTTAAAGAGTATTACTGAACTTCATATTCGGTCGATTTATACGTCTTGACACGTTTATTACAACTTTTATTGCGGTCTTTACTTAAGCTTTATATTCTTTCGTTTCGACACTATGTTCCGTTCACTTGGCAGAAAACTACACATATGTATCTCTTTGACTCAAGATCAATATCTGAATTTGAAAAGGAGTATGCAGTTCATCTGGTGGTTGGTGGTTACTGCCGCCCATGGTTATCTGTAAGCAACTTTATGTATTAACTAATTTAACTGTCAATCGCAGACGCGTTGTTATTCTGCAGAACTAAAAAGGTCACAAACATATGAAACTGAGCCGGAAACCATGAACTTCCACCGAAACGCAATAATTGTTTCACGAGAAAAAATTGTGATGGTGGGACCTTCATGCTCAAAGACCTACGATATGGTATATGATAAATAATCAAAGGATATTAAGCAATAGGGTCAATTCAAGGTACAAACATCCATATTCAAAATAATAATAAAGCAATTTCTTTGTTCCAGATCAATAAAATTGCTGCTCAAGGTAACGTACAGTGAATTAAGTTTTCAAACGCAAAAATTGGAATTGGAACATGTAAATATTTACCCGCTATATTTTCAATGTTACGAGTAACCCAGAAGACACCAACCATCATTTGCGGCTTGCTGCCTTTTGCCGCTTGCAGCCCGTTTGTGGCCCCAAATAACCCATAACACACCAACCATCATTTGCAGCCCGTTTACCGTATGCTGCCCGTTTGCCGCTTGCAGCCCGTTTGTGGCCCCGAATAACCAATAAGACACCGACCATCATTTGCAGCCCGTTTACCTTATGCTGCCCGTTTGCCGCTTGCTGCCCGTTTGTGGCCCCGAGTAACCCATAAGACACCAACCGTCATTTGCAGCCGGTTTACCGTATGCTGACCGTTTGCTGCTTGCAGCCTGTTTGTGGCTTCGAGTAACCCATAAGACACCAACCATCATTTGCAGCCCCTTTACCGTATGCTGCCCGTTTGCCGCTTGCAGCCCGTTTGTGGCCCCGAGTAACCCATAAGACACCAACCATCATTTGCAGCCCGTTTACCGTATGCTGCCCGTTTGCCGCTTGTAGCCCGTTTGTGGCCCCGAATAACCCATAAGACACCAACCATCATTTGCAGCCCGTTTACTGTATGCCGACCGTTTGCTGCTTGCAGCCTCGAGTAACCTCGAGTAACCCATAAGACACCAACCATCATTTGCAGCTCGTTTACCGTATGCTGACCGTTTGCTGCTTGCAGCCTGTTTGTGGCTTCGAGTAACCCATAAGACACCAACCATCATTTGCAGCCCCTTTACCGTATGCTGCCCGTTTGCCGCTTGCAGCCCGTTTGTGGCCCCGAGTAACCCATAAGACACCAACCATCATTTGCAGCCCGTTTACCGTATGCTGCCCGTTTGCCGCTTGTAGCCCGTTTGTGGCCCCGAATAACCCATAAGACACCAACCATCATTTGCAGCCCGTTTACTGTATGCCGACCGTTTGCTGCTTGCAGCCTCGAGTAACCTCGAGTAACCCATAAGACACCAACCATCATTTGCAGCTCGTTTACCGTATGCTGACCGTTTGCTGCTTGCAGCCTGTTTGTGGCTTCGAGTAACCCATAAGACACCAACCATCATTTGCAGCCCCTTTACCGTATGCTGCCCGTTTGCCGCTTGCAGCCCGTTTGTGGCCCCGAGTAACCCATAAGACACCAACCATCATTTGCAGCCCGTTTACCGTATGCTGCCCGTTTGCCGCTTGTAGCCCGTTTGTGGCCCCGAATAACCCATAAGACACCAACCATCATTTGCAGCCCGTTTATTGTATGCTGAGCGTTTGCCGTTGCAACCCGTTTGTGGCCCCGGCGTTGCTAAGAGGACTTTGGGATCTCCAAAGGAGAACGACTGAAGTCCTCTGACCGCGTTATCTGGTTGGGCTCCCATGTAGGCATAAGGGTCCAACGTCTGGTGTTTCCGACGTTATGCTATCACACATATCTCCATCCTTCGCGGTATCACTGGTCGTGCCGTTCATGCACCCACACTTACCGTCTGAAATCCCGGAAGCCAACTCTTACTTGCCTATTATGACAGGCAGGCGCTGCTGTAGCCCTAAGTATATGGACTTATAGTATGTAGGAAGTATATGGACTTGATTACCAGACTAGCCTTTTTATTTAACGACGCCGTTCAACTAGCTTCCTTTATGATATTAAGCCGGATCATCTAATATATTATATCA
Organism: Spicauda simplicius; assembly: GCA_949699795.1. Lineage (NCBI taxonomy): Eukaryota > Metazoa > Arthropoda > Insecta > Lepidoptera > Hesperiidae > Spicauda > Spicauda simplicius. Next base: position 19,662,239 of record OX453060.1, on the reverse strand, counting down.
TGTATTACAATAGCTTTATGATCACCTTATGGTCACCCTTTTTTATAAACAGCATAATTATGCTGTTATAGCAAATACTATATATGTATAATAGCAAATACCTTAATACTCTTATCTCGGCTGACACACACAATACACACACACGCTGCACACCTATATATGTACATGTGTATATGTACATACTTGTATAAGTTTAAGTGAATCAAACCTTACCATCGTGGGGAACTATAAAATCCTACAATTGAACATGAATCTAATTTAGAGAATATTTTTTTCCACAAAGAATCAAAATTCAAGTGCGAGTAAAATAAATAATTAAAAAAGCTACACGATGCTGTTATGACAGTAATAGCCTTTCAGTAGTGCCTCCGATCTAACGGATTCTTTTACTATTTTCAAAAAAAATAGTATTCAAAACATTTTTATATTTCATTATATCAAACACGGTTCACAACTTAGCCCGCTGATCCCCATAAACTGGATTCCGTCCAGAGACCCACTTCCGCCGGGAACCGAACCCCGAGTCGATGGAGCGAGTCACGACCGCTTGTGTCGCGTGTTACAAGCTATGAGCGGTTTATAACATTTTAGAGACTTTAAAGATACTTGTTCTACCTAACATGTATATGTCAGTATCAGCGTTTACGGTAACTACATTAAAAATAAACATGCGTGCGTACAAAGTACACATGTCAGAAGTGAAACTTCTTTGGCGAACTAATTTATAAATCTTGTTTATATTTATACAAATCTAAAACTTTAAATTTCCAAGATTAAGAGGAAGGGAAAAAGGCGTGATACGACGTTCGCTCTGTCTCACTTTTTCTCTCAATCTTTCTCACTCGCTTGCTCCCTACTCTCACTCCACGGCTAGTTGCTCATGCTACGTTCGCCCTGTCTTACTCTCTTTCAATCGGTCTCGATCACTCTCTCTCTCTTTTCCGACACTTCCGTTGCATACCGGCGTGACGTTTCATCTGTAAAAATTTTACCCTCATGGCGCATGAGGGTGAAATTTTAAAGAAGTTTCACTTCAAAAACTTAAAACTTAAAACGCTTTCTACACTCATAACCCAACAGTAGGATTTTCTCCTGTGTCGTGGGTGCCATGGACACACACAAAGACGGATACACAAGCACCCAGACCCAGAACAAGAACCTAAACTCATCATTCAGATACCTGTCTGGCCGGGAATCGAACCCGGGACCCACTGCGTGTCAGACCGGTACGATAACCGCTGCGCCACGCGGGTCGTCACATTATACCTTACATTTGTTACTTACATGTGTCACATGCGTTTTGGTGGACAATAATGATGCTTTGTATTGTATTATAGTCCTCATATCCGTAGTTAGTTGTTAGTAGAAAGTTTAGTCAATATCATCAGTGTTTTAAGGTCCACTGCTGAACAAAGCCCTCTCATAAATAGTTAGATATAGAATTAGAAACAGGTTCAATTGCGAATCTATTCCATTATACTCAATTTCCCTAGCATTGATTTCTAGCAATGGTTGTTACTTCGTGACATCAAATTCAATTGTATACTTGTTCAGTCTACAGTACCTACGAGTATTTTTAATGGCTCCTTCGGTCCTCCCACATAATTTGATAAATACTATGTTATTACTATTGAAGAAGATACTAAAAAAATATATATTAGTTTATGAAATAGAAACTTGTTACATGTTTTTATAAGACTGAGGTAGCTACCGAGTACCCAGTATACTTGAAAATAAGGGTCCACTCGCGGTAGTGACATCTCTAAGCAACTTTATAAAGAACAGGTGTTTTATCGGTTAACACCAAATGACAGTGAGCCGGCAACTTTACCCTTCCACTTTCCTATAATTGCTTCACGCTAAAGTTTAGTTGGTTTAGCGGTTATATTTCTACAGTCAAACCACACTTATTCTACCACTTTATAAACCGCTTCCGCACTTAAACTGCACCACACATTAAATCTAGAAATATCCAAGCTTAATAGCAGTGCACGGCTTCTAGCGGTTCGTAAAGATAACGAAGGGTGATGTCGAACCCAGTACCTATCTGATGTTGGCACTTGTAAGGACAAAGGGTAGCTCTTGACCGGTTTGATTTTAAAACTTGGACTAATAAGTAAGTTGAAAATAAACACTAATAAATTAATTTCGATTCCCGGCCAGACAGGTATCTGAATGATGAGTTTAAATTCATGTCCTGGGTGTGGGTGTTTGTGTATTCGTCCTGTGTGTCCATGGTACCCATGATACCGGATAAAATCCTAGTGTGGGGACTATGAGTGTAGAAAGCGTATGAGTGTAAAAAATACGATTGCTATTAAATCATTTATTAAAAAAAATCAGTTCCAAGTACCTAAAATCTCAAACCCTGGATTACATCTATAGTTTGAAATAAATAAGTTGACTGTAGTTTTTGTAAAATTAATTGACAGGAATTGGACTTTGACTCTTATCAATAGATATTCATGTGATGCGACTAAAATTGACCCGCATAACTTATAAATATTGTTTTCTTTTATAGTACTTTTTCGAATGTGGTAGAACCAGTGTAGTTCGACCGGAGAAGTGCCACCGCCACACATAGTTTCTAGCGTGAAGCAGTTCTTGCGTTTCGATAGAAGGGTGTGGTTACCGGCACACTTTTATATGCGGCGACCATCATAGTTCTCGGGAGTAGCAACGCATCTGTGATTGATTTCAGATAAAACCCATGTTCTGTATGAAGTTGATTACAAATGTCCATGAGCGGCAGTGACTTACCATCAGGTGGACTGCATGCGCGTTTGCTACTTCAGTCAGATAAAAAAAGATACAAAAAAAAATTTAAGATTTTATAATTCTACTAAGCCTGTGTAGGGTGTTCGAACCCACATTGATCCATAAAAAATCATGCAATTTTGGTTAAACTTTTTTTATATAACTTTCATTTTTACTGTATTGAATATGAACCAGAAATTCCAGTTTTGGGTTAAAGTGTATTGATACAAGGGAAGTATCAAATGTACAGGAAACCACATGTGTGTGTGGTTTCGAGGTATAAGGTACATTACTCGTAGGGCTTTGCGGTTTATGAACTTTGTTTCGCTTTAAAATGATACAATAAGGTTATAGTTCTGTTACATTCTTTGTCTATCTTGCGTTGGTAGTGCTTTGCGTTTTCTAATCCGATTTGAAGGTATATTTAGGATGTAAATACAAGTTTGAAGGTGGTAGAACCAGCGTAGTTCGACCGGGGAAGTACCACCGCCACACCTATTTCTAGCGTGAAGCATTTCTTGCGTTTCGATAGAAGGGTGTGGTTGCCGGCACACTTTTACATGTGGCGACCATCACAGTCCTCGGGAGTAGCAACGCATCTGTGTTTGACTTCAGATAGAACCCATGTTCTATATGAAGGTGATTACAGATGTCCATAAGCGGCAGTGACCACTTACCATCAGGTGAACTGCATCGCATTCGCTACTTCAGTCAAATAAAAAAAAAGTATATCGTCGGAAAACAGTTTTGATTGCGAAAAATGCAATCCTACACCAGAGCCAAAAGAGCTATTAAAAATCATACTTTTAAATTAGACGGTCTACTTGTACATCCGTCCATCAGCGTTTGAAAGTCCCCCTAATCTGCGCCACTTCGACCCGTCCTGCGCCATCTGAGTCCAGCGGTTACTCACCCTCTTCTTCAGGTCATCAGTCCACCTGGTTAGGACATCATACCTACTAGTCATACTTCATATCATACTAATATTATAAAGGCGAAAGTTTGTGAGTGTGTATGTTTGTTACTTCTTCACGTGTAAACGGCTGGAGCGATTTTCATAAAATTTGATGGGGAGCTAGCTGATACTCTGGATTAACATATAGGCTACTTTTTACTGTGGGAAAAGATCTTATTCCCACGGGACAATAGATTTTTGTAAACGCGGGCGAAGCTGCGAGATTCAACTAGTACATCATAAATATTGAATTTTAAACTACAAAATATTATAATATCAGACAGACACAATTTAGGAGATGGGTAGCAGCGTATTTCTGTATAACGTCAATATAAATTGCAGTTACTGACACGTATGCCAGGCGTGGTCACTGTTGACGTAACTCCTTATTCAGGAATGGTCAGTAGTGGACTTGGAAAGGCTGATAGTTGGATAAATGTATAGTCGTGTAGCGTATTTATGTTCCAGTTTTAAGTGTTTGATTATGGCAAATACTATTAGGTTACAACAAGGGATGCCGAATACCGGAATAATAACCGAATATTTGGCATATTCGGTTATTATTCCGGTATTCGGCTTCTTTTTCAATATTCGTATTCGGACAAATTACTCGGTTTTGGTGCCGAATATATTCGGTTCGAGTTTTTACTATTTTCTTGTCTACATGTCACGGTATAGCACAAAAAGACAAACGTTTTTTACGTAAGATTAATGTTATAAAATCAAAGAAATCCTATTAAGAGCGTGTGGAATAAAGCCAATAATATAAAGCAATTGACTTCAAATCAACATTTTTGAAACCTCAATGGCATCGGAGGTTCTATGTTTGACACATGGAATGGGCACAGGGCGAGAATGCCCCCATGTGTGTGTTACGAGGCCTACAGACGGGCGGTGAAGCGGCTGATTTGTAATTTTTAATTTTGCAAGAGCCAGACGGACAGGGGCTTCTTTAGAAAAATTATATTTTTATTGGTTTATTCTGAAAAAGCGCTAGCAAACTAACTTAGTCTAAAAGTGGGTGATCGACAAAAGCAGCTTTACAACTTTTGATATAAGAGATGAATTAAGATTTCTGTTCGGTCTGGGTTTATTCTCTGTGTTATAATAAGTACACATAGACAATTCAAACGTTATATTTTAAAATATGTAAAAGAGAAACTCTTGCTAAGTTTGAATACAAATGAAAAAGTATTGAGTCCTGATCAAACACAAAAGGCAGACGATTTAGCCGTTCATTCATTACGGTTCGATCAACCGTGACCGAATGAATACAATATAGAAATGATAACCAAAAATGAAACAGGTATTTCGTACATTGCCATGAATTGAATTCTTCAGATATTTTTTTACAAAATAACAAAAGCACTAAAGCCCGTAGGCATTAATATCGGCTTAATATGAAATTCGAGTGTACGTGAAGTCGATCATAAGTACGTTTTTATCTATACCTACGAATCACAATCTTATTTTCAAATACTTAATTAATCCCTACTAATATTATAAATGCGAAAGTAACTCTGTCTGTCTGTCTGTCTGTCTGTCTGTCTGTCTGTTACTCTTTCACGGCAAAACTACTGAACCGATTTTTATAAAATTGTGTACACAGATAGTGGTGACCTTGGGATCCATTATAGGCTAATTTTTATTTAAAAAAATGGGTTGAAAATGTTAAAATCGAGCATAAATGTTTGTATGGTAGTTCGTTTTTGACTAAGAGCTGTACTATTATTTACGTCAAGGGGTATCATAGATTTAATTAAAAACTTATGTGAATAATAAAACATTAAAAAATATTGATTTTGAGTCGACAACATATATCCGTAAAACTCGGTATGTCGTGAATTTTGTTAAATTCCAATGCAAATGACAATCTCCATATTGGCTTTTGACATAGAGGTGCACTAATAATTCCGTCAAGGGGTATGATAGATTTGATTAAAAACGTATGTGAACAATTAAACATTAAAAAATATTGATTTTGAGTCGACAACATATATCCGTAAAACTCGGTATGTCGCGAATTTTGTTAAATTCCAATGCAAATGACAATCGCCATATTGGCCATTTCGCCTGGACGTCATCGTGAGTTCGTTCAGAAATAATACATATAAATTGGTAACAATTAATTATCATTCAACTAGATGTGATATAAATTTGATTTAATTTACCCATAATATGGGTTTATAATATGAAAATATATTTATAATGCGAAAGATACGATTATAATTACGAGGAATTCCCGATGAGTTAAATATTAGGTATACTTGCGCTATCTATCACTGTTCTGTTGAATTACGTTGAATGAACATTTGATAGATGGCGTTATCTACAATACAACTTCGAAGTAATATCGATAAATTAAATGTTGATGTTGAATTACTAATAATTCCTTTTTTATTTAATTTTATTAATAATTACTAATAATTTACTAAGAAACACTGGTTTGCACACTTAAATATAAAATAAATCCACGATAGCATATTTATATCTCTTAAGGTTGACTCACAATAATTATTTTTATGTTCCATATTTTAACTAAAAATATTACGTTATTTTCGAGTCTGTTGTATTTTGTTCAGTATTAATCCTTATGTCGTCGTCAACCCATTATTATCCCACTGCTGGGCACGGGTCTTCTCTCAGAATGAGAGAGTTTTAGGTCATAGTCCACCACGCTGGCTAAGTGCGAATTGGTGGACTTCTTGTGGAATCCTTAGGTAAATAAATGCATTCGTTAGTTTCGTAATTTTAATAAAGATCAAAATTGTCTTTTACACTGTATGCATCAAATAAATATGTTTAAAGTTATTAGAGATATCAAATTATATAACTTTCTTCAAAGGGTACGATAATAAAATTCCGTCAAGGGGCAAGATAGACTTGATTGAAAACTTATCTCAATAATAAAACATTAAAAAATATTGATTTTGTGTCGACAACATATATCTGTAAAACTCGGTATATCGCGACTTTTGTTTATCGCCATATTAGCCATTTTGCCCTGATGTCATCCTGATCCTTAGTTCATTAATAATAGATACCTATAAATTGATAACAATTAATAATCATACAAATAAACGTGATATAAATTTGATTTAATTTACCCACAATATAAAATTACGAGGAATTACCGATGAGTTAAATAATAGCGCCATCTATCCACTACTATGTTGAATTACATTGAATGCGATAGTTGGCGTTATTTACAAAACAACTACGAAGTCTATCGTCGTACTAATAATTGCGTCAAGGGCTACGAAACACTGGATTGCAACCTTAAATATAAAATCAATCCGCGATAGTATATCTCTATAACTTATGGTTAATCACATTTTTTTTTATGTTCCATATTTCAACTAAAAATATTACGTTAATTTCGAGTCTGTTTTCTTCTGTTCGGTATTTATTCCTTATATAAATAAATGCATTCGTTAGCTTTTACACTTTATGCATCAAATAAATACTTTAAAGATATTAGAGATTTAAAATAATAAAGATGTGTCTCTGGGCAGGGGTAGGTAACCGTCTCGCTCGCGCATGCTAATACATGCCGGCCGCCGATGCGTGTGCATTATTAGAGTAATCTGACCACTTGATAGTGTCCAGTGTTGAGTAGGACACGAATGTTAAATAAGTTTGTAAGAGTAGCGTCTTTTTGTACTAGACCAGTACAAACATTGCACTTCACCCTGCAGCATCACCCTGAAAACTTTTAAACATACTGCGGAAAAGTTAAAATCAATCTTTGTAATCGATGCGTTTTGGTTTAAATGTGGAGCAGGATTTGGTTTACAAGGTGCTTCTTGGTATTGTGTGACCACTAAGATTGTTAATTAATTCAAAGAAAGGCGGTTCACAATCGTCTAATTTTAAAATTCTAATTCTAATTTGACTAATTTTTAAAAGATTTTTACATAACAATTATGATCCTAACCACAAATACATACTTTAAATTCGTTTCTTCACTCTTTGTATGTCCGGGTAATCGCCTGAGCGGCTAAACTCATTTGGATAGGACTTGCACTATAGAAAAGGTTGTGGAATAACATAATTATAGACTACTTTTTATCATATAATTTCAACGGGGTCGAGATTTGTGCGGGAAAAACTTTGCGATACACTCATTTTTACGCGGGCGAAGCTGCGGGTACAGCTAGTTTGTTATATATTTAACTGCTTGTTTAGAGGTGTTGATTTCTGCATTTGTTGATTATAGTGTAGAGCACTGCATTTTTTATTTGATTAAAGAAGCAAACGAGCTAATGAGCAACCAAGCCACCTGATAGCAAGAAAGAACTGCCTGGACATATGTAAGCAACTTCACACAAAAACCGTGGTTCTATTTTGAATCAGTCAAAATGCGTTGCTACTCCCAAGAATTATGATGGTCGCCTCGTATGATAGTGTGTCGATAACCATTTTTCCACCACCACTTTAAAAATAAGAGCAGGGTGGTATCTCCCCGAACGTACCGTACTGTTTCTACCACGTAGTCACAGAGATGCGGTATTCAGTTCTTTCTGATGAATTTATATAATTTCGTTGGTAATCTTGCATGCTTTTGCAAAAACAAAAGTTTGATAATCCTGCTACACTTTCAAGATTTAAACGTTGATATCTATGAGTGTCTTTAAGTTATATTGAATCGAATTTCCAGCTCTTACTCGAACTTTAAAAAAAGCACACAGTACAGCTCTTTCTCCATACTATTAGAACTATTGGATTATTGTCCACTGCTAGACACTTTCTTCACGACACGAGTCTTCTCTCGGAATGAAAGAGTTATAGGCCAATTCGCACTTGGCCAGCGCGGTGGACTAATTAACAACTCCAAAAAGAAAATGAAAAGTCAATTAATTTTGCATACGCAAAACATCTTCACAAACCTACAAGAAAATATATGAATACCCACGTAACGAGTACAGCAATCAGGATTAAACAAGTGAATACCGTCGAACGAGATTGAATACGATTGAATACCGTATTGTACGAAATGTGGATCCTGTCGGTCATTCGAATGATTGATGTATTCGTACACGTTTGATTGATTTCCAAGCAAGAACGCAATACAAATGGTCTCGCATTGTAATTGGAATGATTCTAATAATTCTGCTACATATTCTCTGACGTGTTTCTATAACATAATTGTTCGTTTATTTTCTGTTCAGTGCCGCTTTTGACTATGTTTGTTAGAAATATGAATAATACCGCACGTTGTAATTAATGGAGATATAAAGTGAAATATCTAAATTATTTGCTCATTTTGAGGACTTCCTGCAAGAACGCTGTTATTAAAAAGATGTAACGTGTATGTTTGTCCATTTCTAACAGTTAGTCACTTTATCATAAGCACTTTGAAGTATTTAAGTAAAATTACCTTTTTTTTTGTTCCCGAGGGGGAAACCTTCAAAAGATACCCGACGCCGTGGGAGCGACGCAGGGTTATATGGGATTTTTACCGCACTAAACCTCTTCTCCGGGATCTGCAAAGGAACGCAACCGGAGTCCTCTGAGCGCGTTGCCACATCGGGCTCCTAACAAATGGACGCAACAACACCCACTTTTGTCGTCAATGTTCACCCTAGGCGCGGTGACAATTGACCAAATGCCCGCTACGGATGGGAAGAGGGACATCCAGGAAGAGGGATATCCAGGTGTGGATCTCAAATGTATAATCATTGGATAGATTATTTTATAGTCGGGGCTAACGAAGACGCGTGGATTCTGCTAGTATAATAATAGGACAAGGATCAGTGAAAAATGTCATTTTAAGAATTCGTTTCGATTCTTATTATTGGCTCTTCATTAGGACCGGAATTGGGTAAACGACACCCTTTAGGCGCCCCGAGAGGTAATTTAAAAGGAATCAAGACAAAATTAAGACTGAATTCGAATGAGCCAGAAAAAGTAATGGAAAATCATTACATTGTCATAAGCGATCAACTCCTGAAATGTATATTAGTAATTTTAATGGTACGTAGAATCATTCTGCAGTGTTAATAAATGTTCTTTTGAAAAAGTTTTTCCATATTTCTGCTCATAAATCGACTTCCAATATCATTAAATTACTTTGTTATATATATTTATATGTTATACCTAATAGTAATTTAATTAGTATGAAAAATATTACAGATATAATTTTGAACAATACATTTTTTTCCTGATTCATTTGGACAGTGTCTCTGGTGCTCACGAAATGTAAATCATTATATAGTATTAAACAAAGTAGTTTCTCGCTGTATGTCCCTATGTATGCTTAGATCTTTAAATATACGCTACGGATTTTAATGCAGTTTTTTTGATAGATTGAATGAGTCAAAAGGAAGGTTTTTATGTATAATACATGCATAATATAGTAGAGGAACACTGATAAAATTTTAGATTTTTTACTTTTAGGCGGAACGATGTTCGCCCGGTCAACTAGTTGAATATAAACAACTAAGTCGTCGCAAAATATTTGTGTGCCAAATTTCATTAACATGCAGTTGATTTTTATGTGAAAGAATATTAATACATAAAGACACACACGAATTTCTCCTCACAAAGTTTTATAATACTATTTAAAATATTTTAAATTTTATTATACTAACGAATTTATAATGAGTAATATTGCCGTAAAAACATAGACGAATTTACATTTAAAATATTTGTAGGGATCAGATTGGATTTTACCAGCTAAATCTTACTTACGTATAAGTATCAATAAATTCCAATAAGAAAAATCCAACGATCTTCCTACCAGTGTTTCGCAAATCTTCTATCGTAATTGTTTCTCAAACATTCCCATCGGTTTTGCTTGCATTAGCTTCGATTGCATCCACGCCATTAGTTTTTGCTACTATAGAAACCGGTTTAGTTCTCATGGTGTTATCAGTTACGCCATTTTAACTGTGCACTATTTTAAACTCTATTTTCTCGGAACTTGCGCTGATAATGCTTTGATGTTTCAGTCGCGAACATTATGCTATTCGCTTTGATTATATTCAGGTGGTCTGGTTTACATGGTTATATATTATCGGCGTATCGTGTTTCAATTATGTCTTGTAATATTGTTTTATAGCTTCACAGGTTTCTATTACCTATTTAGTTTTTGTAAGTGGTATATTATCAAACATTACTATGATCATCTGCTAGAAATACATGTTAAAAAATGGTAGGACTGGAATGGTGCAACCGAGGTGCCACCGGCACATTAATTTCTGGCGTGAAGTGGTTCTTGCCTTTTGGTTAAAGGGTGTGGTTGCCAGCTTGTTTTTATATGAGGTGACTATCTTACACCTCAGGAATAGTAACGTATCTGTGATTGACTGGCATCAGTGGCCACTTACTATTAGGTAGACTGCATGCTCGTTTGATACTTCACTCTTTAAAACATCTTAAAAAAGATAGGTATTCAATGTCTCTGGGTTCCGTACATTAAAACCCCGTTTGTAATACAAGGTGCGTTATTGTGTGTAGTGTGTATGTACTTAGTAACTTTCCAAATGTTTTGAACTAATCTGCACAATCAAGAAAGTTTGGATAGGCCATGTTATCGTAAGCTAAATTTAAACTACGTAACTATTATCTTAGTTAAGTTAACAAAGCCGATTAAGGACATTAGAATAATATTTTTGGTTTACATACGTCTAAGTTCACGATGAAAACGTCTGAAGACGTCTTAGGCGGGGTCAAACTCCAAAATTCTACATATATTCCTATTGGTGACTGTTAGGCCACAGGGTCTTTGCTTGCTGTTAAAAAGATTATTTTTTCCCCAGTTTTTCCCAAAACATATGAAAAACTTCCAAATTATAGTTTACTATCTGACCCGGCGAACTGGGTTCCTCCTAAAAGTCAAAAATCTAAAATTATCAGTGTCCCTGCACTATATAATGCATGTATTATACATAAAAACTTTACTCTTGAATCACTCTATCTATGGAAAAAACAGCATTAAAATCTGTAGCGTAGTTTTAAAGATCTAAGCATGCAGAGGGGACAGACAGCGGGAAGCTTTTTTATACTATAATTTGTAGTGATTACATTGTAACATTTCATAATAAATAGTCTCTTATATGAAAAATAATTATGCACATAATTATATACTTTATTCTCATTGACAGTCACTTTAAAATTACAATAGCTATTATACTTTACACAAGTTTATTTCAAAGCTTTGCTTAATTACAGTTCAGAAACAGCTTTAGTTGCGGAAAAGCTCCGGGAAAAGTTTGTGAACAAATACATTTAAATGTTTAAGTTAAACGCTCTGCATTGTTATTGAGGTAGTTTTAATGTTATTTATTATCGCGGAGAAATCTTCTGTTCAAGGGAATGTAATCCGAGGGCTATGAAGTCCGATTCAAGCGATAATCGCTTTAAGTTGCGTCTTAAAGCGATTATCGCGTCAGCGTTAAGCGTTAAAAACAAATGTATGTGTTTGACCTTATAAAGCCACGAAATTCCGCTAAACGCTGACTCTTGCATCTTAATCGACTCTTTCTAAAAAAATAGTGACGGTCATCTGGACGCTCGGTGTCCTGTCGCGAGAAAGCTATCATTGATAGCCGCGTCCCGAGCGGGAAGCGCGTAGTTTTAATGTTACTGTAGACAATAAAACTGGTGATTATTATAAAAATAAAGATGTATCTAAGAGAATGTAGCTAAAGATGAGATAGGGTCTACGACACCATTGCCACGCCATGCCACTTGCTAACAAACGAGGTTCCATCCACATCCACTAGACTTGTGGCGGTCTTCCACAAAATGTGGAAGGAACTTTCTCGCGAGGTTTCTTAGAAGCGCTATGATATTGGACTTTTATCGTCTTGACGGTTACTTTTTATTGGGGAGCCTGTCTGCCTTATCAATGAAAAATATATTAGCGTTTTATAAAATGTGCTTTGTTCATTATTCTTAGAAGGTAACAACTTAAATATTATAATGTAATTGACACTCCTGTCGCCTGCAACCTCGGAACCCTAGCATCCTAGGACTGGTCTAGGTATTCGTAAGTAGGTAATACATTCTAATATTTCAAAGTAAATATGTAACTTCTTCAAATAAAGCAGAATAGGTCACGAGTTCACGCGCGCATATAAAATGCTTTAGTTACGTCTATTCCGGGCGCCGACATTTAAAGAACGTGGCTTGATTCTATGTAGGAATGAATAAAGTTCTTTAAAACGTTTCGTTCTTAAAACGTTAAGAATGAATTTTTATTAAAGTATTAGTATTACGAAGTATTACGAAATCGGCTTCAATTTAGTGTTCCGGGATTTGATTTCCAGGTTGCCTCTTTTTTGACGTTGCGTTTTATAAATGAAGTTAGTACGTTTGGTATATGCTTTGATAAGGGAAGGAAATGTATTAAGAAATCCAGCAGCCCTGAGAGCTCCCGGAAGAGAAGGGCTCAAAGATGAGTCATTGCCATTCATCAGCCTTTTGGTGATTATTGCAACACAAACATCTGAATGGAGGGATATGACCAGTAGTCACTGCGTCTAGCATGCGTGGTGACTACAGTGCATGTTGTTATTACTTAGGAAGATGGTGGTGCCAATTTCCTTGACTTATTTCCCTTTGTCTCCTTTTACGAAATTCTCGTGAAGGCTTGGAGAAGGAGTGCATAAAAATAATCTCTCGGATTTAGAATTATATCATTTAACTCAGTCTAAGTCACATGTAACTTCACATTGTCATCAAAAAAAAAATCTATGCAAAACTGTTGGGACTAACTGGTTTACAATAACGTTGCAAGATTTGTACTTGTTACATACTAATGAACTAGCAAGGTAGTAAAAACCTGTAATGAAATTTCTTTAATAATACGTAAACTACTGTCATGCATCAGCATGCGTGAGAAACAGATCTAAGTATGCTATTCTGCGCCATAATCGCTGTACACAGTTATTTGTAATAGAAACATACGCAGTGCTAATTTATTTCACGGTTACCAACCTTAACTTAAACTGTTTTTGAAACACCTTTTTGGTTATTATTGACGACACGCGTGCCGGAGGGGTCACTATACTGGTTTGACAAACAGAGGATGTAGGTGACGAACTTCATGAGTGGTTGTGCATAGCATCAACGATACAGGAGAAGATCTTAATGTATTGTAATGAGTGTAGAAAGCAATATCAATATTATGTTGTTTTCTATTTTTTTTTGAAAATTAATTAGGCTTAAGTTTTAGTATATATAAGTACTTTACTTATCATTATATAACTTTTACAATACCTAAGCAATAACATGTCTTCACATTATTATGAGAATTGGCATGTATATAGGGTATAATTGTACTATAACATAATATTTTATTGAAAATGTTTCTTATACTATGCTGTCTGTATGTCTAAATAAATAAAAAAATATATATATTATAGGGAGAAAATTGTCTTTTCCGTTCAGAAGTCTGAAAAATATGAATGAAAATGTTTACGCAACTCAATATAAAATTAATTACAACGGAAATTGATATGATCGCGCAAGTTCATTCTTATTAATTTATTATATTTCAAGGACGTCTTTTGCTTTGTCCGTCTGTATAGAATCCCATTTTATTATATTGTACATCAATCAAATCCACAAATAAGACATGAATTAAAAATATGGAATTATAACAAACATATAACAACGTTCCGCTTATAAGTCGTTTCTTATCCCAGTGTCAAAGTCTGGAAAATACATTATATCTGCATGAAGCATTTTTCCGAAGTAGATAAACATGGTATTGAAGTTGAGGTTATTTCTAATTTTACTCTCTAAGTACTATGAAGGATATGTGTGTGTTAGTGATGTAAGGTATTTTGCACTCCATTCACGAATATTCGCTTGTTTTCAGATATTCGCATTCGCAAGAATTGCACCAACGATTTTCAAATATTAAATCGCAGTGCTCTGCAAAAAAAAGGTCGCCAAATCGATCCAAATAGAAAACAAACTGCAGTTTGAGGACAAAAAAAATCGTCAAAACTAGATTCTCCAGTCTCCCAAACCAAAAACTGAAAAAGACTAAATTTGCATTCGCGAATGTTTAATAATGACATTCGTTACATCACTAGTGTGTGTGAATGGGCTCGCGTGTGTGCAATTGCCTGCAATGGAGTAGGTAATGTACTATTCAACCAAAACAAGCGCATGACAGTTGAAACGTCATTTCATTAGAACTAGGGATGTCCCATCCCGATACGAAGTATATTCTATTACCAAATACCAAGAGTATGTACGTATACCATTATTAAAACATACATCATAGTGGTGTATGTTCAATAGTCGTGTATTTAGTTAAGCACTTTCATGTTTTTAAGACATGGAATATTTTCTTTCTTTTTTTACTTGTGTAAAAGACTGATGCCTGTTGCAGCACACACTCGATTTTCGACTTGGGGGACAGGAATACTGAGCACATGCAAGATGCATGTGCTCTTATTAAAAAAGTGCATATTTTGAATGTAAGAGTCCTTTCTCCTCCACGAATAGTCTTTTTCCTACCCATTTTGAGGTTTATTAAAGAATAATCAACTAATATAATAATAACTTTAAAAAATCAACAATCACTCATTAAACTAACATTATTACGAAATAACATTAAACACACTGGCTAACGTGAACACCTAGACGATACACGACACGATGCACGTCACTAGGGGATGCGCGGGTACAGAAGCGAGATGCGGAGGAGTACCGGGACCGCTTTTGTTTCATGCGCCTAATTGTTGTGGTCAAGTAATAACTCTTTGTCTGTTAGCTTAATATCTAACTATATTGTATGTACAATTGTACAAACTACTATAGTAGTAATAAACTACAATTTCAACATTTCAGTAATAACTACATGTTTCAAGCGACCATTAACGTGAAACAAGTAACATTTACAACAATGATCGTCTGTTATATTTTTATTTCACACAATTACAAGCTAACTGCAAATCCCAATAGGATTATCGCGAATCATTGTTTATCGTGATAGTCGAAATCTCAGAGTAATTAAATAGTATAGAGTGAGTTTACCAGGGTAAGAACATAGGCGCAAGTTAGAACACCTTTACCATGCATGCGTGATAAGAAACAAACACAATGATTTTTAAGGGGACTAGATTGTATAATTAAAATTTCGTTGTTTGAATATAATGTGTCGTATTTTCAGTGTTATATGTGCTGAAGAAATAATAACAATATGCTAGATTTTACATTTAACAATAAAGCTGGTTTAAAATGTAATCGTGACATCTGCAGTTATAACTACGATGAATACAGTGTTCGCGGCATGGACTCTGTTCCAATAATTACTCTGTGGTCACGATATTGCGCTACAGATCAATCGTGGATTGGCTATGCAATCAGGGATTGGTAGCAACAAAACGATTGCTAACCGATGAAAAATTGCTACTCAAGGTGCAGATCGCTGGTATTCTTCTGGACCTAAAAATAAACAGTCTAAGCTTTCAAACCGTACATTTTTCCTTGGAATTTTTTGCTCACTCTAAAACTATACGAATGAAATTAAAATACCAGTTTACAATTGCATTTAAAAATAAATAAATAAGCATATAGACCAGTTAAGCCCTAAGCATAAACACCACGATGCTCAGCATTGAGAATCAAGAAGCGAGGGAGGACAGACCACTTAAAGAAAAGAGGCTTCTGTCGTCCAGCTGTTAAGACTCTTGAGAAATGTCTTTTCTTCTACTCATTAGACCAGAAATAAACAGTCGGCAAAAAATAACTAAGTGTGACTGTAAAGTCAACCAACAGAAAGCTCTCCAGCTGCTCCAATCTTCAATCAGCCCTTTGGTCCTGCTGGACATATGCCTCCCCTAAATGCTGGCATTTTTTAATCCAGGGTACCCCGCTGTCCTCTTCAGGTCCTCGGTCCACCTCGTTAGGCGACCAGTGCTCCTTCTAATTCCTATGTAACTTATTTTAATTATTATGATACGTGGCAATATTTATTGATTTGTTTAAATATGTACATACACATTTAAATACTTTTTTTCTATTTCCAGGTGTCCGACAGTCGCAAAGCTGGATTCCCGCTGAGCACCCGAGATGGACTCGGAGAGGTGGGTACCACACAGCTATAGCCTTTTACTTACCGATAATATGTTGTAACTGAGAGAGGCGTGGAGTGTCAACCACGACACTCGTATTTATTTATTTATGGATTACCAACATAAGATACAGATGACACAAGTATGAGGTATACATTCAGTAATTTGGCTTAGGTTTTTTTTTATATTAAGACCTAACGATAAGGCTGACGGGCCACCTGATGGAAAGCAGTCATCGTCGCCTATGGACATTTGCAACACTAGAGGAGTCGCCAATGCATCGCCGGCTTTGGAGGAGAGCTCTTTTTACACCTTTCTTGAAGGTAAGGAAGGTGAAGGAAGGTAAAACTGTTCTTACAATTAAAGGTAATCACAGCATGCTATGTGTATATCCATATCGAATCCTTTGATATCCGACAAATTTAATCTAATCTAACGTAACGGTAATAACCAATCTGTAAGATTTAATGAACCTGAGACTGACTGGATGGACCGACCTAATCATCTGTTTTGGGCAGTGTAATGTCTGCTAATCGCGAAAAATGCCGAGACATTGTGTGGCAAGTTACATCGAATACCAAAAGAAGGATTACATGATGACCACGATCGCTTTGATAAGAGCTTATACGACGACGAAGAAGTACACTTACCTATAAAAGGGGAATACAGAATCGTCTTGTTTAGGCAATGAGCTCTCAGATTCGTCTTGTATAGGCTCTACCGGTCACCTATCCAATTCCTAATTGCGTTCGACGCTACATAACATAGTAAAGCGGTTCAGCTCTTCTAAAGCACAACTGAGCATCGCAGATTAATTTTAGAATTATGCTAATTCCTTTATCTCTTCCCACTTTTGACGAATTCGTATTCCGGCCTTCGTTAAATATTGGCAGGGGTAAACTGTTTCGGTGTTCAAGGATATTGGATAAACGGATCGGATTAATGTGCTTTGCTCTATCTAGCCTTTAAATTCTGCGCCCCTCGTAAAAACGGGTATATTTATTCGAAAATTATAATACTTAACGGGTACTCACGATATGCGGTTTATGAATTCTTATAGAATACTTTTTGCCGATATTTCGACCCAATTGCATGGATCGTGGTCACGGCCAAACAGTTTGGCAAGAATTCATAAACCGCATATCGTGAGTACCAGTTAAGTATTATAATGTATCAATTCCGCGATAATACTAGTCTAAAATCATATATTCGAAAATTGTTAGAAAATAGACTTTCATTCCCGTTTTTCCTAAAGAAATATATCACCACGTAAGAAAAATGCCTTTCGAAAAATCTCCTTTTTTTATAACAATTTTGGTTAAAGAATTCAATTTGGCTACAAACCGACTTATACCCGTGTTCACTGTATTATTTCCTGATAAAAATATGCATAAATCCAATTGCTTTAAAGATTACACGTTAGTTGTCGTCACAAAGCTTTCTATACCTTTACCCTAAACAAATATGATTGTTGTATAAACTTTGGGCACCTCTAAAAATAACTATTTGTAGACGGCGGCACCATTCCACCAAACGGCGTTTTAGTGGAACTTTTATACAGCAAAGATAGTGTGACATTGGTACCACCCCGGTCGAACCGTTTTCATACTGTCTTTAAACTTCTCGTCAACTCATTATTGTCCCACTGCTGGGCACTGGTCTTCTCTCAGAATGAGAGTTTAGGGCATAGTCCACCGCGCTGGCCAAGTGCGAATTGGCGGACTTCACACACCTCCGAGAACTTTTTTTTAAGAAAAGAACTCGGGTGTGTAAATTTTGTCACGATGTTTTTCTTGTGATAATTAATTTCTAATACGCATAAAATTTTAGAAAAATCTGTGATGCGTTGACCTGGATTTGAAACTCGGACCTCCTGATAGAGAGGGCAAGTTTCAACCATTAGGCTATCACTGCTCTAACTAACGTCTTTAAACTTACTAACTAACTTATCTAGTTTTCGTATTATAATACTAAAATAAAATTCCACTTTTCGTATTATGACTGCAGTGCTTCGTCAAAATGGCGACAACACGAAAATATACTATTTTATTCAAGGAGAAATACATAGTAAAGCTTCATATTTTTATAAAATATTCTAGGAATATTCCCTTGAATTTCCTGCGCAATCCATCTCGTGTTTGCCTGGGGAATTGGCTGCACTATTTTCAGATTTCCATGCCATAATTGAATTAGCCCTGACCTGGGATATACGATTGGTCTGAATTCACGACGGATCAATATACCCTTACATTTAGGTAAAGGGAGCATCTAAAATATCTTTTGGGTATATAGATAGTATTCGGCCAAATAAATACTGTAGAATATAATCTTTTAAGAAGTCACAGGTTGTTTATAAGTTTTCTTCTTCTTTTTACTTTGTACCTACCAATGAGGCAGATCAGATTGGCACTTGGAGGAAAGTGGTCACCGTCGCAATGGACGGCTGCAAGTGTTACGAAATGGTTGCCAATTTATTATTTATGTTACGGAAGTGGGAGCATGTATGTACGTTACTGTAGTAATATTTATCTAAGTAGATCTTTTATTGATGTTATGAATACAACAAACTAATCGTTGATTTGTCAAAAAAAATATTATTTTTAAATAACAGCATTAAAGACTCAGCATACATATAAAATTTCCAAAAAATAAAAGCTGTACCATTTGTGTCTCAAACATCGATCTTCTATGTTCTTCTTCTTCTATCTTTACTTATAATAAATCTGTAGAGAGGTCAATTCTGTACATGAAATATATTTCCTAAATAACTATCAGAGGGTGATTAGGGATCGATACTGATGCCGAAAATACAATTAGTAATTTTTTGTCTGTCTGTCCGTCTGTCTGTGTGTCTGTATAACCGTTATAGAAACAAAAACTACTCGACGGGTTTTAACGAAACTTGGTACGATTATTCCTCATACTCCTGAGCTGGTTATAGTATACATTTCATCATGCGACAATCAACACGAGCAGAGCAGTAAAGGGAAATGTTGGGAAAATGGGAAAAGTTACTGTACTAAGTTAAGTACAGTTACTATTTTTTAAGCTTCCGTCGCGTGTGCAACCTTAATGGTTAAAGCTACACAGAAATCATGTATGACGGATATATTCTCCTTAAAATTATATAAAAAATATTCCACGACAGCATATGTGTATCTGTTATGGTTGACTCACAATAACACGTGTAACTCCCGATAGCTTAGCAGTAGCCGAAGCTTTCTGATTATATTTGTCTACTCTTACGTTTATAACACTCTCAGTCATCCCCAATTAAAAAAGTTAACATTATCTAGGCGGAACGAAGTTCTCCGGGTCAACTAGTACTAAATAAATATGTTTGAGACACAAATTTGAACGCAGAAAATATTTTTATTCTGGTTGTATTATTTTTGAATATATATTGTTTTGCAGTGCAATAATAAACAATAGCTTCAAGTTAAACTTTTTCTTACTGTTATGGCTTAAGTTTAGATCTCAGTCTTAGAAAGTTGTATTCCTTACACAGGTCATATATTTTTCCTTTTCTCGGTTTTATTTTTTTTCTTGATCTATATACATTTTTAAAAATTGCATGGTAAGCCAACAGCTGAAAATAAAGGCTAATAATAATTACAAGCATATAAAAAATCTTTCATATATAGCAGCGACAACATAGCCTAATAGACACCTCATGTCTTCATCTACTAAGAAACATTTCAGTCAAAGCACTCAGGTATGCGGGGCGGGGGAGCGGTAAAAGAAAGCATTGCAATTGGTCGATTCAAGGTCGCAATAGATCATAAAATTACAATTAGTGATGGGAACGTTTTTGTAATGGATTATTGATTAGAAATAATAAAATAATTATAATTGATTATGACGATTAATAAATAGCTCATAGTAGGTATAGTAGTACTAATATTGAAGTATTGAGAAAAATAATGAAAACATAATTTATCAATCTAAACCTTTTTTAGAATTTATTTCGCGCTATATATAGTCTCGTAATACGATGTTCACAGGTCACATAAGTGGTCCGTACTGAAGTGTAGCTCGCGCTCGGTTTATTATATCAGTGCTAATACACTGATGTGTTGCCCGAAAGTGTTCGCCTTAGATGCGGTGTCTATTAGGCTGTGTTGTCATTGATATCTAGTATTCGAACTCCGGACTACGTATTTTGTGATTTTTTTTAAAATAAAGTGAGTCTGAAATTTCTGACATCACGTTGCATGTTTCCATCGGACAATTATTCTCGAAAACTGAAATTTCTCTTCGCAGTGAAATTAATTTCCGTTTTACATCGTTTTAGCGTATCCTCTTAGCACGAGAGGGAATTTCAAAGCACAGGAACTAAATGTAATCAAAAATATTAATTTAAAAGCTCTTGAATGTTTCCTAGCAAATTTTAATAGCACTTAGGATTAATTTCCCTTTACTGCAATATACTCGGGTAAGAACAGTGATAGCATAATGGTTGAAAATTGCCCTTTCGATCGGGAGGTCCAAGGTTCAAACCCTGGCATGCACCACTGATTTTTCTAATTATGTGCGTATTAGAAATTAATTATCGCTGCTTTTCCGTGAAGGAAAACATCGTGAGGAAACTTATATACCCGAGAGTCCTTAAAAAAAGTTTTCGGAAGTGTCTGAAGTCCACCAGTTTGCACTTGGCCAGCGCGGTGGATTATGGCCTAAAACTCTCTCATTCTGAGAGAAAACCCATGCCCAGCCACTGCTGGGCATGGTTTCTCTCAATAATGGGTTGTACCCCCCACCAGCTAAAGTACTTTTGTTACATTTTTAGGGTCCCGTATTGAAAGGGTAAAAAACGAAACCTTATTACTAAGACTTCACTGTCCGTTTGTCCGTCTGTCCGTCATCAGGTATCTCATGAACGTGAGTCTATTAAAATTTTCAGAGATGATGAATCGCTATTTGCCGCTATAAGAACAGAAACAGAAACAGAATAAATATTTAAGGAGCGCTCTCATACAAGAAACGTATTTTTTACCGTTTTTTATGCATAATGGTACGAAACCCTTCGTGCGCGAATCCGATTCGCACTTGCCGGTTTTGGGTAATGTATTTCCTGTAAGCAGTCCACGGTAGTTTGAGCGGGGTACCACCAGATCGAAACGAGGTTGCAGTCCACCTGATGATAAGTGGTCACTGCCGCCTATGGATGTCTATAAGCCACTATATATAGCACAAGGCTTCTATCTAAAGTTAATCGCAAATACATTAATACTTCAGAAGGTAATTATGTGCATATAAATATACATATATGGTCGTCTTATTTAAAAATAAGCCGATAACTACATCACTACATAGTATAGAACAAAGTAGCTTCTCGCTGTCTGTCCGTATGTACGCTTAGATCTTTAAAACTACGCTACGGATTTTAATGCTGTTTTTTCCATCGATAGAGTGATTTAAAAGGAAAGTTTTTATGTATAATACATGTAGTAAAGAAACATTGATAATTTTATATGATTATAATTTTAGATCTTCGAATTTTGTTCAACTAGTTTCAATATAAAATAACATAGTATAAAGTAAATAAAACTATATTTTGAAATGTACTTCAAGTCTGTTTGAAAACTCGAATGTACATGTAATTTTGTAGTTTTCCGAAACCTGATGATATCGCTGAATTCAGTACAGCGGTAATCCGCAAACAGACAGCCTTTGAGCACAGAGTACACAGATATAGCTGGAAATGAAATGTCGAATGCACGCTCCGGCTTTGCTATCTAGATTTTATGTTATACCTACATACAGTAGCGCTATGATAGTATTACTGAAGTGTATTTGTCAATACAGTTCGATTTACAGGGAGGTACTTCTGTCACAATTTTTTAAGGTGAATCTTATCATGCTTTTCGATAGAAAGGTGTGGATGCAAGTTGATTTAAATGCGACAAAACCGTATTAGACTTCAAAAGCAGCAACCGATCTGTAATAGACTTCAGGCTATTCTATTTTATGGAGTTGATTACAAATGTTAAAAAATGGCAGCGAGCACTTACCATCACAGAAAGTGCATGTTTGTTTATTTATAAAAAAAACCTAGGCATTGTAATTTCGTGTCACTTAGGAAGTCCAGCAGAGCCATTTACTGAAGAGCCTAGGTCGTGAATTAAACAACTAATTAGCTAGCTACCTGCGCCATACATGAAAGTTATAGAACTATATTATACTTTCTTTTATATGCAATGCAGGTAAGAGAAAGTTTAATAAAATTCTACAATTCTTCATTTGATCTTAAAACGGGTTCCCGGTTAAAACGGTTCTATCCCGGGTTCGATTCCCGACCAGACAGGTATCTTAATGATGAGTTTAGATTCATGTTCTGGGTCTGGGTGTTATTGTATTTTTGTTATGTGAGTCCACGGTACCCACGACACAGGAGAAAATCCTAATTTGGGGCCATGAGTGTAGAAAGCGTATTTGTATTTTGTATCTCAAAACCATATATATTATTATGCCAAATGCCTAACCCATATATATAGAAAGTCATGTACCTATATATCTTTATCTACATATCAAATGTCTTTCGTTTTATCACTACATCCATATCCACGGTGTATACTTGCTCTGAATCGTAATGGGACTGAAAGCCAATAACTTGCACAGTTTATTCAGCGACACTGCGATACGGATCGCGGTATGCAAATGTCGTACGAAACGATAGCGATAGACGGGTTAAGTAATCGCTGCGGTCTATATGCGGACTTAGTATTAAAATAGATGATTAACGTCTTTTATAGTAGTACTACTTGACCGAACTTCGTTGTGCCTAAAAGTTAAAAATCTAAAATTATCAATGGTTCTCTACTATATTATACACGTATTATACATAAAACCTTCCCATTGAATCACTCTATCTATTAAAAAAAACTTCATTAAAATCCGTAGCGTTTAGTGTGGTTAGTTTTTAAGATCTAAGCATACATAGAGACAGACAGCGGGAAGTGACTTTGTTTTATACAATGTAGTGATAAAATAAGATATAATGTTGACGCAATAATGCGAACTTGAACTCCACCAGGAAGAACTAGTGTAATGCGTGAAGCAGTATTTGCATTTCGATGGAAGGGTGTGGCTGCCGGCACACTTTTATATTAGGCGACCACTTTAGCCCTCGGGAGTAGCGGCGCATCTGTAATTGATTTAAGGTAGAACCCATGTTCTATATGAAGTCGCTCACAATCATCCATGGGCGGCAGTAACCACTTACCATCAGGTGGACTGCATGCTCTTTTGCTGCTTCAAGTTTATTAAAAAAGACCTATTGAGAAAACTGAATGACGTACAATCAGTTTGGGTAACATTGAACAGCGGTGTAACTTTGAACAAAGTTGTGAAAAAAATATATTAATTTATTACATGGAAACTTCTTGTTGTTTCAATATCGTACCTGCGTAAAATAGTTTGCCAAAATGTTGTAATAGCAATGAAAGTAAAAAAAGGTACCTGTCAATGTCATAATTTTAAAAAATACCGCCTTTTCCGTAGTGAAGTTGTTGCAAGTGTTTAATGCTTCATTTTGAAATAGCAATTATAATATAAAACTAACCGTAAACAGGTGTGTTTTGGTGTTTATCGTTAAAATGTATATTGTATATTATTATTTTGAAACTGTACTATCCGTATCCCATGTTGAATATTGCGTAAAACTGTTAAACTTTTGACGACGTCGAAATTGGATGTTATATGGGTAACTTTGAACGGTTCAAAGTTACCTGTATCATAAAAAAATATTTTTTTCGGAGGCTCAGGGTCGCTCAGCGTGCTATGGAGAGGGTTATGCTCGGAATTTCGCTACGAGACATGATTCGCAACGATGAAATCCGTAGACGAACGAAGCTTACCGACATAGCTCTCAAAATTAGCAGGCTGAAGTGGCAATGGGCCGCCACATCGCTCGTAGGACCGATAACCGATGGGGAAGAAAGGTCCTCGAGTGGCGACCACGTTTAGGCAAAAGGAGTACCGGTCGCCCCCCTACCAGATGGACCGGTGACCTGAAGAAGACAGCGGGAAACCGTTGGATTCAGAGGACACAGGACCGGTTGGAGTGGCGCCATTTAGGGGAGGCCTATGTTATGTCCATGTTCCGTCCATCCTTTTTTTTTTTTGTTTTCGAGGGGGAAACCTTCCAAAGGTACCCGATGTTCGGTCCATCCTATGGATGGATGGAATAAATAATCAAAAAAAAACTAGTATCTTATTTTACCACCAAATTGATCGACCTTGATTCATATGGCAAGACCAAGTTGTCTATTGTATTTATATATCAAAATAAATGTATTTTTTATAGATTTGGTTTTAATTAACAAAAATATGTTAAAAATTTTACTCAGATCTTAAAATATTCGATTAATGACGGATTTTATATCCTCAAAAAATTATATTCAAAGTTACCCAAAACTAAGGATAACTTTGAATTTGAGTTTTAGGGGTAATTGTGGATAGTTTAATTGTTTTCTCCGTAAATTTATTGTGTTAGATTAATAAACCAGCTAAAAAGGACACTATTCATTTAATAAAAACAAGGTGCAATAAATATAAAACAGATTATAATATCACAAATATTGTAAAAACTGTTCAAAGTTACCCAAATCGAGTTTATTCATTACTTTTAAATTAAAATGTATATTAGGTGCTAAGAGTCAATTTGTTATACGAGAACCTATTATTACCAAAGTATTAAACCATTTTCAAATTAGTGTGATTGAATTATTGGTTAAAATATAAATTGTTTTTCTTAACTACAAATTCGCCACTGCGTCGAAATAAACCTTCTAATGTTAGTTCTTCTAATGTTACGCTTAGCACTGAAGACGTCACTTGACGTCACTGATACCGATCTGACACGCAATGTGTTCCGGGTTCGATTTCTACCCAAATTCGATTTTTGAATAAAGAATTTGGATTCCTGTTCTGGGCCTGGGGGTTTGTATGCGTCTATGGGTGTAGAAACTATTATTTATCATTATTTATTGTAGTGTCACATTTATCGCCAAAACATTTCCATAACTTCCGGATAGTCCCAGTTGCAAAACAACCATTGAGAATGAACAATGTCCTCAAGCGAGGCTGCTAACGACACCATTACAGCAGTTTATCGTCTCTGTGTCTCAACATCGCTCCCTGTAGTTTTTAAATCAAGTTTATGCTCACAAACTTAGCAAAGTCTTCCCATTGAAACTTTATATTCACTTTCAAAGTTGTTAGCTCTAAGGATGTGGCGATGTAGAATAATGCTCGGAGCCCCGTGGACAAATGCACTGTAAGCTCTCAGTTTTTCTTTTATACAATTGAAGTAGCAAACGAGCAAGTTCACCTGATGGTAAGTGGCGCTCATGGACATCTTTCTTTGTCTTGTCAACCCATTATTGTTCCATTGCTGAGTACGGGTCTTCTCTCAGAATGAGAGAGTTATAGGCCATAGTCCTCCGCGCTGGCCAAGTGTGAATTGGATATGAATTGGATGAATTGACATCTGTAATCAACATCATATGACAAGAGTTCTGTCTGCTATCACAATTGTGTTTCTAACTCCAATGACTAAGATAGTCCTGCTTATGAAAGTGGGCAGGCAACTACAACATTTACCGAAACGCAAGAACTGCTTCATGATAGAATTAGGTACGGCAGTGATATCTCCCCGGTCGAACTATGCTCGTTCCACTTCCTTATTAATGTACTAGATTTTTTTTTTATATTAAGACCTAACGATAAGGCTGACGGGCCACCTGATGTAAAGCAGTCACCGTCGCCTATGGACATTTGCAACACCAGAGGAGTCGCCAATGTATCGCCGGCTCCCCGGCGAAATTCCCGGAGAATAGTGTATGTTCCGAGAACTTGTCATTAAACACCGTCTATCGAACTTAGAGCAAAGCTGTACACTTAAGTTGTTACGCCACGTCTCTTGGTGCAATATTGACGTCAAAGTTTAGTTGTGCAAGGAATTATACCTTTTTTTTTTTTTTTTTGTTCTCGAGGGGGAAACCTTCAAAAGGTACCCGACGCCGTGGGAGCGACGCAGGGTTATGTGGGATTTTTACCGCACTAAAACCCTCCCGGTGGCCGCCCTCGGCGCTGAAAAGGAGGACTCCGGGATCTCGAAACGACTTCAACCGGAATCCTCCGAGCGCGTTGCCCCATCGGGCTCCTCCCAGATGGGCGGCTGGACCCACCGCTCCGTCTAGTCTTTACGACGGTATGCGACCACACATACCGCCGTCCTTCCCGGGATTGCCTGACCGAACGGTTCGAGCTCCCACTCTAGCCGTCTGCAACCCCGGAAGCCCCTTTTAGTCGCCTCTTACGACAGGCAGGGGATGCCGTAGCCCTATTCTGATCCCGGAACTACAGGGCGAAGGAATTATACCTATAGAGCACCGAAGTATACGGAAGGTCACCCACGCCATGGACTGACCAAATTAAGACTGCTGTGGGTAGCGCAATGCGTAAGTTTACCAGGACCTTTGCAAGACGACATATGGCGAGGCACCGTGAGATAAACTACATAGGGCACCCTTCTTCCCTCCCAAGAGGTAAAACAAACGCATCATGATCATCAACGACAAAGCCGAAACTTTATTTACACAAGATAATAAATATGAATAACCGAAATATATGGACCTAAATCGCCAATTCTAAGTTTGATTTGATTCTGAGTCTGATTTGATTTGATCGAAAAAAGACCTGGCATTGAAATAACAATGCTGGAACTAATTACATCGTGTTGAATTGCCTTTGAATATATGTTTACTATCCTACATTCATGAAAAAAAAATACAAATACAGCATTATTTAAACAGTCACGCTAATTTATAAATTACGTATATGTTATTCAATGAAAGTAGCAATATAACAGTACAGAAAGTATAGAAACGGCATTACAAAGCAATAATATAGGGCATTGTACACTGGAGCTAATATAATAAATTATCTGTCACATTTCCCTCCGATATAATGAACCTAACTTTAATTAATTACTATCGCTAACAATATTATTTTGTTGCGAGCGACTATAAATCTATTGTCTCGTTTATTGCATTCTGTGTAAGCCACTTGCTGCATTACCGGTGGATAAGAGATATACTTCGATTTTCGTGGGTAGGAGTGAAATTATCGACACGTATTTTTCTACTTGCTAGTGAAATTTAATTTTAAAAATAGATAAACCTAATATAATGTCATATAACTGTATGTGAAGGTAAAATACCTACCAGCCTAGACTCCTTTAACAAAAGTACACACTTTTTACACTGTTTTACTACAATAAATAGTGAATATGGATTCTATCAAAGAAACACTGGCTGAGATGACAGAACTCTTCAATAGTAGGATGAATGAGTTTCAAAAAGAATTAAAGAAAACAAGTCCTACAACTGTCACCACTGCTTCCCTTGCGTCAGAGTTCACAACTTTTAAAACGTTCATCTTGACAGCTTTAAGCACTCTTCAACGTCAAGTAGAATTTCTGGCACAACAAATGGACAGAGCTGAAACCAGGGCACGTCGAAAAATACTATTGCTGCATGGTGTTCCTGAAGAGAAGTCGGAGGATACTGCTTCTGTGGTTGTCAAGATAGTACAGGACAAGCTTGACATAGCGGCTTTTTCATCGGGCTCTATAAGTCGGTGCCACCGTTTGGGTCGTCCAACAGATAAGCCAAGACCAATCATTGTAAAGTTCCGTGAAGGACCCCTGCGTGACAAGGTGTGGTTTACCAAAACCAAACTCAGGGGTTCGGGGATAACACTATCGGAGTTCCTCACTCAAACTAGGCATGCCCTGTTTCTGGAGGCTCGCAGGCGGCATGGTGTTAAGCAGTGCTGGACTCGCGATGGCTTCATCTATGTCCTGGCCACGGATGGCTCTCGTCACCAGGTGGACAGCTTGGTGAGCCTTGACGCCGTACCGAAAGTGCCGGACTCAGTTTCCCCAGCACAGACGAATATTGATGCACAGAAACAGGACCGAGTTGCATCAAGGCTCAAGAGAACGCAGAAAAAGTAAGAAAAGCCAGTGCACTTATGATTTCCTACTTGTTTTGCTTTATATCATTCTTTTTCTTCGTATTTTCATTCTCCTTCTTTAGATCCCTTAATAATAACTATAAACTTGTTTTCATCACTGTCCTTGTATTGTTTTTGTTTCTTTTATTTGACTGTCTTTGTCTATCACTAAGGTGTTATTAGGTCACTGACGTCATTGTTATGTTATTCTTTATTATTTTTCATGTTAGAGGGTAATGCAACGCCCAACAATTATTAAATCACCGAAACTTTTTGGTATTTATTTTCCGACATTTCGACAATGACAAGTGACATGACGTTTTTGCTGTGATTTGACATTGTTTAAATGACGTTCCGTTTTAATATAACTCTTTTGTTTGTTAAATTAAAAAATATTGTTTGTAATTTTTAAAACTCAGTGTTTTTATTAATTATTTTATACAGACACGAATATTCATATATTTGTTCTAATGTAGCTGGTAGGTTTTTGTACCTAACCGATTTTCGTATTGTTTTTATTATTTTTGTCAGTGTTAATTGTAATATTGTTGTATAAGTTTATAATTGTTTTTTTTTTTTTTTTTTTTAAATATGTCAGCATCTAGTAATGACAGTCTACCATATATATCCTTCTCTTCATCATCTGATGGGTTAAGCAGCGACGATAGTTTTCAAAGCATTTCTTCCCTCCATACGACATTAGAAACTCAATTTTGTAATACGCAGAAAAATTTCAATATTTGCCATATTAACGCACAGAGTATTCCATCACATTACCCCGATCTCGTTAGTTCTTTTGATAGCAAAAATATACATGCGGTGCTGGTTTCAGAGTCGTGGTTGAAACCATGCCTCCCATCCACATCTTTCTCGCTTCCAGGATTCCACTTAATTCGCAATGATCGCACCGGCCGGGGCGGTGGCGGTGTTGCTATTTACTTACGTTCACATATCCCTTTTTCCATTTTACAAATGTCATCTTCAATTCAACCTGGAAGTGAAGCGGAGTACTTCTTTGTCGAAGTTTTGTTCTCCAATGAGAAGTTACTCTTAGGAGTTTTTTATAGTCCTTCTTTAAACGTAAACTACTTCTCCACTCTGGAAAAATTGCTCGAAGATTTTTGTCCAATTTATTCACATTCCATACTTATGGGTGATTTTAACACGTGCCTTCTAAAAAATGACATTAGAGCTACTCGACTAAAATCTTTAGCTGACGCAGCCAACTTACACATTCTTCCTCTCTCTGCGACTCACATGTTCCCTAATTCTATCCCGTCACTTCTTGACTTGATATTCGTATCTTCTATTGATCATGTATTTAAATATGGTCAATGTGCTGCTGACGCTTTCTCATATCATGATCTTATTTACCTATCTTATAAACTAAAACCTCCCAAAGCTAAGTCAAGGATACTCCTTCGGCGCAATCTCAATAATATTGATATTGACGCTTTTCGTTCCGACGTAGCCAATGCCGATTGGACGACCATTTATACCGCTAACACCGTTGATGAACAGGTGGCGATTTTTAATTCTCTTCTTGTGCAGATTCTGGATTTGCATGCCCCTGTTCGTCCTGTTCGGGTTCGTCATCTTCCTGCTCCCTGGTTGACCGAGGACATAAAAGAATTAATCACCAAGAAAAATAATGCCAAATCGAGATACAAGTCAAACCCCAGTGACAATAACCACATAAAATATAAAAACATAAGGAACCATTGTAATAAGGTGTGTAGAGACGCACAACGACGCCATATTCACAATTCTGTTCAAGATGCAGATCCTGCGAAGGTCTGGAAATTTCTTAGATCGATAGGAGTTGGGAAAACGCGTAACAATTCCTTCCCTAGTAATATTAGTCTCAACTGTTTTAACCAGTTCTTCACGAGTCTTTCTTGCATTGATAGCAATTTAAAACAAACTACTTTAAATGCTCTTTCTATGACTCCCACTCCTGATTCTCCCCCTTTTTCTTTTAGTCAATTTGACAGTCGTGATGTTAGGAAAAGCATCCTCTCGATCCATTCGGATTCTGTCGGCAGTGATGGCATTGGTCGTAATATGATCATTCCTATCCTTGACCTTGTTGTTCCCTTCATAACACATATCCTTAATTGTTCTATTTCCTGTAGCTTTTTTCCTACCACGTGGAAGGACGCTCAAATTATTCCTTTACCTAAAAAGTCTAATCCAATTTGCTGTTCCGATTACCGCCCGATTTCCATTTTGCCATTCCTTTCCAAAGTATTTGAGCGTCTCATATATTTTCAACTTAATTCCTTTCTCTCCTGTAATAATCTTTTAAATCCCTTCCAATCAGGTTTCCGGCTTGGTCATAGTACGACTACTGCGTTACTGAAAGTCACGGATGACATCCGGTTGGGAATGGATAGGAGAGAGGTGACAGTTTTAACGTTACTTGACTTTGGCAATGCTTTCAACACTGTCGATTTCGACATATTGCTTGCTACCTTGCGGGCTCTTAACATATCTCCGACTGTAATTGACTGGTTTCAGAGTTACTTGTATGGGCGCCGCCAGCGTATAATGATTAATGATGAGTATTCATCATGGTTAAACATTTCTGCTGGCGTCCCACAAGGTGGCGTGTTGTCTCCTCTTCTCTTTTCTATTTATATCAATTCGATAACTCATAACTTATCTTCACTCTACCACCTTTACGCCGATGACCTACAAATATATTATAAATGTCGTCCCGAGGACTTACCGAAAGCTATCGGTATTATAAATGCTGATTTGGCTTGTATCTCAACCTGGTGCCAGTTACATGGATTAAAAGTAAATCCTCAAAAATCCCAAGCCATCATCATTGGTAGCTCAAGAATATTAAATAAAGTCGACACCAGTAGTTTACCTGCAATCATGTTCAATGGTGTCCAAGTGCCTACTACAGACAAAATTAAAAACTTGGGTATTTACTTGGACAGCTGTCTGTCGTGGGTTCCTCAGGTTAGCGAGGTGAGCAGGAAAGTGTTTTTAGCAATGGGTTCACTTCGGAGGCTTCGTAACTTCTTACCAATTTCTACCAAAATCTCACTTGCAATGTCTTTATTGCATCCCATCCTTGACTATGCAGATGTTTGCTATCTAGATCTAACTGAGGAGCAACTAAATAAGCTTGAGCGTATTCAAAATTTATTCATTAGATTCATATTTGGGATTCGTAAATATGATCATGTCTCTGAATATCGTACAAGACTCAAGTGGCTCCCAATTCGTCTTCGTCGGAATACTCATATTCTTTCTGCTTTGTACTGCGTCATGTTTAATCCAAACAGTCCAAACTACTTAAAGGAAAGATTTAAATACCTCCATCTCTCTCATGACACTCGCCTTCTTCGTTCAAATGAAAATCTTTCCCTTTTAACTCCCTCCTGTTCTTCATCATTCTATGGAAAATCTTTTACTTCAGTGGCTGTGCGCTTATGGAATTCCTTACCGATTGTCATCCGTCGCGCACAGTCACTTGATTCTTTTAAAAAACAAGTAAAGGACTTCTATCTTTCCCTATAATCGGCTTCTTATTTTATTGATCTTCTCGTTTCTTTATTTTATTGTATCTCCCCTGTCCCTGCACTTCTTCTTTTATTTCTATCCTTTATTTCTCTAACGTCTAGCTGCTGATATATTTATGTTTCTATTAAGTCGATATGTATTCTTCTGTACACCCCTACCCTCTCTTGCATTTTAAATGTTTCCTTTAGCCACAAAGGTTGTCTGGAAGAGATCACTATCTAAGTGATAAGACCGCCTTTTGTACATAACATTATGTATCTTTTGTTTTTGTTACATATAAATTGGTGTACAATAAAGAAATTTTGTATTGTATTGTATTGTATACTTATATCGCTGTTCTATGATAACTTAGAAATTATGATGATTAAAGAATAGCAAGGTTAGTGATTTATCGCGTGAAGTGCGTTTCTTTGTTAATGTGCATTGGGGAAAAATAAGGAGAATAATTTTTAATTATTTAATTATGAATGTTAGGAACGTTCAAAAACGTCCTCTCTTGTATATCTATATATATAAAAGCGAAAGGTCACTCACTCATTACGAAATCTCAGAAACTACAAGTGCTAGGAGTTTCAAATTTTGGATGCGGGTTCTTCTAAGGACGTAAGTGCTCACTAAGAAGAGATTTTATGAAATTCAACCCCTAAGGGAGTGAAATGAGAGGGTGAAGCTTGTATTTTATAAGTATAAGGAAACTTTTAATTGTCTGTGTGTCATTTGGTATATGTTATGCCAAGGTATGCCATTTGCCATTTGGTATGCAAAGGACTTTTATTCTCCATCCTTTTACTTTTGATTCTCAAGGACTCTTAAAACTACACAAGTAATCGCTTTCATCGTATCGTTACTCGCCTACCGCGTACCCTATGCGACGTCTACATCTACGAGCTGGCATTGAACTTTCAGCTCTTGGCCAGTTCCACTAAGGTCACGTTTCGACCTTGCATCTTATCGACAAGCTTGTGGCATAAGTTAGCAACAGCTTAGACTTTAGTGGGTCACGATGTGAAGACATTTGTCGTAAGATAGTTGTCAGAAACAGGTAATGAAGCCAAATAAACGATCTTCGACTGTTTGCCGTTTCACACTTATTTTTGCCTCAGAAACAATTTCCTACTTCGAAGGGTCTGGATAAAAATAAAGTATGAAGTGTACTTCGGTAAGGTTTCCAGCATAAATCCTATCGAAAAGTATGTCGCAATGGTCAGTGACCCCATAAGGAGAGGCCTATCCCATCCATCCATCAGCCCTTTGAGGTCCACTGCTGGACATAGGCCTCCCCTAAATTACTCCAACCAATCCTGTACCCTCTGAATCCAAAGGTTTCCCGCTGTCTTCTTCAAGTCATCGGTCCACCTGGTGGGGGGGCTACCTGGATAGATGGTAAAATATACCAAAATTAGAACCTACTAGTTTCTAATCTAATTGCATAGCGTGGATTTGTGTCGCATAAGGTGGGAATTGAACTAGCCTCTTCCCTATATTACATAAGCGAATTAATAGATCCAAATTGTATCTAGCTGCCAATTTATCAGTTAGAAAAACAGGATTCGATTTACACCGAAAAAGGGCCATCTTATTTAAAAGTTTCCAGTCCCTAAACGAGCCGTCCGGGGACAATTTCACTTTCAAAGCTTTTCCTATAGGAAGTATAGGTTGTACAATAAGGAAATAAGCTAATTTTGCCGTCGCTTAAGATTCCCCTGGTCTTTTTCCTGCTCCCCTCACCCGTCCATCTATCACACCTCTCATTGAAACTTGCCGGCTGTTACATTACTGTTTTTTTGGATATAATGAAAGCAAATTGATACAGTCCATTTAATTAGTTATTTCTGTCCTTAGACTTCTTAATCTAATTCTATTACACAATTGTAATTAAAGCCACAGTTTCAGCTATCTCCACGGACATATAGTATCGTATTAGTGACTAGCCACATCCTTCAAACCAGTTTCTTGTAATATAAACTTGCCGCAAATCACATTTTTTTTCTAATTCAAACGAG
This sequence comes from Spicauda simplicius, assembly GCA_949699795.1. Taxonomy (NCBI): domain Eukaryota; kingdom Metazoa; phylum Arthropoda; class Insecta; order Lepidoptera; family Hesperiidae; genus Spicauda; species Spicauda simplicius. Next base: position 19,627,920 of record OX453060.1, on the reverse strand, counting down.
CTAACAGTTTACTTGATAGTTACTTTCGTCTTTTAACTTCCGTAATCAACCATTAGTAAGAAGTCTTTCCCGAAGGCAAAAACGTATTCTTCCCTTCTACTGCGGACTAAGTTGGAACTACACTTCAAAGCAGAACACAGAAGTACACTAGACAAAACAAGGTAAACTCCTATTTCTACCATAATGCAAATTTTGCGTTTTTCCATGATGGCGGTTGTCGTTGGTTGCCCTCTCACATAAACGTATATGAGGCGGCTATTTCAGTCCCAGTAGTGCATTTGTCAGAAATGTTGACAGAAATCCCTTTTTCTATCAAATTGTTCACAGATGACCATAAGCAACTCCTTCATCATTGTAAAAAAGGTATTATTCTTCCACATAGATGTTAAAACCACACTAGTCACGACTCATTTTAATAAATGACAGCATTAGACAATTGAGCCGTCACCATTGTCAAGTGGAACACGGTATGAATTATATCAAAAGTTCCTCTGAAGAACAATTTCCGCTAGCAAACAATACGATCCGAAAGTGAATTTGGGTGATATATTAATTATTACTTTACACAACGGAATTACTGGTGAAGTTTATGTAATTTAGTTGTAACGGAATCATATCGCTTTCTACAATGAGTCTTGTATAGTTATAGTCTGGTGATACTATTGTGGCCATGATTTTGGTTGTAAAAATGAGACTGCATGATCAAGCTTAATTCCAATACTAGTTGGCCTGGCGAACTTCGTTCCGCCTAAAAGTCAAAAATCTAAATTATCAGTGTTTCTCTACTATATTATACATGTATTATACATAAAAACCTTCCTCTTGAATCACTCTTTCCGTTAAAAAAAGTGCACTAAAATCCGTAGCGTAGTTTTAAAGATCTAAGCATACATAGGGACAGACAGCGAGAAGCGACTATTTATACTATGTAGTGATTTTGGAGTTACTCCTTAAGAATCGATTTGCATATATAAGAGCCCGGTGTGAGTAAAATGTGAGGAGTAAAATCTACTGATGAATGACCTCGTTACGTTTTTTTGATAAGTGTTTTATGAACACTTGTAGATTCACATAAGAACAAAAACACACAACCAGAGATCCTATGCTTATCGTTAATGCCAAATTTATGTACTCGCGAACAATCCTCCGAATAACTCGACAAACAATGACGAGTATGTTAACCCGGTGGAAACCTCTGCTTGGAGAACAGATGAAAAACGTAATGATAAGCGAAAACATCCAAGTAGAGAATTTATATATTTCAATTCGCTTAATCGTCAATATTATATATATTTAACATTTCATAATTTTCTGTGTTATCAGAGCTTTTAAAATAATTATAATTATATCCCGCATTCTCGCCGTCCGCAATCCCAAAAGCCCCTTTAAGTCTCCTCTTACGACGGGCAGGGGATACCGTAGCCCTATTCTGATCCCGGAACTACTGGGACGAATAATACGTTAATAGGAACCTATAGAGTACGGTAAGATAACTACTAGAGATTTCTCTATTTACAACTTTACATTTTATGAGGAGGTTGACAGCTGATATGGACCTACAATTCACTTGATACGAAACTAATAAACCGGGTATCGCTAATTGTGGCCTGTCCCGATCCTTCATTAGCTAAATGCTAGTCCTTTTCACTTATCGGTAGCTAAAAGGCAGGCCTTTTCTCGTCTTAGAGAAAGTTGGGTGTATCCGTTGCTTCGAGGGTTAAAACATGATACAGTTTCTAATAAACTTCAAGCAACTTTGTCTCACATCGCGATATACTTAACATAAGTATAGCTTAATATGTATACCACGTGGCTCTTACGTAATTTAGTAATGTATAGAAAATAATAATTTTAATCGTTTTGGAGGGGTACAACCCATTATTGTCCCTTGTTGGGCACGGGTCTTCTCTCAGAATGAGAAAGTTTTAGGCCATAGTCCACCGCGCTGGTCAATGGCGAATTGGCGGACCGTTAACGTTTAACGCAGAAGTTAGAACCATGATAATACCACTGTTGTAGAAGTGCTGCTTTCGGCGCTAGCATACAAAATCCCTGATTCCCTGTGTTATAAAACATTCAAACATTCGATCCAAATGGTTAAATTTGGATCGAAGTTTTGAATATTTACTCAGCTAGGAACACGAGAACTTCTGCGTATGAATGGTGACCGTTTGATGGTGATGGTATAATGACCGCCCACTTATGCGACTCGTTAAGTTTCTTTAAAATATTAAAAAATCGGTTGTCTGTAAAGTCGGTTTACTGACGATCGTTATAAGAAAATACTGATGGAATCGTTGCATTTTTCAAAAGAAAATTTTAATTATATTTGTTTGATAGATATTTTGTATGGATATAGAGAAAGAGGTAAATGGAAATCACAAAAGAATTGATCAAGTTACATTTATTTGTACGCATACATACAATTATGTGATTTTTTTTAACTTATTGTATTTATGCGTATTGGCCGATTGTGCCTCTTTGTCGCTCGTTTCGCGCTCTCGTTTGCACTTCAAGCCTTAAATGGAACGCCTCAGAGTGAGATAACGCCGAATAAGTCATGTTTTTTTGGTGCGTGCAGTCAGCTTCATCGAAGTATTAGACGTTCTCACGTCAAAAAATAAAATTGTTGTGTTAACTACAATGATGAAATAACGTTGTAAACATTCATACATTTATAATTGAGTTGAAACCACTATAACCAAATTATGATTTCGTCATTATAGTATTGAAGGAGACATACATATGCATATTTTAATTATGACGATATTTTATCGTTAACATTTTGTCGGTAACATCGGTAATATTTGATTACAAAATGTTGTTTAAAAGAAAACTTTTATGTGTGAGCTCGTAGGGATCATGTGGCAGTAAAACGCAAATTAAATAATTGTGGTCATGCGATAACGGTAATTAAATATAATTGGCATTAATTTATATTTGACAGAATAACTGGTAAATTTGTTAAAATAAAATAATTGCGTACTGAATATGGACTACAGTTTAATATTATATCGGTTAGAGCATTCTTAATATATTTCTTGTTAATCATATTTATAGCCTTAAAAATATTACCAAATACATATATTTGTATTTGCAATGCCTTCTAATTCGAAAATGGATTTTGTTGTATAGAGTCAACTTTCTTTGATGGCTTTGAAAAGATAATTATTGTTTGGTAGTAACGATTTATTTCATGTCATTATTTAGGTTTCCTCTGAGAATATAAAGACGCAGGACCTAAACTTAATATCACTAAATAGAATAAAACAAAGTCGCTTCTCGCTGTCAGTCCCTATGTATGCTTAGATCTTTAAAACTACGCTAGGGATTTTAATGCAGTTTTTTTAATAGATAGAGTAATTCAAAATGAAGGTCTTTATGTATAATACATGTATAATATAGTAGAGGAACACTGATAATTTTAGATTTTTGACTTTTTGGCGGGACCGAGTTCGCCGGGTAACTAGTTTTAGATAAGACTTTAGTGAACCTCGACATGGTATTTTCACAAAAAATGCATGGCTGTGTTGCCATAAAATCACACAAAAATGGTCTTTTGAGCATTCATGGTAATATGGTCACCACACGATGACGTAAGCAAGCCCAGTGGCGCCGCACGCGACGCCCAGCCGTCAAACGTATTGTTGTGCGCTTGCGCAACCGCTGCCGGAATTACGCATGCGTTGTCGATCTTTTTTGATTGTACCACTTTGGAATTCGAATCGATTTTGTAAATTGAATGGTTATTTGTTATGCTGTTAACTGGTTTGGAAGAAAGGCGGATTTTTACAAAAAATATTGAATTAAATAGCAAACAAATGTATTTTAGTATATTTGAAATTATTATCATATCTTATCATACTAATATTATAAAGGCGAAAGTTTGTGAGTGTGTATGTTTGTTATTTCTTTACGTCTAAACGGCTGGAGCGAATTTCATAGTTAGCTGACACTCTGGGTTAACATATAGGCTACTTTTTACTGTGGGAAAATATGTTATTTCCATAGGCCAACCGATACATCGATTTTTTTTAACGCGGGCGAGGCTGCGGAGTTGAGCTAGTGTAAGTAAGTAAGTAAAGCTAACAAACATCTCTTTTTTTACTTTATTATGATTACTTACTCTGCTGTTTTTGGCCATTACTATGTACATTAAAATGATGAGAAGAACATTGCTCGTTTCGAGGAAACATAAGGAACTCACACTAGGGTACTGATAAAGGTCAGGTCTTTCGTAAATCAATTACAAGGGCTATAACTAATCTCTTCTAGTTTGCAGGATATAGTGAGACATCATCTTAGTCCTCCGGGTAGTAAGGAATCTCTAAGAATTAATACTAAGTGTTTTACTGATGCCTAAGAATCAAATAATAACTTGACGCTGATCTTCTTGCTATTTTTATGCAAACGAGCATGCAGTTCACCTGATGGTAAGTGGTCACTGCCGCCCATGGACTTCTGTAATCAACTTCATACAGAACATGGGTTCCATCTGAAGTCAATCACAGATGCGTTGCTACTGCCGAGGACTATGATGGTCGCCTAATGTGAAAGTGTGCCGGCAACCACACCCTTCTATCGAAACGCAAGAAATGAAAAAATCTCTAAGAATTAATACTAAGTGTCGTTACTGATGCCTAAGAATCAAATAATAACTTGACGCTGAACTTCTTGCTATTTTTATGCAAATGAGCATGCAGTTCACCTGATGGTAAGTGGTCACTACCGCTCATGGACATCTTTAATCAACTTCATACAGAACATAGATTCTATCTGGAGTTAATCACAGATGCGTCACTACTCCCGAGGACTATGATGGTCGCCTCATATAAAAGTGTGTCGGCAACCACATCCTTCCATCGAAACGCAAGAACTGCTTCACGCTAGAAATAAGTATGACGGTAGTACTTCCCCGGTCGAACTACACTGGTTCTACCACCTTCAAATTTAGGTGCTTCTTATTACGTTGTAGCTCAATTTTCTACACGTACTTTTAAGTCTACACATATTTCATGTTCAACGGAAATAGACGTTCCCGGAAATAAGAGAAAAATACATTTTATACACGATCCAGACATTAAGGCTTAAGGGAAATATACAAGGAAAGTGTCCTTACACGTAAAAACGTTTGAGAAACTGTTACATAAGTAGGGATGGCACCCGTACTAAAGTATTGTACTTTATTGGGGTATTTGTACTTTATCTATACTATTATTATAAAGCGGAAGTGCTTGTTTGTTTGAACGCGCTTATCTCTGGAAGTACTGGTCAGATCTAAATATAACTTCTTGAATCTAATAGGATATTTATTCAGGATGGCCATAGGCTATATTTTATTAAATTGGATAAATGGAAAGAGAAATATAAATGACCAAAGTTATCTCGACATAGACCTCTGTATGTTATCAACTCTCATACATAAAGGAGGTCAATTAAATTGGTTTATATGTGCGAATTATACTTTAAACGCTTATCTCGAGAACCACTGAACGGATTTTAATGCGGTTGTCATTTATGAACAGAGATTTTCATTATAAATACTCTTGCATTACAATTTACTCATATTTTGTACAAATATTTTTTCAAAAAACGATAATAACGAAAAACGTAGGTACATATTTTGGCGAACGCTGCGTAAATACTTTATGAGAACAGTAAAGTAAGTGCCGGCACACTTTTATATAAAGCTACTATCATAGTCTTTGGGAGCAGAAACGCATCTGTAATTGACTTAAGATTGAACGTATGTCCAATATGAAGTAGCTAACAGATGTCCATTAGCAACAGCAACCATTTACCATCAGGTGGACTGCATGCTCGTTTGCTAATCTTGCTACAATCAACAAGCGTTTGCTACAATCTTATAAAAGAAATGATAAAAATAACAATAATGGTACACTCACTATACTCGGGTTTTTTGTGCTTTGTGGGTGCCATTGACAAAGACTACACAAACATCCAGACCAAGGACAAAAATCTAAATTAATCATTCAGATATTCTGGTCGGTTAATAAACCCGGAACCATTATGTATCCGACCAGAGGGACTAACGAGAGTGACCGCTCTGCCACGAGATTCGCAAATAGATGAACAGATGGGTATGGTTAATGGTAGAACTTTGTGAGTATCAAACTTTGTGTTGGATAGGAACCTGCTTTTGTTTTATAGTGGTACTCTAGCTTAAATCGTCATCCAATTCAAAATTAGTGACAGAGTATCCCAAACCCCTATTCTAAGTATATGGAGATCGCTGTCGTGATAAAGTCATCTTATTCTAATTTTTCCTCGCCTTTTACGTGAAGCCTTCAAGACTTATTTGAAAATGTCACAAAAACAATTCCCAGAATAGCACTGGAGTGTTTGGTGAGGACTAGTATTACCAGTAACCACACATTATTTCAGACATTAAAATAGGCCAGAGTTTAACCGCGTTCTCACATAGTACGCTTCGGCCTACAAAAAGGTACGCTTGCCTACAAATAGCCTATTCATCCTCGCCTTGAAAAGATCCAGGTCGTACTTTTCAGAGAACAGACGCAGGTATTTTAGTCTGCGTATGAATAAAAGCATTTTATATGAATCTCAAATGACAAACAATTATACATCACCCTTATAGTGAGTGGTTACGCTCCTTATCAACTCCAAACATTATTTCAGTTCTATGTCGACTTCATAACTTCATAGGCGTACATAAGAGTCCGGATATCCACAGCATAAGCTAGTGAGCACACAAAATTAAATAAGCGATCATTTCTTGTTGTTCGACGATATATTACAGATTACATGTAGTAGGTCCATTCCTTAACATGGGATTAGTAAACAGCCAATCTATTTTTATTTTGCCGATCTCAATTGCATCACTGACTTTGAACTGTCACCTTATCAAAGCTATGAATTAGTGTTTTCGTCCCTAGAAACTGCGTATGGCTCTAATTAAATCCGCCAATGATAGTGGTATCTTCGACGTCAACTTTTTTTTATCTGACTGAAGTAGCAAACGAACATGCAGTCCACTTGATGCGAAGTGGTCACTGCCGCCCATGGACATCTGTAATCGACTACATACAGAAAGTGGGTTCCATCTGAAGTCAATCAAAGATACGTTGCTGTTCTTGAGGACAATGATGGTCGCCTCATGTGAAAGTGTGCCGGCAACCACACACCCTTCTATCGAAACGCAAGAACTGCTTCACGCTAGAAATAGGTGTGGCGGTGGTACTTCCCCGGTCGAACTACACTGGTTCGACCACCTATAAAATGATATCCACACCAATAACTTTTAAACGTATAAAAACAGACGTAAATCGTTTTATACTTAAATTTCGAGGAACGCAAGGTGTCCTTTAAGCAGTACTAAAGCCATGCATAATTCACGCGGGAAAGTGAAACAGCTGTGTCCACAGTACCTAACCACTTGCGGATTCGTTCAACTCAGATACACAGTTATTAGTTAAAGCCCTTTCGATTTGACTGGGCTTTTAAGATTAACTGAGTTTAAAAGAGCTTATTACGTTTATTAAAACATTGTGATGTGACAATTAATGTTCAATAATTATCAATACAATTATGTTGATATCCTATTGTACTATTTATTACTCATTTTATTGTATATAGCGCCATCTAGTACATATCATACGAAACAAATCAAAAAGTAAGTTTTTTATTGTTGTTTTTTTTTAAATTTTCATGTTTATATTATTTTATAGGAAAGTAAAATGAATGCTATATAAGTTAACTATATTATTATTTTTAGGCATTATGATTAGTGAAATTAAATCGTTAACACAAATAGTTGTATTACAATTTCGTTTCAAAACATAGAAAATAAAACATAAGGCATTCTACTATTCTAAACTGTAAAGATTTTGTAAAACAAACTATATAGGAAATATACATTATTAAAGTTGTGTTTTAATTTTGATTTACTCAATATTTGAGCGAGAAAAGGCAAGGAAATGGCAGGTTAGTACCACTCAATCTTGATATTGGACAAAATGGCGCCTATCAAGAGCAATACCTTATTGTTAGGGCGGACCTCGGATTGGCAACTTTGTAATTAAATTTTGAATATTAGGCAATTTTGAGGTTTATTGGTTTTCAACTTTGAAATTGCGTTTTATAACTCTGTAACAATATGTTCTTATTGTTTTGTTATTCTTAATATATTACGTAACCCAAATAAAGACTGAACAAGCAAAGTATGTAGACATAGGTATATACTTTATTGAAAGATTATGTACGTTCGAGACTTCTTTCTCTTATGGGACTGGAGTTTGTTAGTTAGACAAGTGACGATGTGTATTGGCAACCATGTTAATCGCTGGGGCTCAATCTGGCTAGATTGAAATTCAGGTATCTTATGAATTCAGATTATAAATTCAGTATTTTATCCTAGGTCTGGCTTTGTTTTTTATTATGTACTAGTTGACCCGGCGAACTTCGTTTCGCCTAAAAGTCACAAATCCAAAATTATCAATGTTCCTCGATTATGCAGGTATTATACATAAATTTCTCTTCTATCACTCTATCAAAACTAAAAGTGCAAATCCGTAGCGTAGTTTTAAAGATTTAATCATACCTAGGGACAGACAGCGGGAGTCGACTTTGTTTTATGCCTACTATGTAGTGAAGATTTGAAGGTAGAACCCTTCAAGTGAATGCCTCATATGAGTTTAACTTCTTTACCACAGCCTTCAAACCAGTGCTTTTAGCACAAATTTATTACGTTCTCCCAAAACAAACATATTGTTTATGTTTTCGCCCATACTTACAATGTACGTTGCACGACTACAGTTGTGTTTTTTTTTATAAGATTCAAGTAGCAAACGAGCATGCAGCCGTGATGGTAAGTGGTCACTGTCACCTATGGACATCTGTAAAGAAGTTTATACAGAACATGAGGTTCTATCTGAGGTCAATCACAGATGCGTCGTTACTCCCGAGGACTAAGATGGTCGCCTCATATAAAAGTGTGCCGGCAACCACACCCTTCCATCGAAACGGAAATAACTGCTTCAGGCTAGAAATTACAATTTCGATAATTCCTTGCAATATGGTGGTAGTTTGCAATGATGTACAAAAACATATACAATATCTGATTGGAGGAAACGCAGCAAACTCATACTAAGAGCACATACGTAACACCACTTACCACTGTTGTTTTAACGAAGCGGTGTTGCCATCAATGTAGAACCTCTTTTTTTCGTTCTCGAGGGGGAAACCTTCAAAAGGTACCCCACGCCGTGGGAGCGACGCAGGGTTATGTAGGATTCACTAAATCCCCCCCCCCCCCCGGTGGCCGTCCTCGGCGCTATAAAGAGGATTCCGGGACCTCGAAACGACCGCAACCGGAATCCCCTGAGCGCGTTGCCCCATCGGGCTCCTCCCAGATCGGCTAGGCCCACCGCTCCGTCTAGTCTTTACGACGGGATGCGACCACACACACCGCCGTCCTTCCCAGGATCGCCGGACCAAACGGTTCGAGCTCCCCACTCTAGCCGCCTGCAACCCCGGAAGCCCCCTTTAGTCGCCTCTTACAACAGGCAGGGGATGCCGTAGCCCTATTCTGATCCCGGAACTACAGGGACGATCAATCTAAACAGTTCAAAAACCTTGTATATGTATTCACTGTGCATAAAAAATAGGAGTCGAATCAAGAACCGTCTTTTTAAGTGAGTTATAAATAAAAACGTTTTGTGAAGAGCTCCAATCAACCGACCCTTTTGTTATTTATTTCACACCCTCTCACGCCATTTCAGTTAAAAATGGGAACTCGGTCTTTTAAAGGTTACGTATATAAAATATTGTAATAAAGTTTTCAATATTCGAGTCGAAAATAAAGACCGAGAGTTTTACTCTTTGGGGTACAACCCATTATTGTCCCACTACTGGGCACGGGTCTTCTCTCAGAATGCGAGTTATAGGCCATAGCCCACCGCGCTGGCAAAGAACTGGCTTGTAAAGAACTCTCGGGTGTAGGTTTCCTCACGATGTTTTCCTTCGCCGAAAAGCAGTGATAATTAATTTCTAATACGCACATAATTTTAGAAAAATCAGTGGTGCATGCCTGGGTTTGAACCTTGAACCTCCCGATTGAGAGGGCAAGTTTCAACCATTAGGCTATCACTGCTATACGTGTTACTTTTTAGAGTCTTATAAGTCTTAAATGAAAACTCAATTGTGGGTGTAAAGAAAACGAGATCTCGACTCAATATGTTGATTTGAATTAAAACTTAAATAACAAAAGTGTAAGGTGCGGTAGGGTAAGTTTAACTAGCTATAAGATTCTCGGATAAGCTCTTTGCTTAAATCTAAATTCGCTTCTTGCTAGAAATAGGTCTGACCCCGAAACTTTCCTGGTCGAACATTACTGGTTCTTCCACGTTTCATTACCTTGCAATAAAACCTTTTTTTATAACGTAAAATTTCTTCCAATGAATATATAAAAATAAATATTCTCAGATTTCTTTATTCTTTACGACCAGGATAACCTTAACCTCACTAGTGAGAATTCAGTTCAGTGGGAATATATGAGCGAAGTTCATACATTATTTATTACGGTATTTTTCCTTCAAATTTTGGAGAAGAGAATCTTAATATCCTTACGAGTTTGATATGTTTGCTCTCTATGAACTGAAAGACACGAATGATGTAGTCCAGATGATGATCCAGCTAGTGATGATGAAAGGAACCACCTCAATTAATGTACGGAACAACCGTACATTTGTTGAAGTCAGCAATTCCATGGGTTGGACGCGCGCGTACACTTTATTAAATATGTTTGATCAGTTCGCAATTAACTATCAAATTCGCAATTAGCTATCAATCTAATAGTGTATGTCGCAAGAAACCATACAATTAAAATTGTAATTATTTTCTAACAGCGCTGCAGTTCTGTCTGAGGTAAGCTTCTAATGGGTTGCTACCCTTGAGGACGAATTGAGGTTCGTCTGCCTCACATCACGTAAACAAAAAGACAGCACTTAACACTGCTGTCATTAGACAGAATTAGGTGTGACGGCGGCTTAGAGGTGGTAGAACCAATGTAGTTCGACCGGGGAAGTACCATCGCCACACCTCTTTCAGGGTGTGGTTGCCGGCACACTTTTATATGAGGCGACCATTATAGTCCTCGTAAGTAGGACCCATGTTCTATTTGAAGTTGCTTACATATGTCCATGGGCGGCAGTGACCACTTACCGTCAGGTGGACTGTATGCTCGTTTGCTACTTCGATCAGATAAATGTTTCCGGAGCAGGGCTAAAACTGGGAGGATCCGTAAAAGAGTTTTATGGATCCAGTTGCAATGTTTTGGATACATTGCGTAGGTTATTAAAATGTAATGGCAAATACAAAAAGATTCACTGTAGAGTATGTTTACCAATCCGTATTGGAGAAGCGTGTTGAGTACGTTCCAGACTTTCGGTAGTTATAACGACATGCCCAGCAGTGGGACTTAAAAACGGTTGCAGCCAAACGTAGCGCAAAGCTAGTACAATAAACGTCCAAATGACATACCTCTTTGTCTTCAAGTTGAGGCCTTGGAAGTTCGTGAGGTAAAACGGTTTTCTCATGAATAAATTGAAAGTATGAGAGAGAAGTATGAAATATTGTTTTTGTAGGCAATGTAAATAAAGTTTTGCCTATTATACTTTTATATTGCTTGGTGTCCAAGTATAATACATTCAGCACAAAAGTACTTTGGTAAGATACCATGATGTCTTGCAGATCTATATATTTGAAAATAAGTATTTGGTGAGTAAAAAAATAAAGGTTTTTTTCTATATCTAACTGAAGTAGCAAACGAGCATGCAGTTCACCTGATGGTAAGTGATCACTGCCGCCCATGGACATCTGTAAACAACTGCATACAGAAAATGTTTTCCATAAGTCAATCACAGATGTGATGCTAGTCCCGAGGACTATGGATGGTCGCCTCATGTGAAAGTGTTCCGGCAACCACAAAAAAGGTTTTCAATAGCATCACTTCTTTTCCAGTGGATGATGTAGGAGGACTTAGTGACAATAAACAGTAAAAACTATCTGCTTTATATTGTGTGCGAAATTGATTATTCATGCTTCAAGGTGGTAGAACCAGCGTAGTTCGACCGGGGAAGTACCACCACCATATTTCAGTTCCATGATCTTCAGATAGTTCAGATAGAACCCGTGTTCTGTATGAAGTTGATTACGGATGTCCATGAGCACCAGTGACCACTTACCATCAGATGGACTGCATGCTCGTTTGCTACTTCAGGCAGATAAATAAAAATTGTGCAACTTAGGGAGCCCAGCGGTATTAATTTGGGAAACTGAAGTAGCAAATAAGAATGTACTTCACCCGACAGTAGATTCTACAGCTTATTTGCCTTTAATAAATGCCAAATAGTTACTACTCCGATGGATTTAGTTGGTATATCTCATATCGTCAATATACCACACCTTTCAAACAACAACATATTGACACTAGAGTGCCTAAGGAAGTGCATCTGGTAGAGATCCATTAAAAGCTTTGCAAACATTCAATGCTACTCCAATTTCATGAATAATTCAGTACGAAGCACTTAAAACAAGTTTGTAACGTTTCCTCAAAACGATCGCCGTTTTATTTTCGTCCATACATCACACGGGCTATTTTTTTTATCCGACTGAAGTAGCAAACTAGCATGCAGTCCCACCTGATGGTAAGTGGTCACTGCCGCCCATGGACATCTGTTATCAACTACATACAGAACATAGATTCCATCTGAAGTCAATCACAGACGCGTTGCTACTCTCGAAGACTATGATGGTCGCCTCATGTGAAAATGTGCCGGCAACCACACCCTTCTATCGAAACGCAAGAAATGCTTCACGCTAGAAATAAAAATGTACTTCCCCAGTCGAACTACACTGGTTCTACTACCTTGAATGGACAAAAACATAAGTAGCGATCGATTGAGGAAACGTAAACTCGTGCTAGCAGTGATAGCCTAATGGTTGAAACTTGCCCTCTCGATCGGGAGGTCCGAGGTTCAAACCCAGGCACGCACCAATGATTTATGTTCGTATTAGAAATTAATTATCACTGCTTTTCGGTGAAGGAAAACATCGTGAGGAAACCTACACACCCGAGAGTTCTTAAAAAAAAAAGTTCTCGGAGGTGTGTGAAGTCCACCAATTCGCACTAGGCCAGCGCGGTGGACTATGGCCTAAACTCTCTCATTCTGGGAGAAGACCCGTGCCCAGCAGTGGGCCAATAATGGGTTGATGCAAAAACTCGTGCTAAGGACGACTAAGACAGAACTACTTAGCACAACTGGAAATGCTCAAATACTCACTGATTGGATTAAACGAGATAAGGCACCCTTCTTATCTTATTGCCAGAACAAGAAACAAACGGCAAATGTGCGTAATCCAATAAACGGCCGACTTCCATACGGGTAAATTAATTCCTGTACATAATTGAACGGGCGAAATAAGAAATGGCCGGATTTGGTGAAGATACTGCTTTTGTGATATTAAATTACCTCAATGATACTTTCTGTTAAGTTTCTTTATTATTTGGATTGAATTTCGGTAGTTATGTATACATGTTATTTATACAAACATACAAGTTATCTAAACATATATGTACATGATACGTTGGGATTTTTCCGTGTCGGGGGTGCCATGAAATTAATAAGCAAACGCCCACAACAAAAACCTTTATTCATCTTTTTAACTATGTGTCTGACTGGGGATCGAAGATCCAAGTCAATGGTCCTCTGGCCGGCATAATCACGCAGGTCGACAACCTAAGTTTGAGTCTAAGTGAAATGCAACATTATGTTAGATTTCTTCTTACGCTCAAAGTGACTTTTTTTTGTAACACATAAAATATCTTAGTTACTAACACAATACATTTTTGAAGAAGCTAAGGAGCATGCAGACTTTGTAAAGTAGGTCGTCAATGCCCGTCCCTGTAGCCTCGGGGTCAGAATAGGGCTAAGGTATCCCCTGCCTGTCGTAAGAGGCGACTAAAAGGGGCTTCCGGGGTTGCAGACGGCTAGAGTGGGAGCTCGAACCGTTCGGTTAGGCAATCCCGGGAAGGACGGCGGTATGTGTGGTCGCATACCGTCGTAAAGACTAGACGGAGCGGTGGGCCCAGCCGCCCATCTTGGAGGAGCCCGATGGGGCAGCGCGCTCGGAGGATTCCGGTTGAAGTCGTTTCGAGATCCCGGAGTCCTCCTTTTCAGCGCCGGGGACGGCCACCGGGGGGGTTTTAGTGCGGTAAAACTCCCACATAACCCTGCGTCGCTCCCACGGTGTCGGGTACCTTTGGAAGGTTTCCCCCTCGAAAACAAAAAAAAAGGTCGTCAATGCCGTCTATGGACATAAGCAACTTCCTACAAGATATAGGTTCTATCTTCTATCCGAATTTAATCACAGATGCGTTGCTTAGTCTCAAGTGTTACGGTGGTTGCTTCTTATTAAAGGGAGCCGGTAACCACACCTATCCATCAAAACGTAAGAATTACTTTACGCTAGAAAAAGGTGTGGCGATTGTAGGTACATCTTAGGTCGAATCACATATTTCTGGCCAGCGTAAAACTCTGACCACTGTATTAGAATGCCACCAATCCATCAGTTTTTGTTGTCACTTAGAAAAATATTTTTACCGTAGTCATACTTTCCTGTGTTATATCTGAAATAGACAAAATACTAAAACGATACTGACTACATTTCTCAACGAGATTTTACACATGCTTGTTTTTTCATTGTCACCAATTAGATCGAGGAGTATCCAAATTTTGCTTTCGAACTTGTCTTCATCAATCTCAATCTCAATCAATCTTGCCAATTCCAAAAACGGAACCCTTCATCAATTCTACGATATTTGTTCTCTAGTTTATATCACAGAACAAATCTCTGTTTTGCATAAACTACTCACCCGTCGCAACGGTCGAAATTCGACCGTAATTTAAATTAACTTCATATTGTCCAAAGTAGCACCAATATTTCTCAAATTCAAATAAATTCTTTTAATTTTCAAGTCATCTTGAACATACCTGGTAAAGGTAAAAAAAAGTTTAATTAACTAAGCTGTATTTATAAGCAATAGCGGGTATTTTGACAAAGGCATCTGACATTTTGGCGTTATGTGTTTCCATAGACATTTAATGTTTTATTTCGTTTATTAAGTATATTTTGTGTCAAATGCAAGGTAGTGTGTGTAATGTGTTTTTAGTTGATTTTATGTATCTTTTATGCATTTTTTGAAAAAAATATTAGCATTGCGTAATTCTTCTCTACATCAACTATAACCGTGCGTAATTTCATACTCCTCCGTCTGCGGAAGTATCTTGAAAACGATCACAAGTTTTTGTTTCACTTATTTAAACAAGAATACCAAGAATACCAACAAACACATCTCATTTTCTCTCTAAACGTCGTACTCTAAATAAAAATCAACAGGAAAAGTAAGACCGTTTTGTCCCTGTAATACGAGTGATAAAAATGAGGGACAGGACGTCGCGTGTCCCGGAGAGATAGCGGTGTCAACAAATAATGCCACGTCGCTAAATTACGGGACAGATGACGAAAATACGCCGTGTGATATATAGAAGACTTAATGGTCTTAAATTTCAAAATTTCACTTACCGTTTTAGGTTTTATAGCCAAATAAGTCCATAATTTAAGGTCTGGATGGTCCATAAAAGTTCGTAGACTTGAGAAGCCTCATTATGGTTCGATTACTATATTGCGGTAGTATGCAGTAGCTATAGTTTGACGACCCGCGTGGCGGAGCTCTAACCATATCGGTCTGACGCGCAATGGGTCTCGGGTTCGATTCCCGGCCAGACAGGTATCTGAATGATGAGTTTAGATTCATGTTCTGGGTCTGGTTGTTTGTGTATTCGTCTTGTGTGTGGTACCCACGACACAGGAGCAAAATCCTAGTGTGGGGCTATTAGTGTAAAAAGCGTGTGTTTATAGTGTTTCACACACTTTCGCATTTGTAACATTAATAGGATTAATAACATTGTTCTTATATAACAAGTCCACAAGAGTCTTGTCCAAGTTAAATTAGTTTTCAAGGTGTAGTTCGACCGGGGAAGTACTACACCTATTTCTAGCGTGAAGCATTTTTTGCGTTTCGATAGAAGGGTGTGGTTGCCGGCACACTTTTACATGAGGCGACTATCAAGGGAGTAGCAACTTCAGATGGAACCCATGTTTTGTATGTAGTTGATTACAGATGCGGCAGTGACCACTTACCATCAGGTGGACTGCATGCTCGTTTGCTACTTCAATCAAATAAAATTTCTTTCAATCTTATGCTAAAGGAGGTGGACCATTAACCCCCTTCTTCCCCTCCCATACAATGCCCATGGCATTGACCGTGTAATGTAATATCATGTCAAATATTCACCAGTTTCTCTCTTTTAACTTCGACACCCCACAATCGTAGCCACCAATATAAATAAAGAAACGTAAGCATAACAATCATTATTAAAAAGTTCGAATGTTCACAAAACCGCAAACTTGAAAGGAGAGTATTGAAATTCATCAAAATTAGAAAAACAGCGACGATAAAAGCGTTTGTCAAAATACTTTTATGGTTTGTTTCTGTGAATTTGAAATTTCGTAATAAACTTTTGGAGTAATCAAAGCGGGTTTACTGTCGCAGATTGGATTGATGTTTATGCGTTGTTTTTACTGCAAAGGGAGTTTGTTTATTTTCACACAAACTGGGAAAGTATTTACATTACTAAGTGTAGAATAGAATAGAATCGATATATGAATACGTGAAGCAAAAACGTGTGGTGCATTTTAAAGTATATTACTTTAAAATGCACCACACACGCACACGCTGGCCAATTAGTATAAAATTTTGCACGGTTATATTAGTTAGTAGTTCAAGTAGAGAAGGATTGTGCAATGCTAATATGCGAATATGCTGTCAAATAATGCGTATAACGTATATAAAATCAACAAAAAACACATTACACACACTGCCTTGCATTTGACACAAATACATAATAAACAAAATAGAACATTCAATGTTCTATGAAAACACATAACGTCAGAAATGTCAGATCTCTTTGTTAAAATACCCGCTGTTGCTTTTAAATGCAGCTTAATTAATCTCTTTTAACCTCTTTTTACCTTTAACGGTTGCGTTCGAAATAACTTGAAAATTAATTTAAATACGGTACTTTAGTAATTGTAGAATAGAATGTAATACTCTTTTTTGCACACTTTTAAGTATAGATACATAACATATACAATGTAGATCAGTTATATCCAATATGCAATTTGTGTTAAATTAAAAGCAAGATGTAAAATCACATAAACATAATTTGTATGTATAAACATTAGATCACCAATTATATTTAATAGAAAATTCTATATTTCTTGCAATTTTTATGTCTTTTGTCTGTGTTTGAAATCGCATCAAACCATAACAAGCGAATTAAATTTAATAAATTATGATAGCATATAGTTTTGGTTCAATTCTAATCAATCTATTATAACAATTTAAAATTAGAAGATACTTTACTAAAACAGTTTTAAACGGTGTTGCTATGGATATATTTTTACCTATTTGGTTATTATTTCGCAAGATACTGCAATACAACAAAAATATAATATTTTGATCATAATTAATGCTTAAGTAAATCCACCGTTACGTTTAAAATACTCAGATATTACTTTATAATTGTTTGTACTGCTTTAGATTCTTGCCTTTTAGCCCAATTTCAATAATGTCATTAGTAACAGACATTGTAACAGGCGCAGATAAATTTTAAATTTTGCTTTGTAATTAATCACTTATGTAAACAAATATATTCAACATTACTCCAATTATTGTAATCGATTAATTACTTATTACTTTATTTAATGGAATATAACATACTTATTTTGTACTTTTCCTTCTATATAATTAAATTAACATCTGCTGTAACGGATTCGGCACATTGACCACCTGTTGCGCGCGCGCCTGTCTTGTGCGTTCATCCGAAACAGTTTTCCGTCTCTTTCTTCCTCATACGCTTAGAGCAGGACACACAACCAACATGCCCTATTTTATTGTTACTTTATATTGTTATCCCTCTCTTTATTACAGCGTAGACAGAGATGGGTGATATTGAGTAGGAGTAACCCTACAGGATACTGACTTCACTTCCTTTTGTTGAATCGATTTTCTTTATTTTCTGGAACGTGGTTGTTGCGGAAGTGTTTTTATGTTGTGGCCATTTCCAATTTAATTTTAAAAACAAAGTGCTTCATTTTTTATTTTTGCATAATTTATTTACGATTCCATTAGTGTTCCAATTGTGTGCATTATTTGTTATTCACAATAATTCGTGCTTTTAATATTGTTTTGATTAAAAAATCTCATCGGATATTAACTAGACTTTTAAAGTTGAGGTTTAATGGAGTCATTTTATGAGCTTATAGACAGTCTACATCGGTAAGTTTAAGTTTTTATAAAGTGTATAAGTCATTTTAATATACAGCGTTGTTTATAACTATAATAACTCTCAGGAAAATATTTTAATTACATTTATTTTAGATAAAAAGAGTGCATTAATTCAGATTTATTATAATGTTTCTATTATTTTAAAATTTTACTCGCGTTTAAAGTACGTAACTTGTATACGTACTCTGTACCGAAATCTTAGATCTTCAATAACATTAACAAAACAGCATTTTATCAACATACAACATGATGACAACTGACATAAAAGCCAACGACTGTGGCTGAACGCTTGGTGTATTTTATTTTATTGTGCGGAATCCCTCTTTCCTAAATAAAAGTTGCTAAAATTAAAAATAAATTAAGCTATTTACTTGTGAAATACCCTAAAATATTTCTTGCGGTTTAGTAGATTAGCCAGAACAAACAGAGACACAGACAGACATTCAAAAATATTGTGATAGATTTTGTTAACAGTATCCTATATACATTCATGAGTATGAAGAAAAAGACTCATGAAAGTATTATTTAAATTGTGATGTTACAAACAGACACTTCAATTTTATTTATATGTGTAAATATCTGTATATATCAAGACTTATGTTATTTCCTGTAGCGTGAATATTCATGCATACTTCGTGCTTCAAGACGCGAAGCTCGGGCTTATAAGACTTATTACCTGACGTATCCCGGTAATATAATAGATTCAGTATAAGCTTAGACTTAAGTTGAGTATATAATTTAGTATATTACGTTTTATGTTCCATTATGTGAAGTACTTACTAAGTTGACTGCTATCAAAGATTAAATTAGGTAAACTTATTGTCGGTATTCAAGTTTAAAGGTTAAAAGGGGTTTGACCCTATAATTTCTGCCAAATAAGAGCTTCCTCCTGAGGTATTCCCGGAGCGCTATGACATGGGGTTCTTCAAGAAAGGTGTAAAGAGCCCTCCTTCAAGGCCGGCGATGCATTGGCGACTCCTCTGGTGTTGCAATTGTCCATAGGCGAAGGTGACTGCGTTCCACCAGGTGGCCCGTCTGCCTTATCGTTAGGTCCAACTATAAAAAAAAAGTATTGAGTGCTTCTTTGTTCAGAGAGTACAGTCATTCTTGCAGGATTCGTCTTGGTTTCTAATAACAGATGTGTTGAGCGTTACTGTTATCTGGTTTGAGGATTGTAGCAAGAAAATACTTATCCGAGGCGTTCTTAGTCTTCGAGAGTAGCTACGCATCTGTGATCAACCCGAGATAAAACTCATCTTATGTGGCGTTGATTTCTGAATCGATCAGATACCGGTCTACATGATTATTTAGTGGAGGGTACAACCCATTATTGTCCCACTGCTGGACACGGGTCTGCTCTCAGAATGAGAGAATTATAGGCCATAGTCCACCGCACTGGTGGACTATGGCCTGGTATGCTATGGTGGACTATTGGTGGTAGAACTTGTGTAGTTCGACCGGGGAGGTAGAACCACCAACACACATATGTCTAGCGTGACGGATTGCTTACGTTTAGATGGAAGGGTGTGGTTGCCGGCACACATTTGAATGAGGCAACCATTTTAGCCCTCAGGAGTAGCAAACGCATCTGTGATAAACTTTAGATAGAATCTATATTCTATATAAAATTGCAGATGTCCATGGGCGGCAGTGACCACTTACAGTCCGGTGGAATGCATGCTCGTTTGCTACTTCAATCAGATAAAAAAACGCAATTATATCATTTTCTCATACACAAAACAAAATAGTTTTATCGCTTTTATCATTCAGTAAAACCTTTATATGATTTTAGACTAGTATCGACAACTGGGTCGAAATATCGGCAAAAAATAATTCTATAAGAATTCATAAACCGCATATCGTAAGTACCCGTTAAGTATTATAATGAAGCTTTAACTAATAGAAAAATAAATAAGTAAAGAATCCTACATTAGGTCTATCACATTTATGAATCCCGACTATTAATTAAGAGCAGTATCTCTGTGCATAGATGTATTAGCATAAACACTTATTTGCAAAAGTTATTACTTCCCTTCCATATCAGATCCAATTACTTACATAACTTAGGCCAGTGTTTTTCAATCTTGAGGACCCCTTCCATCCATCCATCACCCCTTTGATTTCCACAGCTGGACATAGGCCTCCCCTAAATGACGCCACTCCAACCGGTCCTGTTCCTTCTGAATCCAACGGTTTCCCGCTGTCTTCTTCAGGTCATCGGTCCACCTGGTGGGGCGGCGACCTGTGCTCCTTTTGACTAAACGTGGTCGCCACTCGAGGTCCTCTACCCCTCCCCCCTCACTGAGGATCCCTTAGTATAATAAAAATACCCCTATTTTACCTTTATACATATTAAATCCGTACACCATTATAATTAGTTACATTAGAAGATATCGGATAGCGTCATTTATTTATTTTTGATACTGTGGCTATTAATTAGTATAAAAAAAATGATATGTACATTATATAAATGTAACTTACTTTACGGTAAAAAATACATATATATTTGACTTTGTTTTCTTACTACGGCCTCGCGATCGCCCGCGACCTTTTCACAGAGGCTTTGCGACCCCCAGATTTACCACCCACACTTTGAAAAACACTGACTCAGACAGAAACTGTCTTGTGTTGCAAGCAAAACAGGGCTCACCTAAGCAAACAGAACTGAGACCGCTACATTGGCAACTTTAATGCGTTAACTAACTTTCAAGCGTATTTATACGCTCTGTTTCACTCCTTCGTTAAAGGTTTATATGTACTTATGTATGTATATCGTCGCAGGAAAGCGAACTTATATTATCTCAAAAAATACGAATTAACTTATACACATGAAAGTAATCGCAACTAATATTCCAGTGATTTCACAGATTTAAAAAATACTTAAAACGCTTTCTACATCCCCACTGTAGGATTTTCTCCTGTGTCGTGGGTGCCATGGACACACACAAAGACGAATACAAAAACACCCAGACCCAGAACAAGAATCTAAACTCATCATTCAGATACCTGTCTAGACGGGAATCGAACCCGGGACCCACTGCGTTTCAGACCGGTATGGTACCCGCTACGCTACGCGAGTCGTCAGAGGTTACATAATATATAAGTACTTACTTTAAAATTCAGTATTTACAAAATGCTAGTGTATCATCTAATTATTTTTAGTCGTTAATTTAAAAAAAGAAATAACTTGGCTCGCCTGTAGAATTAACGTTTTCGTGCCGTGTTATTAAATCAATTTAATCCAAGCTGTGACGTGTGCATAATTACATATATACATTGAGTGAAATTTTCAAGGGTTCAAAGCGGTCTGGGGCCGAATTCGTGAACCCTTTGACAAAATAGTTTAACTTTTATGAAAATTAAAAAAAGACGTAAGAACCAAATTGAAATAAGAAAACTTGTGTCGATTATGTGAAGGTTCTGAAACTATTATCGTTTTCCGCCTACATTTTTTCCTATGAGGCGATCATCATAGTCAGCGGGAGTAGCAACGCATCTGTGATTGACTTCAGATAGAACCCATGTCCTGTATGAAGTTGCTTAGATGTCTATGGGCGGTAGTGACCACTTACAATCGGGTGAACTGTATTCTTGTTTGCTACTTCAGTCATATAAAAAAAGAGTCATTGGTGGACCTCATATAACAGGCTTTGCGCAATTCATCATTTTAAATAACAAAGAAAAACTAGGTTTTAATCATCATGCGAAGATGTAGTGCAGTGGCAAGTCTATCACACTGCATGCTCGTCTGCTGCTTAAATCTTACAAGGGACACGTGCCCAGTAGTAAACGTGTGGACCGAAACTAAATATATGTTGATAAAATCTAAACGCACTAGTGACTCCGCGCATAATTTCGTTAGATTATTCCCCTAAGATACCATGAGTTACATGTAGTTATTATAGAGTTAGCATAGAACAGGGGTTGTCAACTAGTTGCTCGCTATCGATGAAATCGACGTTCAAGGCGACGATCAACCCTTCGAATCGATTACGGCGATGGATGCAGTCGACCGCGGCAATGCAAAGAAAAAATGGACGACCTTTTGTTTTGTTACTTTAGCAAAATTTATAAGGTATTTTTCGCCAAATGTATTATGTATGTGTAATTCTATGTAGACAGCAAAAGAGAGTTATTGGTATGTCACACATATTAGACTTTTTGCGAAAACATCTACTTATATATAAAAAATAATATTTATTTATATGTGTTTTATAGAATCGTAAACGATGCATTCGACTATGTGTTTATTTGATGATGAAGGAATTAGCATGTTTTTAGGTGTTGGCATTCGCAAAAATTGAGTGAATGTTTTGCGCAAAATTTTCATCAACTTTCCATTTGGATATAAAATCGAATCGCAGTTTGTCGGCTATATAAAAAAAGTCGCCTAATCTAGTTCCTCCGGCCCCCTACACCAAAAACTAAAAAAAAACACAATATTCGCATTTTCGGCAAGAGATGTTCAAATAATAACATTCGTTACATCACTACATGATACGACTAGTCTTCTTCTATCTATCTTCTTCTATCTTCTATACTATAATAAATCTGTAAGAGGTCGCTGTCTGTACATGGAATAAATTTAGGTGAAAACCATTTCTAGAGGTCTTTAATACGATATAGAACCCAAAATAATGGTTTTTAGAAATCTTTTCTGTTTGTCTGTTTGTCTGTTTATCTGTTTGTCTGTTTGTCTGTTTGTCTGTTTGTCTGTGTGTTTGAAAACGCTAATCTCTGAAACGGCTTATCCAGTTTGAATATAATTTTCACTGATGTGTTGTGGGAAACTTCACTTAACATTTAGTGTTTATTTTATGTAAATCGGTTTACGAATAAAAAAGTTATGTCAATTTAAAACTACGCAGTATTTATTCTGTGTTCGATAAGTGTTAATAAGATAAGTAACTGCATAGTTGAATTGGTTGAAACTAAACATGTGATGGTCTGTAAAATGTATTCCTTTGTTATGTATTTTTTATTGGTTATGTGTTTACCTATGTTATTTGATACTGTACACATCTATATCTCTATATCTATATATACTTATATAAAACTAAAGAATGCTCTCTCATTCATCTATTGAATAAACATCGTAGAGCCTAAACTGCTAAAGATACGAATATGATTTTTGCTAGGGGTTCTTTTTATGACGTAGACGTCAATTATGAATGAATTTTCTGATCCCCCCCCCCCCCCAATTTAACCCAAATAGGAGATGTAAGTTTGTATGAAAGTCAGTCAATTTTGAGGCCACCTCAATAAAATTTAGTATTTCGCTTTGATTTTTATGTTAAAACATAGTTTAAAACCGACTTCCAAAAAGGAGAAGGTTATCAATTCATCTGTATATATATATTTTTTTTTTTAATTTTATATTTGTTACTCGATTTCTCCGCACTGGGTGAACGGATTTGGATGATTTTTTTTTTCATTTGAAAGGTAGTGCGTGTCATCGGGTCCCATTTATTTTTAGTTCACTTTTGACAGTGGCATCCATAAGAAAAGCGCATAAGTCTGATATTTGCATTAACGATGTGCGCGATAAATAGATGAATAACTCAATTTCCCGCCAACCGATTTCGATGATTTTTCTTTTATTTGAAAGAATGTACCGCAAGGGTACTCTGATGAGTTTGATACGGTTCTGATCATAGGATCCATTTCTTTGAAGCAAATTAACGAAATTAGCGATACTCGGCCAAACCTAAGCTGTAATAGTCCAATTGGGTTGAATGTAGAATGAGATTACTAAGCAGATATTTCCTAAAAAAAATTGACCTTCAACTCTTCAATCCTGATGATGCAAGGGTACTGCTAGCCTGAACCGTAGAAGTAAGTCAATTTGTTTTCATGGATATATAATAAGATTGTTAAACAAATTCATGGAACAAAAATTTGATCTTCAACTCCTCAACCCTGATGATGTAAGGGTATTTCAAGACTAAACCGTAAGAGTTGGCTATTTGGTACTTACGGTTATGTAATAATAATACCAAGCAAAGATACACGGTAAAAATTTTGACCTTCAACTCCTCAACCCTGATGATGCAGGGTTACTTCAAGCCTAAGCCATAGGAGGTGGCCATTTGGTGCTTTCGGGTATGTAATATGATTACTAAGCAAAGACACAAAATGAAAATTCGACCTTCAACTCCTCATCCCTGATGATGTAGGATACTGCTAGCCTAAACTATACGAGATGGGCATTTGGTGCTTTCAGGTATTTAATATAATTACTAAGCAAAGACACATGATGAAAATTTTGACCTTTAACTCCTCAACCCTGATGATGCAGGGGTACTTCAAGCCTAAGCCATAGAAGTTAGCTATTTAGTGCTTTTAGGTATGTAATATAATTACTAAGCAAAGACACATGATGAAAATTTTGACCTTTAACTCCTCAACCCTGATGATGCAGGGATACTTCAAGCCTAAGCCATAGAAGTTAGCTATTTAGTGCTTTCGGGTATGTAATATAATTACTAAGCAAAGACACAAGATGAAAAATTCGATCTTCAACTCCTCAAGCCTGATGATGCAGGGTACTGCAAGCCTAAGCCATAGGAGTTGGCCATTTAATGCTTTCGGGTATGTAATATAATTACTAAGCAAGGACACATGATTCGATTTTTCGAGATTTCGATGACAATTTCGACCTTAAGCTCCTCAGCCCTGATGATGAAGGGTACTGCAAGCCCAAGCTATAGAAGTTGGCTCGCAAGTGCTTACGTATAAGTAATAAGAATACTATGCAAAGACACGGGATATTTTTTTTACCTTCAAGTCCTCCCTGATGATGCGGGATAGTGCAAGTCGAAATTATAAAAGGTAGTCACATGATGCTTACGGTTGTTTTTAGTATATATTATAACTTTAATGACAGCTCATTAAACTGAAATGTGATCAATATATTAAACTTCAATTCATCAACCCTGATAATCTAAGTACACAACCTACTTAAGCCGTATGAGTTTGGTACTTATTGATTACAATACATTACAACCCGTTGAGAGAACATTATGATGAAATGTGTCACTTTGAATACCTAAATCCTGAAAATGCAGGAGTATTGTCATGTTATTGTTAAGAGTTGCATTTAGCTGTAGCTTTTTAAACAGGATGGGTTAGGTTAGGTTGAAACATAAAAGAAAACATTAAAAATAAGCGAGCAGGGTGCGGCAACGCCCTGCGAGCGGGTGCGCCCTGTTTGTATGAATTGTAAAAGTGTTTTGATTATGTCTTCTGCTTTACAAAGAACAATGCGGGATTTACGCACACAAATAGCCCGATGCACCTCTTAAAAAATCTTATATTTGGCCACATGAAACAAAATATGAACTTAGAATACATGTCGCTGTTCAGTGATATTCCAATATCTAATGATTTACTTCAAGTAGATAATAGTGCTTTGTTATCCGGAAAAGTTAAAATCAATCTTTATAATCGATACGTTTTGGTTCAAATGTGGAGGAGTTGATTGAAAAAAGTATCCCGATATTGTGAATTAGACCACTAAGAATGTAAATTGGTTCAAAAAAGCGATTTACAATATTAGAATTCGTCTAATTAAAAAAAAAATAACAATACGTCCCTACCCACAAATACACACTTTAAATTCGTTTTTTCACTCTGTGTTTGACCAGGTAATCCTTGAGCGGCCAAACCGATATTAATGTTACAACTTTTTATCATAGAATTCCCAAGGTGTCGAGATTTGCGCGAGAAAAACTTTGTGACACGTTGATTTGCACGCGGGCAAAGCCGCGGGTACAGCTAGTTTTAAATAAATCATAATCAACCACGGATGCAATAAAGTTGGCTACCCCTGCCATAAGGCACAGATCACACGTGGCCTGCTTCTTTCGGTGATTCAGTAATCTCAGTTTAACCTTAACCTTAGTCTTGCTTGTTGGAGTAGCGCTAAATTATGGCGGAACTCTGTATAACGGCGTTGCATGCTCTGTAAGGCGTAGGGCACAAGCGCAGGCGGTATTATTATTATTTCATACTCCTTCTGATGTATTTGAGTAAAAATAAACCAAGAGGTATTTTTGTTCGCCGTCTGAAATTATAAAATAAAATAAAACCGTCGAAATAAACCAATTGATAGATTGTGATAGGTGTAGGATATTTGTTGAAACCGTAACGCCTTTTGAAATGGCTTTGCAGGTCGGGTTTACTATGGCAGGACCTTTAAATATGGCTTAGCCATTTTAGAAAGCATGAAGCTAAACTTAGTGTTTAAATGATGTATGTACTATTTTTTTTAATAAGATAGTAAATGGTAGACTTCGATAAATATCAATTTAGGCTTTTATTTGGGTGTAATATTCGTATTTTTTTTTACCAGCGATGGGTAATAAATAATATAACTTGTAATACATGTATTAGATTAATCGAGTGGTTCTGTTGCCTTTACATTTTTTTTGCTAATTTATTAGCTTTTCTTTTAATTACTTGTAACAAAAAATATAAAATTGGAATATATTTTCCGTAGAATAAAATAATTAGTTTGCGTTGGGACAGAATACATTAATGCATGCAAAGTTTAAATTTCAGACCGGAAACTAATTGACCCGGCGAACTTCGGTCCGCCGAAAAGTAAATAATCTAAAATTATCAGTGTTCCTCCTTATATTATAAATGTATTATAATGAAGAGATCGCTATTTAAGCGATAAGACCGCCTCTTGTACCTTTCAATATGTGTCTTTATTTTTGTTCTATTGTTTTTTATGGTGTACAATAAAGATATTTTGTATTGTATTGTATTGTATTATACAAAAACCTTTCTCTTAAATCATTCTATCATCATCAATCATTAAAAAAAACTGCATTAAAATCCGTACCGTAATTTTAAAGATCTAAGCATACATAGGGCAGAGAACGGGAAGCGAAATTGTTTATACTATGTAGTGATGCTTTTTAAAATTAGTAACTGTTATAAATAAAACAACTATTTATACACTCATATCCCCACACTAAGATATATCCCGTGTTGTGGATACCATCGAACCATGGACACGATGAGACCTAAACTGAGAACAGATACCTAAATTCAATAATTAAATATTTGTGTAGCCGGAGATCGAACCGTGCCCGATCCGTGGCGCAGGCTATTTACCTGTAACACGCTTGTTAAACTATAATTTAAATCGCTACAGCGTTTGAGTTGGAAACATGAACGGTTCCGTTGGTTCAGTAAAATTGCCTTTATGAATATGAGATGTTACGCTGGATAAGCGCATGTCGTTTTTCATTTTCGCCATACTTCTGCCGGTTTAATATGTCACAATGTGAAATTTATCTTTTGAATAAACCAAATGCTTGTTATCAGATGAGATAGCACGGTCCCCATTCGGTATATTTTACATCGGAACATGTTATTAGGGTAAGAAGCACCCTTGTTATCCTCTTATATAATACTACCTTTTCGCTTCAGCTCCGCCTGCTTTGGAAACGTCTACTACGCTGAAGAGTATACGACATGTTAATCTTCTTTATAAAAAAGAATGTTTGTCTGTATGTCCTCTATAGAATCGTAAACTATTCATTTGATCATATGATGATCTTTAGCGAAGTTGTTATTCATGAGCTCGCGAAGTTTTCTGGTGTTTCTTTTTCTGTGATGGTGTAGCAATGCTCGTATGTCCCTGTAGTTCCGGGACCAGAATAGGACTACGGTACCCTCTGCCTGTCGTAAAAGGCGACTAAAAGAGGCTTCCGGGATTGCGGGCGGGAAGAGTGGGAGCTCGAACCGTCCGGTCAAGTGACCCCGGGAAGGACGGCGGCATGTGTGGTTGCATGTTGCCGTAAAAAACAGAAGATGCGGTGAGCAGTTCACGCCCACCAGAGAAGAGCCCGATGGGGCACACGCTGAGGACACCGGCGGCGGTCAACTGGAGTTCCCGGAGTCCTCTTCGCAGCGTCGAGGTCGGAATCGTAAAGTAT
This sequence comes from Spicauda simplicius, assembly GCA_949699795.1. NCBI lineage: Eukaryota > Metazoa > Arthropoda > Insecta > Lepidoptera > Hesperiidae > Spicauda > Spicauda simplicius. The sequence goes on along the minus strand of OX453060.1, from coordinate 19,599,516 downwards.
TCATTTGATCATGTTGTGATCTTTAGCAAAGTTGTTATTGATGAGCTCGCCAAGGTTTCTGGCGTATTTTTTGTGATGGCGTAGCAATGCACGCAGGGTACAGCTAGTCTATCATAAGTTTGTGGCCCAAATTTCAAGCAAATCCGATCAGTAGTTATTGTGAAAAAGTTTTTCATCCATCCTCCGTCACAAACTGGCGATTAATTAGCCCATAGAGACAAATCCTGTGTCGACCTATACGGAGCAGTGCAAATACGGGTGCACGCGCACCTATCCATTGGCCTAAATCAAAGCTATTCGATATGTTCTGCCCAACGAATGCTGATAATGAAACGACTATCGAAAATCGATCGATAATTGAACTATCTTGGATCGATGACGTTTAACATAGATTGATATTGGCAAAAGTATTGTTTTAGACTGAATTCGACGCCACCCGACCTCTGCTATTGTAGATAGCAGCATGGATAGCCTTATTTTACTTACTATTTATATGCCTACCATATATTATGGCACTCATTCGGGGTTGACTGGTAGAGACTACCATTAAGCATTATGTCAGCCCTGTAACCTGACGTTTATTAAGCTATTCTACCTGTAGTTTATTAAGCTATTCTATATGAAAAAAAAATCGGTGTGGTAACAAAGAACGATCGAAGTTGAATAATCTATTCTACCACTAACTGGTAGAATCGAATGACGACCAATCGATTGGTGTGTGAAGATCCTAAGATATCAGTGGGATCCCTTTTTTATTGATGAATCCATGTCTTATACGTGTAATAATCCCAATTTAGTTTAATTAGTAATTTACATTATTATAGTTCATTATTAAATTAATGTTATAATTAATATCTCGCGTTTCTCAGTAATATATTTAATTAGAACACTTTTTAGTATCCAGTGTTTCATAGGAAATATGATTCCGATATTATGTTTCAAGACTGTTATCTTAGGGAGTATATTATCAAAGTCTTGGAATTAATTACAAACAAGGCAGCCGCTTGAGAGCTAAAGGAAAGCGAATAAACTAATTAAGAGCTTAGACAGTGTTGTAATACAACTTGTAGATTGCGATTATGCGACTGTGATTTATCGCACGCTTCACCAATGGGGGACTGTTAGGTACGTACGGTCACATGCATGTTTTGTATTTTTTGTCATTTAATCTTAAAACAAACATTTTGTCTGTTATAGAAGACATATTGTAGTCAAAAATCTAGCACGGAACCCTAGGAGGTTTTCTGATTAGGGGTAGCTAAGAATACTTGTTAGAGTCGGGAATAACACCTAACTGTAGTGATATTTTGGAAGGAATGTTTTATGAAGTTTTATCAAAACTGGCGCAGCAATTTAAATAAATAGGTTCTACGAGTTTATATCTAATTATACTTTATATTTTATTTATTTAAAAGATCGAAGAGATAAATTTTTCAAAAAAGTTATCAACTATTTGTTTACATTTATACAGAATTTATAACTTCACTGATAAGGTTTAGTTTTTTGAATATGGGTGATATATAGAAAAAAACTAATTTTGTATAATTCTGTATCCATAAGTCGCAACACATATTTTATCTTGTGAAGTAGCCTTTATATTTTATGTCTAATGGAACTAAGTACATACTCTTGATAAGCTTCTGTCAAGTATTTATAACACTTAACATGAAACTAAGAACAATGACGTATATTTTTTATAAGAATATGCGGCTACTATGTCCCTCTTTTCAAAAAGGATTCTTAGTTTATTGTTTTTGAAAACCTGTTTTATTTTGTCTCCAGCCGCAGCGAGTCAGCCCTAAACAGCCCCACTGAGCCGGATGTCTCTTTGGCGGCATCCCTCACTGACCCTCTCGAGGCTCACACCCTGGATGAGGCGAGAAGGTCCATCAGGTAAGGGCTCTTATATTTTTCTTGACGTTTGAAACTAAATAAAAATACCCTCATTCAGTCTCACAAATGGCTCACATATGAAACGTCTATCTATGTTCGCGGCGTAGAGAAATATCAATGATTTACTTCAGATAGAACTCCATTCTATATTAAGTTGCTTATAGAAGTCCATGAGAGTGGTGACCACTCATTTATCAGATGAACTGATCTTTTACTATTTCCATCTTATAAAAAATGCTGACTAAAGTTTCATTTATTTCTTTCGCGCTTCAATTGAACATTTGTTTGTTTTAACTTGCAAGTTATCTTACTAAAAGCATTAAAATAATATTTCATTACAGGGATCTTCGGATGAAGTACCGTGCGCAGGCGCATCAGTTGCTAACATGGCGTCGCGCGCACCGCACCCAGGAGGAACTGGTGTCTCGCCTGCAGCGGGAGAAGGCCGAGCAACTGAAGTCCCTGTCCAGCCAACTCCTTTTATTCGAATCACGCTTGGTTCGCAAGCAAAAGGAGATCACTAACATGCTCGCTCTAAGAGAGACTATCATTATGAAGCAGCAGAAAGTCATCGAAAGCCTACAAGCCAAGTTACTTGACAACGGCATCGACACTTCCCAAACGATCCCCGACTTCAGAGATATGCTACAAGACACTCACCTTGTCGGAGACTTTGACTCCTTGAATGATTCAGACTCAGCTGTCATCATGGAAGACGTAGATTCCGATTGCAACTTGCCCCATATACCTCGATTCAGATCGGCCAACCCCGACAGCGTTACCATTGTTCGATCTATCTCGGATGCCATAGATCCCAATGTTAAATACAGCGTGGTCAGACGGTCCAACGGCTTTCTACGAAGACCGGAAATCCTGGAGACAGTCTACAGCGTGGAGGAGGAAGTGGATGCTGAATCTACGAAGGGCCTAAGTGCTCAAAACAGCACTGAAAAGGAACTAAAAGACAACAACAAGACGGATGAGCAGAAGTACAAAGAAACCAGTCTCCTCGCTCAGAGACGAGACAACTTCCGCATGAGAAGTTTTGTCCTAACCGCTGAAGTTAAGAGTATCGATGATAAGGAAGTGAAACCCACCAAGACCAACAAGGAAGTTTGGTCGTACACATATGTGCCAAAAAGGATGACGCCTGCGAATGACTCCGACGAGGAGGTCACGTCCAATCCTGAGAGTGATGAAGGAGATCCAGAGCCCAAGTCCAACCAAGTGGTCACGTACAACCGAGTGATGTCTAACCACCGAAACGTGACAAAACCGAAAGACGTTAAGTATAAGAGAATAAATAAAGCAAAGTCGAAGAGTTTGGAGGAGCTGAGAGGGCGGCTAAAGAACTGGGTGGAGAAAGGCAACAAATTGTCCAACATGCCACTAGAGCACGCCCAGAGTTACGCCTGAATTCTGAAGTTCCTTTAATTAAGTTATGTGTGGAATTCCCGGAATGCCAATACAACGCAGACGTAGAGGCTATAAAGTTTTATCGAGATTGTTTTAGTCCTAAGAAATGAGCGGGCTTCTGCATACAAGAGAATTTTATAGTAGATCTTTGAGCACCCTTAGACAGTCGCGGCGTAGATTAATTCGTGTTTGTAGAAAAATCACCTACTTATTAAAAGTATACAATATTAAAACTTAAATATTCGAATTCATTTATTAAAAAGCAAGATACGTTTCAATATTGCCGCTTCTTACTATTTCGATGTACCTTAAAATTAGTGTTATTGCTTGAAGAGACGCAAATTTTATCAATAAATATTCTTGATACTGACCCTTTTGTATATAGTATTTCTTATACGTACTGCGTTTATGCATTTTGAAAGTTTAAATATAAATCTATGTATATTTCTCAATTAATATATGTGTACGACTAAGGTTGTTGTCTACAGGTATCAAAATAATATATCCAAATATCCATACTATATCTTATTGATAACTATTTAAATTTTATTCGAAATTTTGAAAAGAAATTATGTTACAATACTTGTAAAACAAGCTTTGCATATTTTTTATTTAACCCTTTAGTGTCCAAAGTAAAGATCTCTGCTCAAAATAAAGGATTTAAATGACATGTAAGGGTTAACAAATGTAATCCTATATATTATGTTCTATTGGAAGTTTTGTATTATAATTTTCTGTGATGCTGATTTTAAAGTCAAGGTGTAGATTTCTCGATTTTTTAGATAAGTTGTAAAAATTGTTAGTCAAATATTTAAGAAAGTATTCTGAAAAAGTATATAAGAACACGTTTCGGTGCCAATTATTAGACGATACTTTTAATATATTCAGTAGTTTCGATGTGAACAACGCGTCCTTAGAATTACAATGACGTAAGTGTCAATTTTTTTATAAATTCTGGTGGATGCCACTTACAGATGGACATGCTCATTTGCTTTAATATATTTAAAAAACCTGGGCCATAATGCCCTATCTTCTCGATTCAGCAGAAATTTCATTAATTACAAATAAATTTCATTTTTTGTGACTTATTCAAAAAAAAATTGTTTTTTTTTACTTTTTGTGATCTTTGATAGATTTGTTTTTAATTCATTGTAATTCTAAAGGCACGAAGCTTTTCGTAGTAATAACGTCCGTTTTAATAGGAATTAACTAAACTACTGTACTGACTACCCGCTTTTAAATGTTAAATTTTGACAGTTACTCTTTTTCAATTACCAATCTGTTATGCACCTTAGTCATTATCCGTTTACAAAAACAAATGAGTTAAGATACCTAAAATGCATCTTGTCACTTGGAAGTTGAACGGATAGTGTGTATTGGACTTTATAATAAAGCAAACGCTTGTCATACAAATATGTGTAGTTTACTAAATGTATTTCATTCCTACATATCACTATTGAGACAGATAAATCGAAAAATATGTTTACTACACTTCAGATCAAAGTATTGAATGTATTTTATTCATAATTATTGTTCAAAACGCTGGTAATAAATGAAAAATATTTAGAAATATGCTTTCGTATTTTATTTTTCCTTTTAAACCGATTATGTCAATAACGCGGGTAGGCGGAGTACGTCAATTTGACAACACTTAATAACTCACTACTGTCTATAGCAGGGGTCGGCAAGTTGTTATGAGTAGAGTCCGGATAATGTTGCAAATTTTAACCGAGATCAAAAAAAAACCTGATTATGATAAGTTTATTCTGCTCTCAAATTATTTAATAAAGCAATTGTTAAACATAAGTGAGATTTATTTTTAAACTAATATTATCGCGGAATTGACGACCCGCGTGGCGCAGCGGTTACCATACCGGTCTGACGCACAAAGGGTCCCGGGTTCGATTCTCGGCCAGGCAGGTATTTGAATGATGAGTTTAGATTTCAGTTCTGGGTCTGGGTGTTTGTGTATTCGATTTGTGTATGTCCATGAACCCACGACACAGGAGAAAATCCTACTGTGGGGCTATGAGTGTAGAAAGCGTGTGCGTTTGTTTAATTTATACATTTCATTATGTAACGGGTACTCACGATATGCGATTTTTTAAATTTCTTTCTGTCAGTATTCCGAGCCCGTTGCATGGATCGTGGTCACGGCCAAACTGAAATTCAAAAATGGCATATCGTGAGTACCCGTTACATAATGAAATGTATAAGTGAGATTATTGTTGTTGTGAAGTTATGTAAGTAGGTTATAGGTAGATCAGAAATAACTTGGCGGTCCTAGATTCGTCTTTCTGCGGTCCGGACGCGGACCGCGGTCCACCTGTTGCTGACCGTCGGTCTATAGGTTAGGTTATGTTAAAGTCTACAAGTAGATAGGAATGGGGTACGACCGATGAGGTACCGTCACTCCTATTTCTACCATGACTCTGTCTCGGTGGAAGGGTGTCGTTGCCGGTTCACGTATGAGCATCGACGCAGACGTATTTGACTTCGGAATAAACGTTAAGATTTAACGTTAAGTTTAACGAATAATATTAATAGCGGCACTTAATTTCATGCAGTTGCAGAATTTGACACGCACGCAAACAAATTAATAAACCACGATAAGTAGCTCAATTTCCTTGTTTAAGATTAACATTTTAATAGATTAATATTTAAAATTATATTTAAAATATTTAAAATTAATAATAGATTAATATTTAAAAGAAAAAAAATAGACGTAGGGTAGGTAAGGTAGCAGGCAGGTTGATATATCATTTCACTAGTGCTTGTCACCGTTTTCTATCCACCATCGCAGTTCAGCTATACCAGTGGCAAAATCTTTACATAGTATAAAACAAAGTCGCTTCCCGCTGTCTGTCACTATGTATGCTTAGATCTTTAAAACTACGCTACGGATTTTAATGCAGTTTTTTTGATAGATAGAGTGATTCAAGAGGAAGGTTTTTATGTATAATACATGCGCACATATAGTGGTGGGACACTGATAATTTTAGATTTTTGACTTTTAGGCGGGACGAAGTTCGCCGGGTCAACTAGTAAAGTCAAAAACCGTATATCGTGAGTACCCTATATATATATATATCAACTCCGCAATAACATCAATCTACAATATTAATACTATAAATTAATTTCTTCAAATTGAAATCTGAAACATTCCTATGTTACCGCGTAGACCGAAGATGAAAGCATTTTTGTAACGTCGTCAAATGACAAAAAATTGAAGCGATGTGTGATGTATCCGTCATTCGGCTTACTTTATCCCATATACACGACATTTTATACTTGAAAGACTCGTAAAGGAAAAATGTCAATAAAATCTTATAAGAGTATTTACGTAGCTACACTTCTATTACGGCTATTTGGTTTCTAATAGCCTTTACGGTCGCATAACGTAAGGGTTGTATTGTTAACTAACTTCGATCGATCATACTTAAAAAAGTAAGTTATACCCATTTATTTTTTAACTTGAAGTAGCATATGAACATGTTGTCTAATTGATAACAAGCAGCAACAGCCAAATAACAAACTAGCCAGTCCATAGTTTAAATAAATAATGATGGCAACAAAAAAATGATTTATTAATCCAGTTTATCTTGAAGTAGTAACACTAGTAATCGTTAAACAATCGGGTTTAGAGTGATTGACTCCTATATATCCTTCATTTAAATTAGTAGGTATTTTAATCTTGGGTTTGCTATCTTGATAACAAAAAAACGTGCGGCACTCGGGAACTGCCGCAGTAACGCTATTGCATAGCATTTTTTATCAACTTGTGCAATTATAACTATTTATTTATCTATGCCATATTTTTTTCTTTGATTTTAATTCAAGTTTTTTTCTTTGAAACTATATACTTTCTCACAAACAGCTGCTTACATATTCGTCCGATTTCCGAGCAGCTCGTCTCGATCTGTGCGAGCTTCGTACTGTCGTACCATATACATAATATACGTACCATATACATACACGTTAAGCGAACGCTCGGCCGCGCTACATGGTAGTAGGAGTGGGGGATGTAAGGTTTTTTTAGTAACGGAATTTCTTGATTGGGTCGCCGCAATCATAGCCCGCGATAAAAGCTGGGGAATAGCTTAAAAATAAACTAGCTTTACTCTCATAGCTAGCGATGAGACAAGGCTTACAGGCATTCTATTTCTTTGCAGTAAATGCCGGTAAATTTATTATAAACATAAGTTTTTATGGGCCCTTAAGGTTTTAATATCAAACACATAAGTTTCTGTGCTTTATGAAGTCTCGCGATATTACCTTCTCCCACGTCTTGAAAACAATTGTTTATGTGATGATGATCTTATAGTTAAAAATAGTAGATAGTAGTAGATAGTAAAACCTAGCTTTGCCAGTTTTATGTTATGTTAATTTTAGCTATATTTATTGTAAGTCTACTTTCTCACTGCCTCGGTTCTCGTAGGCCACATCGGCAGCGACTGATCAAGAATTATTAGAAAGAACGCGCACCCACCAGGTGTGTTACTATTAACTACTACTTAATAACTACAGCTTATCGAGCAAAAAAAAGGTCGCCAAATCTACATCCGCCGGTGTGTTAGTGTTTTGTCTCGGTCTAGTTGGAATATGTAGGGTAGACGCAATGATGCTAGATTAATAGTGCATGCGAAAACACGATATCAGCGCGCCTCCTCAATCCTAATTAGCCTAAGGGTTAATCAGGCCCTGCTCGTCGGTCTCTCATAGTGTCGAGGGCTTAGCCGGAGGCCGCCGTGGTGGCAAATTGTAAATAGATGCACTTACCTTTGAGGTCTCCAAATATCTTCAGGATTTTCTTTTAAGTGTAAGCAAGTGATAATTTAGTTCTAATACTCACATGGGGTACAATACTCACATAAAATTGAAAAATCAAAAGTTCGTCTGTAATCGCAACTGGGTTAGGTTAGTAGGTTAGGTTAGGTAGCGTACCCGCAGTCCCAGCAAAGGGCGTTCAGAGAAACACCGTGGGGGTTTTAGCTGGTAGGAGCCCGGCATATCCTTTCAGCTACCCCCACGCAGAGAGGAACCCATTAGGGGTTCCCAAAAAAAAGGTTAGGTTAAGGTTAATTCTAAGTCGGCGCTCATACAAGACAAAGTTTCATCACCGTCATCCAGCGAAATATGTTGAGTGCCGACTTCGGAACTATGTAGGGTAGACCGGGGTCAGTTGAAACAGGGTACGGTTGAAACAATGCCTATAAATCGGAAACTGCAGGGGTTAGCGGGAGGGGTATTAGGAGCGAGTTTTGCGCCTAACTATCGGCAGTATTCGTCGAAAATTTGGTGTCGCTGCGCGCGCGCCATACGTGTGTGAGCGAGGTTATTGTATTTTCGATACCAAAAGTAAGTATTTTTGATTGCTTTTCTTTGTGAATTATTCACAATGCATGGTAAATACACTTATTACTGCTTTTAAAGAATTGACGTTGATTAACATAGATGCTTTTGGAACAAATACATATTATCTACCTCGTGTAGTTTGGAGGTTATAACGAATGAAAATCAAAATGGGCTACCGGGGACGGTTGTAACATTTTTTTAGGGGACGGATGAAACTTTACAATCGAGCCCGTTACAACCGTCTCTGCCTTAAATCAAACGTTTATAATGAGACTAAACTTTAGTTATAATTTATCCAAACTATTTTACTGTAACAATTTAAAATTAAAACTTATGTTAGTTCGACGAATATCAATTGGCTTTTAAATTAATTATTACAAATATGTTTTTAGTTTGCTTTTTGTCCATCCACATGAGACATGTTTCATTTTCTATACACTAGTATCTTTTTAATTATAGTAAATAGAAATATATAGTTATGTATATAAAATATTTTATTCATTGTTTTTATAATTGTAAAAATTAAAATCATTATACCAATTTATTGTTTTTTTTAGATGCCAAGAAAACGCGTTAAAATATCTGTAAAAGGTCAGAGTGACATATCGCTTTACAAGGAAGCATACAACGATTTAAAAACAGGTATGTCTCTTCGGAGAGCAGCGGACAAATACAAAATTAATCACGTATCCCTGCTTCGCTACAAAAGAAAACGAGAACTTAATCATGATGAAAGTGGAGAATTAACATCAATCGGAAATTAAGTTTTGAGATGGCTGTATAATATAATTTAAGCAGACCGAGTAAGTGGGATGAAAATCAAATGGCGGGAGAGGATTGGTTTTCAGCATTTATGGGCAGAAATCACGAACTTTCTATAAGAACTGCACAAGCAACTAGCTTATCAAGGGCCACGAGTTTTAATAGGGTAAACGAGGACACGTTTTATGATAATCTTCAAAAAGATACGGACAATAATAACTATATTTTATATTATAATTTAATGTAACTTGTTTTTCCTAACATGGAACCTATTTTTGTTAATTTAGTTTTAATTGGCGATTTAATGTTTGCCACAGAAGGACTATTTTTTGTTTTTTGAAATATTGTATGCGTGTTTTTAAGTATTATTCCGTTTTAAGTTTAGAAATGAGACTGATGTTGTTGTAAGACTTTAAAACCTGTAAGATTCTAAATATATAAATACATTTTAAACAACATAATGTTATTTATTTATATATGTTACAATTGACCCCATTCAATGTTTCAACCGCCCCGGGTATTGGGACGGTTGAAACAATTTCCCGATTTTTTTAAATCACTCGGAATGACCTTTTAAAAGCATAATATTCCACCTAAACAGCAACCATTTCATAGCTAGATAGCTAAACTTTATTTTAAATAAAGTTTCAAATACCCTTAGCTCAAAATGTTGCTTTAATGACAAATTTAGTCAAAAATGTTTCGACCGACCCCGGTCTACCCTACTAAGTACTGAGTATGTTCTAAACCAAAACTAATGGCCGACCTCGACGCTGTGAAGAGGACTCCGGGAACTCCAGTTGACCGCCGCCAGTGTCCTCAGCGTGTGCCCCATCGGGCTCTTCTCTGGTGGGCGTGAACTGCTCACCGCACCTTCTGGTTTTTACGGCAACATGCAAATGCATGACGTGTGCCGCCGTCCTTCCTGGGGTCACTTGGCCGGACGGTTCGAGCTCCCACTCCCGCAACCCCGGAAGCCTTTTTAGTCGCCTTTTACGACAGGCAGAGGGTACCGTAGTCCTATTCTGGTCCCGGAACTACAGGGACAATCCATACATTACACCTACGACAGGAGAAAATTCTTATATGGGGCTATAAGTACAGAAAGTCTTATTTTTTATAATTAATATATTTTTTAATCTTGATTTATCAAGTTACATGAAATTGCACAGTCAAGTGCAAATTCAAATTAACAATGTAGTTAACTTGTAATGTTTTTATAATGATGACCATACAGGACGTTCATTAATTACGCAAAATATTAATGACGGGAGGGGATCGAAATTAATTAAATATCACGAAGAGGAAGGGGGATCTCACCTTAATATTCTGTATTAATTTATTTAAATTTCTATAAAACCTGTGTAAAATTACAAGAAAACTTGACTTATTTAAATCAGGTAATAAGGCCAAACGTTGGCCTATAATAAGATAAAAAAAAATCTCACCAAGTACAGAGAAAGTGTCGAAAAATCGTCAAACCTTATGTAATTCATGGACGCCTCAATACATAAAACAGAGTAAGAACTGGTTTATAAACCACGGATTCAATAACAGAGGATCCTTGGTGTTTGCTCGAATTAATCTAAGGCTCCACGAACAGACAGACGCTTGTAATGCTATTACACTTGTCAAATCTGCGACCATTCCCAAGTGGCCTACATTGTGCTGAATTTATACACAGTAGTGGAGCGACAGAAAAACTAAAAAAATACTTTTACAGGTTTTTCGGATTTTGACACTGCTTTTAGAAGAAATAGGACATTCAATGTTGTTGTCCATTGAAGAAAATGTTTTATGTGAACGAAATAAGCCTGGTATTTAAGACAACCTTTTTAAGAGCATTGCAAGCATAATTCAATAAGTTTAAGTAGATTGTTGATTTTTTTATTATTTAATTAACTATTATTTGCTAATGTTCTCATTTTTTGTATAAGGGAAGATAAAGTTTTATCAAAAATAGGAATAGACATTAAAAACTTGTTACTTTAACTACGCCGCGGCTAATGGGCTATTAATTAATTTATTTTATTTTAACTTCATTAATGTAACGGATAAAAACCAAGAACATTGTTTAATTTTACCATAATCTCTTGTAAAATTACCGTTTTTTTTTTATTTGACTGAAGTAGCAAACGAGCATGCAGTCCACCTGATGATAAGTGGTCACTGCCGCTCATGGACATTTGTAATCAACTTCATACTGAACATGGGTTCTATCCGAAGTCAAACTCAGATGCGTCGCTACTCCCGAAGACTATGATGGTCGTACCACCGTTTTTGTGTTGTGTCCATATTAAATCCAAGGAGAGATTTTTTAAACTTGTTCCTAATTGTACATTCTATGAACCGCTACTCTGCGCATCTTTCAGCTAAATTAAAAATTTGAAATAAAAGATGTCGCATTTAGATAAAAAGAGATTTTGAGGTTTGACTTTATTATTCTATACAGCGACCTGTACAAGGTTAGCGATGTTTATATAAAAATACTGACGCAACTGTTTTTGTTCTTAAAATATTGACGTTATAAAGTAACACTATAATCCGATGTCAATGTCACCTTTGCTATTTTATTTACAGTTATTAGACTAAAAATACTTTGTAATGGTTTGACTCTTGAAACTTTATGTGAAAAAATATAATCAGTAAAAAAAATAGAGAATTTTGTACACCATTGAAATCGCGTCGCGAAATATTAACATAACACATGATAGTTGTTGCAACGGAAGATATTGACAAGACATCTATACTGGGTACTTAATCTTACTTATTTATCCTACTATAATTTCTTTCCTTCATTTATCCTTTTCTAACTTTACACACACTTCCCACTCTTCATTCCTGTTATCTTTACCAATTCCATGCATAGGTTGTCTGGAAGAGATCGCTGCCTAGCGATAAGAACGCCTTTATTTTTTTTTTTTTATTTATATCAGGCTACAAAGGCCCATAGAAACGAATACACAAATACAAGTAAACAATATAACGAATTAATACATAACAATTAATAAAACTATGATACTATATAAATAGAAACTAACAAATATAAAATATTAAAATACTATACATAAACTATATTTATAATTCACTAGCCTTTGCCCGCGGCTTCGCTCGCGTGGAATTTAGTCTGCCACATAAAGTTTGCAAGGTGATAGAGCAATGGTTCAACCAGGGAGGTATCACCGCCGCACCTATTTCTACCGTGAAGCAGTTCTTGTGTTTCATTTGAAGGGTGTGCCTGCCGGCTCACTTTTATATGAGGCGATCATCATAGTCCTCGGGAGTAGCAACGCATCTGTGATTTACTTCAGATTGAACTCTTGCCCTACTTCCTAAGGCGATTAACATACGGTACCGCTCACTGCCACGGTAGGCGGTGAAGCGGATCTCATGTTGTATTGGGGTCTAATAAATCCGCTGATGCCTCACAAACGCACACCGACTGGCCGCGCGGTCCAGCGGTGTTCTCATCACCACCGTGTCTCCGCGCGAACGACAGTGCGGGGGGTCGGCGCCTCACACACGGGCTGGCGCCTAACCACGCGGATCATCGTTGAAGCAAAAATGCATTTCGATGTCGAAAAGTTTATTTTGATGATCGGTCCATCGCCGCCTTACCGCGCGGGGCACCGCTATTAGCGTCGGTGCGCGGTGCCGTGTGTTAATCGCCTAAATCAGTGTTTTCAAATTTCAAATCACAGGCACGTATATTAATCTGAATTAGTTTTGTCGGAAACAGATATTAATGCTTACTCTGAAATTAAAAGTTTTAAGAAAGGGTCTCAAAAAGCGTGACGGTTACCAACGCGCAGTTGGCTAGCGTGGTCAACTACGACCTAAACTACTGCTAATCTAACATATGTGCCGAGTTGTGTTACATTAAAAGGTCGATGACGATTGAATAACATATTTAACCTTTCTGCTGTTTCATTCTCATTGACTTTTTTTCTTTTTTGTCGAGGGAGAAACCTTCAAAAGGTACGCCGTGGGAACGACGCAGGGTTATCTGGGATTCTTATAGCACCAGGACTCCGGGATCTTCAAAGGAACGCAACTGGAGTCCTCTGAGTGCATTGCCCCATCGGGCTCCTCCCAAGTGAGCGGCTGGGCCCACCACTCCATCTGGTCTTTACCACGATATGCGACCACACGTATGCCACCGTCCTTCCCGGGATCGCCTGGCTGGACGGTTCAAGCTCCGTCCATCCTGGCTCTCACGATAGCATGCGACCACACATGCTGACATCTTTCACGAAGTTGCTGACTGGGTGTTTGGAGCTCTCCGTCTATCCGCCCGCAACTCCGAAAGCTCCCTTTTAGTTGCCTCTTACCACAGACAGGAGATACCGTAGACTTATTCCCGGAACTACAGAGACGTCATTGACCTTTCACATTTTGCTCCGTGTTTTATAACCATTCAAATATTAATATCATACAACTTCGTTGTATACGGCGGCGGCGCACGGCGCGTACTGCCGGTCAATCAGTTGACTACGCAATATGTTATACTCGTAATATCTTCTAAACTACTTATCCAATTTACATGGTGTAAAAGGCAGATTTAATCTTTATTAGATGCTTGATTTTTTTTAATCATTTATTTTGATAAGGATTAATATTTAGTTTGTATAAAACCCATGGAAACATCAACTTCATATTTTTTAAATTTTCAAAGTATAAAAAGAGTTATTGTGGGTTGTACATAAAATATAGACATATGCTGTCGCGGACTTTTATTTAGATCTCTGTGAGCCAAACAATCCCACGGTACATTATATTTGGATATCTCCAACGGTTTAGGCAGCGTACGCGAAGATAGCTCTCAGAGCACAACTTTTTTTCCGACTAACCTGATATTTCTCATTATATTATAACCTTATAAAAAAAAATCATTACAAATTATAGCCCATGTGTTATTCTGATGTACCTATACTACTGTAAAGTTTCAACCTAATCCGTTGAGTAGTTTTTGCGTGAAAGAATAACAAATACACATACATCCTCACAAACTTTCGCATTTATAATATTAGTAGGATAGGATAGGATAGGATAGTAGGATAGGATTTATAATATTAGTAGGATGTAACACGAATGTGCGGCGTCGTGTTGCGCGCGGTGTCGGGTAGCCGGCCTCGGAATCGCCGGAACACAACACCTCTCGGCCAAAATTCTTCCTTCATGAAGGTTGGCATCTGCTCCGTTGGGACTCCCACCACATAAGAGTTGAAGTTCACTTTATGGCGGGACTCCAACCGCTCAACCTTCAATCCGTAGCTGGTATTGATTCTGATATACTCTACAATCTCTTCGACCGTTGTCGAGTAATGCAGACGGAACACGTACAGCAGCGTCGTCGGTACAGCGGGCTGCAGCATGTAGTTCGGGCCGGTTGGTGCGGTGCCGCACCGGTTCTGACATGAGGGTTTCCTTTTCTTCTTTTTCTCAACTCTGATGAAACCCTCCTCGTCACCTTGGGTCTTTATAGGACCCTGCTTTAGTAGATCCCGGCGAATTGGGTCACAATGGATCTGCTTTCCCCTACTTTGCTGCGTAACCTGTGACACTGCAGGTTTGGCGGCAACAGTAGCGTAAGCACGCCCAGGGGTTGACGTACTCACTATTGCATACTACAGATCTACTTTGAATGTTATTATTATTTTTGTATGTGTTTCTATTGTAGTAGTAAGAGTATTCTATTCTATTCTAAATCACCACCAATATCAAAAACGTCATGTTTATAACAAGAGTAGTAATTAACTTCGTTCAAGATGAATTTGTGGAGCATTGTTAACGCCACAAAATGCGCAGTCTTGTTCAATGGGACGCAATAAAATGTAACGACTTCAGAATTATTGTTGAGCGTTTATCGGGAGCTACCATTGAACCAATTTAATCGAAATTCGATCATAAATTTCTTTTGCGCCAATAAACCTGCGCAAACGGGATATGGTCAAATTTTAGTATCGCCAAATGAAAAATATGACATTGTTACGAAATAACTGCATTTTTTTTTCTTTTTTATCTTTTTATAGGCCAACGTTTGGTAAGTGGTCAATGCCGACCATAGACATCTGTAACTAGGGTTGCCACCCGTACTTTATTATAAAGTATTGTACTTTATTTGGGGCAATTGTACTATATACTTTATGAGAAAAATAAAGTACGCAAAAATACTTTATTTTGCATGATCTGGGATTTAAAAAAGTTTGTTTATAAACAGTTTGTGTGAAACAAAAATCCTATCATTTCTAGGATTCCATAGCTACCTTATTCAGAAAATAGAATATGCATATTTGATGACCTTTGCTTTTTTTTGCTCGTCAAATCTAATAAATACAGGAGTCTAATATTATCTAGATTTTACACTTTTCACCGACCAAAATTTAAGGAGTAAAATAAATTGTACTTTATTTTGAAGCTACGTACTTTTTTATTGGTACCTTTTTTTAGCCAATGTACTTTAATCGCTGAAAAAAAGATGGCAACCCTATCTGTAACCAAAGAGCAAGATTTACAAGACAATGGGGTAAACCCATCCCGTGTAAATACTCCTTGCTAGATACTCCCTGCTACTCCCTGAAAATCAGCAGCGCCATTATAAGGTAGGAAAGATAACAATCGAGTATACAGTTTACCTGATTGCCACTACCACCCGCGGAAATTTATTAGCAACGTGAAATTCTACGTTCTATGTGAAGTTTTACAGGTGTATTTATTCTTCCGGAGATTAAGGTATGAAATCGAGGCGTAAACCCTTCTGAAATGTAAGATGCTTTACACTAGAAATAACAGTCACTTTGGTCCTCTCCCTCCCGTCACCTCTCCTTAAAAGATGAAACGGTGGTGTCTCAGGGGCTGAACAAGTCCACTATCTTTTATTCTATAAATAAGTAGTTGACCCGGCGAACTTCGTTCCGCCTAAAAGTCAAAAACCTATAATTATCAGTGTTCCTCCACTATATTATGCATGTATTATACATAAAGACCTTCCTTTTGAATTACTCTATATATTAAAAAAAACTGCATTAAAATCCGTAGCGTACTTTTAAATATCTAAGCATACATAGAGATAGACACGCAAAGCGACTTTTTATACTATGTAATAATAGTGACAAGTGACAACACTTGTGAATCAATTTGTCGACTTTATTCTTAAACTCGTCGAAGTGTTCCATAAAATATTTTTGAAGTAATATATGATTTTTTGCCTCGTGAACAAGCAAAACATGCCGTCTCTGCCGCTGAAATTGTTTTTCCATTTCGTTCCTCTGTTATTTTGTGTATCACTGTTTTTTTACTGTTCAACGTTGTTTTTTCATATCTTCAAACGTTTATAATAAAAACAGAGTTTATGAAAACAAGACAGTGCAACATTTCTTGCCACGACGCCATTTTTGTACGAAAACTTAGATCTATAACATTTTGGTCCTTTCAAGGTTTTTATTTACAATGCATTGTAATTTGAAGTTAATGAGTTAGAAAAATTTAGATGTTGTTATACTCGTAAAATAGGCTATTTAAAACAGAACTAGGCATAGACGTAGCTTAAGCGATCGAATAAAAAAACCGACTAGAATTAGATCAAATCAAATCAAATTAAAAATCTTTATTTGCTAAATAAGGTACACATGTATGTTAATGTGTCGTTTGACAGATGTCCATGGGTGGCAGTAGCCACTTACCATCAAGCTGATTTGCTACTGCCATGTTAAATTAGCCTCCTTACGCAATTGGGTAAAAAAGTTGAGCACTTTATATAACTAACTAAAACATTGTACTATTGTTTAAAAAAAGAAATTGTTAAATATTTTTTCTGAAATGCCTTCTTTCGTTCTAATGCATTTTTTTACCCTCCTTTAGCGTCGCGTTTAATAAGTTTATATACTTATCAGTACGTAACGCTATCACCTCACTAATTCCAAAAATGACTTACAAATGTTTAAAAATATATTTCGTCATTTACAATTTGGATATAGAATACGGAGAATGTTTTACGTGTTGTTTGAGAGTTTCACTATCTTAACACTCTTCATTTCGAAATAACATTTCACAACGTGCTTTGACAAAATGTTATCACACAAATTCTATATAAATGGCTGGGTATGCTTATAAGGGACTTAAGTGCGGAACATCTTTCAAATTCGGTTTCAGTGTAATGATAAAACCAATTATAAACACCCGAGCGCCTGTTAAAACCTATTAGCAGAATGCAGAAACGCGTAATAACATTTTTGCTGTTCTGTTTTATTAAGGTAAGGCATCATTTTTCATGACAAAATGGACTGGATAATTTAATATGAATAATGTGTATATTGTTTTAATTATAAAAATATATAATTTTTTTTAATTCTAATACTGTTCAGTGGTGGGATTGTGTTAATAGTATTAATTAAATTCATTTAATATAGTTTTAGAAAAGCTATTGATAGAATATGTAACTGTATTTATTTAAAGTGAATTTAATTTCGGAGTATCTTTCAAATGCGGTCATAAAAAATAATAAGAAAAACATTTACAAATACTCGAGCGCCTGTTGAAACATTTTATCAAAATGCAAAAACGTGTAATCTGGTATTCTGCTTTTTTGAAATAAGGCGCAATTTATCATAACGAAACGGTGTGGCGGATTTAATACAATTTCGTTAGTCATTTTGTAGCCGTTTTTCGTAAAGAAAAGTGTGACGTCTCTTGAATTAGTGACACAATTTGGCCGTTTTATGAATAAAAATCAAAACCTGTAATTAAATCTTTCATTTAAAATTTATGAATGTATAGTGAATTAATTATCTTTGCATGTATATCAAATGTATTCACGGGTCACTCATTTAAGTAGAAATTAGGTCACTATGACAATGGTGCTAGAACTCCTAGATAATTCACAAGCGATCCATTATGATAATATGTTAAGTATCTTTTATTTCGCATGCTTTTCATTTACAGAAAAAATATTTATTTATCCTTTCATCGAGTGGTTCTGATGCAAGATTTCTCTAGATACCTTGTAATTACAATCTAAATTTATTTACTTTAAAGATACTTAACTACCTATTATTTTTGGGTAAGATTCTGATATACTTGCTGATAAATAATAGACCTCAGAACTCACTTCAGATTTATAAAAATCGTAACACTAAAATAACATGAAATATTGTTTTCGGTTTCAGAACATATTGTCGTTCAGTGCAGCGAGAACCGTCGATCCAATAAGTTTGGCGTTGGAGCAAATCCTTTCCGAGCTTACTTTCGAAATTGTGCCTTGCCCAACATATCCAAATACTTGTGCCACATGTTCCAATGTATACGATGCGCCAAACCAATGTGGGGGCTACAACCCTAATATATGTTCGAACTATTATGACGCCCCAAACCAATATTTAGGCTGTAACCCAAACATATACCCCACATGTACCAACTATTATGATGCAGCAAACCAATGTGGAGGTTATAAACAAAACAGTTATGGAAACCCCTACGACCAGTATTGGCAATGTGGGATGGAATATGGCTCAAACATTTGCAACAGTCCGTACGACCAATATGGGATTCCAATGAACCCAAACGTTTGTTCCACATGCTCCAACTATTACGACGCACCAAACCAATGTGGAGGTTACCCAAACGTTTGTGGAAACCCTTACGACCAGTATTGGCAATACGGGATGGAGTATGGTTCAAACATTTGCAACAGTCCGTACGACCAGTATGGGATTCCAAACCCAAACATTTGTCCTACGTGCACCAACACTTGCTACGACGTACCAAATCAATATGGCAGTTACAACCCCAACGTATACGGCAACTCTTACGATCAGAGTTGGCAATGTGCAATGGAGTATGGCCCAAATATTTGCAACAGCCCAACACCGTGTGACCAATATGGGATGTCTGGGTGGGATTGCATTCCAAACATTTGTTCCAGCCCGTTGCCGTATGACCAATGTATGTATGACACCTATCCAGCATGCAACTGTTACCGGGATATCAAGAACCCATGCAGTATGTATGAAGATTCGTCGTTTTACATCTGTTTCGATAGTTGTGGTTGTAGCAACATGCAGTCGTCGCCTTATATTTATTATCCTGAAGTCGAATATCCAAAGTCGAGCATGTATATACGGCCTTATTTTTACGGATCATGCTGGTGTTCTTAGTTGTTTAGTACATGTATTAGTAAATGAATATTTTCTTAAATAAGTTTATTATTGAAATTGACATTTTAAATATAATATTTATGATTTGGAATTGCCTTTAATTCTCACTTGTTTTTGACTAAATTCGCATTTAAAATGATGTTCATGGAAATTTACTTTCAAGTGGAGTACTTATTAGTAATAAGGTCCTGATTTTTTCCTTTGGATACGGAACCCTTACCCTTACGTGACATCTACGGAGGAAGAAGCGTCTACTTACCAATATTTATACTACGGATGGTAACCAAGAGGAGTGGAGTCAAAAATTGACGAAAATAGGTCAAGTGGTTCGGGTACATTCCCTAAGGTACAAAACGACTGATAAGGTAGTCATTAGGTTTTATAATTATTATTATCGTATGTAAATATAATTAACTTTATATTGCATACTTTGCGTAATGTAGGCATAAATAGTAATGGGCTTGTACCTGATAATCACATTACTAAGCATTCCTGAATAAAAACACGCATTCTCTTCTCATTTTACGTATCGCCTTGAAAATATGGCCTTTATTGCTTTATTATACATCTTAGTCCAAAAAATATAGATACTATACCAAAAAATATAGGCGCCATGTCCCAGAGCATGTCACCACAGTGTCACAGTGTTCAATAAATCGATAAATTCGACATAAACTTAAGGTGTCTTCGGGTTTTTCTATATCGAGTGTATCTTCCCAGTTTCATGCTGGCACGTGTAACACCCAAAGGGAAGTATAGGGGCAAACAAGGAAACACACGATTGGATCTTGCTCCATTCTAAAATATGCCTGGGACTGCTGCAGTGACATACTCATCCCACAAGTCCCAACTTACTCCTCGTTAAAATTTAACCAGTGGTTAGTTTATAACTTACATAATTCACAAACATTAACCAGTTTATTTAAATCAAAAATAAAGCAAAGTTTGGTGCGAAAGCATACAATTAGTGTTTCGTGTTGTGGCATGGAACCTATAAAAGAAAAACGTAGCACACGTAGGCTTGTCAACGGATTCTCCGAAGTATCGCAGTGACCACGATCCACGACGGGGTAGAAATATTGGCAAGAAAGAAATCAAAAACCGTGAAATGTGAGTTACCCGTTATACTCAAGTAGTTTTTTTTTATTTGACTGGAGTAGCAAACGACCACGCAGTCCACCTAATGGTAAG
The DNA here is from genome assembly GCA_949699795.1 of Spicauda simplicius. NCBI lineage: Eukaryota > Metazoa > Arthropoda > Insecta > Lepidoptera > Hesperiidae > Spicauda > Spicauda simplicius. The sequence continues at coordinate 19,578,748 of OX453060.1, read as the reverse complement.
TGGTCACTGTCGCACATGGACATCTGATTTCAACTTCATACAGAACATGGGTTCCATCTGAAGTCAATCACAGTTGCGTTGCTACTCCCGAGGACTATGATGGTCGCCTCATGTGAAAATGTGCCGGCAACCACACCCTTCTATCGAAACGCAAGAAATGCTTGACGCTAGAAATAGGTGTGGCGGTGGTACTTCCCCGGTCGAACTACACTGGTTCTACCACCTTGAAAAATCAAAATGGTATATCAAAATAGAAAAAATAGTAAATCTATTATCACTTCGAAAACAAATTTCTCAATACTGACGATAAATACAATTGTTTTTCTAATCATCTATAATTGTTTACAATTAGTCTCTCTATTTCGAAGAAACGTGCCTTGCAGTTGTGAAATGAAATGTTGTGTTCTTTTTTGATCTGAGAGAAAAATGAGAATATTTTCCACATAATATCTTGTAAAATGAGAACGTGCGGTGGGTGGGTGTTACACACGCTCACTGCACCCATATTTCATCCATGCAGAAATCTATGTTCGGTCAGAATGTAGGTAAAATAAAAATGTTCGAAGATATTTTTAGTTCCCAGTTCTATGTGGATTTTCAGATCTCCGGTTTTCTTAGTTTTCTAGTAAATAGTAGTAGTGATGGTAAGTAGTCTCTGCTGCCCGTGGACCAATGCTACTACTCAGGACTAAGTTGGACCTGGGATAGATAATTTTTTTTTGTTCTCGAGGGGGAAACCTTCAAAAGGTACCCAACGCCGTGGGAGCGACGCAGGGTTTGTGGGATTTTTACCGCACTTAACCCCCCCCCTCCTTCCGTTGTCCATCTTCATCGCTACAAAGAGGACACCGGGATTTCCAAAGGAACGCAACCGGAGTCCTCTAAACGCATTGCCCCGTCGAGCTTCTCCCATCGCTCCGTCTGGTCTTTACGACGGTATGCAACCACGCATACCACCGTCCTTCCCGGGGTCGTCTGACCGAACGGTTCGAGCTCCCACTCTAGCCGCCCGCAACCCCGGAAGCCCTTATGTATATGTACAAATCTGCGGTAGATATTAATAATAATAATAGTTTTATTTATTCCTTACAGTTTTACATTCTTATTTACATTGTTAGTATTTTTTTGTCTTATTTTGTAAGTATTCATTTCATTTGTATTATAGCGTATAATAATTATTGTAAGCACCGCCCTGGCGGTGAAAGCTTCCTCCATTTCCCTCCACTTTCCTCTATCTTGAGAGTCTACACCAGGTGGTAACTATATCGTCACTCCATCTTTTGAAAGGCCTCTGCGGTAGATAATAATTTAACCCTTTATACTTACTGTAACACGTAAAATAATTAAACATTATAGCAGGCGCTCCCTGTTTAAATTAATTCAACAAACCTCCCAGAAATTATAAATGTTAATATTATGCATAATTATGGCTCTATTACGAGAATATTTTGATTAATTGCTAACGCCTACATTGTTCAAGGTAACTATTCAAATTCTGGTAAGTCTTGATAGCTTTAGTTCAGTGTCTGTAATTAATTTCTCATTGTCTGTTGGAGAAACCTGCCTATCTTGTACATTTTATGATATTAAAGTAGCAAACGAGCACCCAGTCTACCTGACGTAACCCACAAACAGCGATACTCCTAAGGATTGGGCAGATAGTTTTGTTTAAAATTTTCTAAATATAGGTGAAGAATCTAAAGGCTACCAAACATACTTTTTACCAACCATCACTCTTAGAACGACGACCATATAGAAATAGAATGTTGTTCTTCCGGGAGTTGATGGCCGGGCGGTTAAAGTTCTCACTCTAGCCCTCCATAACAGCCTTCTTTTGCAGCAAGCAGGGGTTACCGTAATCCTGATATTTTCCCGAAACTACAGGGATAAGGTCAAATACTTTAGTAACTACTAAGGTACCCTACTTCGTCCCTGTAGTTCCAGGATCAGAATAAGGCTGGGCTGGCGGCTAGAGTGGGAGCTTGAACCATTCCGTCAGGCAATCCCGGGAAGGACGGCGGTATGTGTGGTCACATATCGTCACTAGAAGGAGCGGTGGGCCCAGTCGCCTATCTGGGAGGAGCCCGATGGGGCAACGCGCTCGGACGATTTCGGCAGAAATCGTTTCGAGATCCCGGAGGCCTCCTTTTTAGCGCCGGGGACGGCCACCGTGGGGGTTTTAGCGCGCGGTAAAAATCCCACATAACCCTGCGTCGCTCCAACGGCGTCGGGTACCTTTTGAAGGTTTCCTCAAGCACAAAAAAAAGGTACCCTACTTACGTGACAATTGTGACAAAAAGTCAGTGTTACAATAATTGTAATTCGTATTACATTTAATACAATACAAATAATACAAAATATAAAACCGTTTGATATAAAGTCTTATTAAATTCTTTACCTAAGCAGAATAATCACTTTCCAGCTAAAATTATATTTTCCTATCCTCTCGTGTTTACATTTTTCTGCAAAGTATTAAAACATTGCGAGCGAAGCGTGGTTTTTGTTTTTGGTTTTTGTTTCAGCTTCATATTTTTGTTTGCATAGCGAATGTCTCTGCCACACTGTGAGAAATGTTATGTAGATGTGGCAAATTAAACATACTTGTATTATATCTAGATATCTAGATAGATAAGAGTCTCCTTTGCTTCGAGCTCTTACTTTACTAAACGGCATAGTGGCCTCTAGTTACATTTCGATTTATTTATCTCATCTCCTGCTGTACAGTACGGCAGGCCATTGTATTGAAAAAATGTACAAACGCATTGGATAAATTATCTGTAATGTTTGTAAACCATTTAGTGTTAAATAAATAAATAAATAAATATGACTAATGTCATGTTCCGGTAAGAAAGAAATTTGACACAGTCATGAGTTCCTATTGCAGACAAAAAGGAAAAAATAAAAAATGAAAACAAAAAAATCCCTAATTAAACTAAGTTTTCTTTAACTATCATCACCACCGAAAACACCACCACCACACCTACCACCAACACCTACCAGTACCTACGTCGACCACTATTTTAGCATAGATGCAGACATCCAGTTACATATCGAACTCTTTTGCTTGTTGAATATTAATTAGATATAAGCTATATTTCTCGCTATGTTTACGATACATAATAAGCGATATTGATAACAAAATAAGTAGTACTTGTCTAATAATAAACCTACAGTTAAACACCACATCCAAAAAACAATCCTGTTTTTGTAAATCACAAACAAGTTATATATTATTCCTATCGTACTGCCATTGCTGTTATTTGCATATTGTAATTTCTTCTGGAATAACCTAATGTATTTTTAATTATCATTTTTTAATTGTTTTTCAAATAACGAAGAGTAAGTAATGAACCTAAAAAAACGCTTTCTACACTCATAGCCACACAATAGGATTGGGTGGGTGCCATGGACACACACAATGACAAATACACAGACACTTAAACCCAGAACAAGAATGTAAACTCATCTTTCAGATACCTGTCTGGCCGGGAATTGAACCCGGAACCCACTGCGTGTTAGACCGGTATGATAACCGTGGGGCTATGAATGTAGAAAGCGTACGAGTATTTATAAACATATACCTTCTTATTATAGTAGCGCCTGATTAACCGTAATTTTCAAATTTATCAATTTTAGCAATATAAAAAACTACTCATAAAATGACTGCAAATCAGTAGATACTATAGTAGTGGAGGCATTGGTTCTCTTCCGCAACATAAAGAGAATTTAATAAAGCCGGAGTCAGCTGAGTTATCCCAGCCAATATTACAACACAGAACGAGCTGTGGCTATGCAATATTGTCAAAGCTTGTGAAAATTGGGAAACTTAAGGCTTTGTTTCGGGGTCTAGATGTGTTTTTGTTGTGACATGTACCATCATTGTATAAGTAGGGAATAGGTATGAAAGGGAATTCTGGCGTTGACTGTGGCCTGAGGTAATGTTTGTTTAAATGATTCACATTCGGATTTTTTTTTTATCTGATCGAAGTAGCAAACGAGCATGCAGTTCATCTTATGGTAAGCGGTCACTGCAGCCCATGGACATCTGTAAGCGACTTCATACAGAACATGGGTTCTGTGACTTAATCACAAATGCGTAGCTAGTCCCGAGGACTATGATGGTCGCCTCATATAAAGGAGTGCCAGCAACCACACCCTTCCATCGAAACGCAAGAAATGCTTCACGCTGAAAATAGGTGTAGCGGTGGTACTTCCCCGATCGAACTACACTGGTTCTACCACGTGTAAAATTACCACCCATGTTTTGAGATATTCGCATTCAAATTTACAAGAATTGTGCGAAAGTATTGTTAATATTGTATTGCAGTGCTTTACAAAAAAAAGATCGCCAAAGCTATACAAATTTAATTCCAACTGCAGTTTGTCTACTAAAAAAAGTTCGCAACAAGAATTGAAAAAAACTTCATTCGCATTCGCCAATTTCAAATAATAACATTCATTCTATCACTAGTATGTATTCATATTTCATGACCAGAAAATCTAAGCAGTTATTTATTAGGTGCTCGATTATTATAATAAGTTAAATTTAGATTGATTAATAATAGCTTAATAAATTGTCTATCAACAGCCCCTATAATATTCCCTATTCATGAATAAACATATATAAAGTTATGACATTACTAGATACATACACCCGTATTCACAAACAATACTATGTGGCCTCATAGTGTTAGTTAACGCATAGGGTGGTTACAATTATTTCATAGACAATACTTAAGCAAAATCCAACGCTATGCGTTTGTCAAAATCGACGCATAGGTAAAGTAGCCGTCGAGCTCTTTTATGGAACGCATAGCATCATTTATTAAGGTTCCGTAACCAAAGTGTAAAACCGAAACCCTATTACTTAAGTCTCCACTGTTCGTCAGGCCGTCTGTCCGTCTATCTGTCCGGGCTGTATCTAACGAACTGTAATAAACCGTGACAGTTGAAATTTTCACAGATGGTGAATTTCTGTTGCCTCTATAACAACAAATACTAAAGACGAAATAAAAATAAGTATTTATGGGGGCTCTCATACAAGCAACGTATTTTTTTAATGTCTTTTTACAGATAATGTATGAAATATACGAAACCCTTAGTGCTCGAGTCCGACTCGCGGTTGGTCGTTGTTTACGTAACTTGGTTACAAGTTACCTAGTAACGTAATAATAATGATTTGTCAGTGTTGTCAAAAAGTCTAGAGTGAATGCAGCTACAACAAATGGACCAATTACAGAGTCCGAACCAACGCTATGGCACCTCATAGCAAAGTATTACTTGAGTGTCGTTTATGAATTAGATGGCTTGACATAACGAACGCACAGGATAGTATCGCTCTTTGCATAGTATTGTTTCATTACTTAAGAAAGTATTGTTCTTGAATACGGGTGATAGTAATTATACGCGAATTCTCAAAAACGTTTAAAGTAGAAGTTCCTAATATTTAAATTAATTTATTAAATTCAGTATTCAGTGTATTCGTTACTTTTTAAAATGATATTTTTAGTATCAAACTCATCGCTACTACTTCCAAATATTATTCATTATTTGATAAACTCTATTAATGGATTTGGACTTAGACTATTTAGAACGTTGATCGATATCTCAAGTAAAAAAAAACTAATATTTCCCGCCATTTTGTTGGACAATTGATAAAAAGATAAAAAATATCGCAGCATTTCATTCTATAAAATTTAGGTAAATATATTTTTTCCATTAACAAACGATCAACAACAACAAAAAATGATTATTTTTCGATCCTACAACATGGTAAAAGGTGAGCACCTGAAATGTTATATAGGTACCTAAGAATTTTTATTTCATAACTACACACGAAATTCACATTCTGCTTGACTACGTGACCGCCATATTGGAATGCAACGTACCTACTCGTATTTCAAATTTCGAACGAGAATATCCACAATGACGCTACGGGAAATCCATTGTGAATTATTACAATACATATTGGTTCCCATTTTCTTTATCGTCACATGTTGCAACGTCGAAATAGTTTTTGGATGGAAAATGTATTGTATAACGTACCTCTATGTTGTACATATTTTGTATTTTTTTATTTTCCGTCCGACTTAAGTAGCAAACGAGCAAAGAGATGCAGTCCACCTTCATGCTATAAATAAGTGTGGCGGTAGTACCTCCCTGGCCGATCTACACAAGTTCTAGCACCTGGTAAAATTGATATGTAATTTATATATGTATTTTATGTAAATTTAACAACTTGGTCCAATGATGAAGTAGGTAAATACAGACTCTGTAAAATATGGATATCTATTGTACATAAAGTTATAATCTAATTGATTTTTATTGCTGCTTAAGAGAAGTACCTATGAATGTTTTTCTTACGCTGACCACATGTTGTTAACGAGAGAACTTATTTGTACCATTACCATTAATTAAATGTTATAAGCGAATCGAAATATGAATCCTTGTGTATATTACAAACATCTTGTACCTATTCACTAGATTAAGCTAAATAGATTTTGGTTTAATCATGGCATTCGAGTGGAAAGTCGCGATTGCAGTACAAAGGAGAGATAATATTGAACAATTACATACGTTACGGAATAGGCGAGAGAACAAAGGAGATCGATTACTCGATATACCTAGTGAAATGCAGGGATGTTAAGGATTAGTGATGTAACGAACATTCGCGAATACGAATATTCAGATTTTATTTTCAATTTGATGTTAACATTTTTGAAGTGAAACTTCTTTATCGGGGTTGGAAAAAAATTTAGTGTAACATTTTTTCGTTACGCGCCATCTTTTTCTGTTACGCGCCATTTTTTTTTTCGTTACGCGCCATCTTTTTTTTTCGTTACGCGCCATCTTTTTTTCCCCGTTACGCGCCATCTTTTTCTTATCCCTACCACGCGTGATATTAGATAGATTATTATAGATTAGATTATTAGATAAAGTTTAATAAAAGCCTTTTATTAATCTTTATCTAATTTAACTTTATTTAACCAATTTCTGTAAAGTTGCATATAGTAAATTATTTTTTGAAAAATAACGTCATAAAGAAGTTTCACTTCTTACGAGTGTACGCTAGTACACGCACACATTTTTTTTTATCTAATTGAAGTAGCAAACGAGCATGCAGTCCACCTGATTTTAAGTAGCCACTGCCGCCCGTGGACATCTGTAATCAACTTCATACAGAACATGGGTTCCATCTGAAATCAATCACAGATGCGTTGCTACTCCCGAGGACTATGATGGTCGCCTCATGTGAAAGTGTGCCGGCAACCACACCCTTCTATCGAAACGCAAGAACTGCTTCACGCTATAAATAGATGTGGCGGTGGTACTTCCCCGGTCGAACTACACTGGTTCTACTACCTTCACGTGCATGTGCGCCGCTAAGTTCATTCACGAGTAAGTGCATCAGCATCTACACATACTATTAACCAGTGTATAGAAGTAAGTAGTGTAGGGGCGGTAAAATGTAGATAAGGCGACCAAACTGCATTTCGACAGTAAAAAATTGAGAGCCTTTTGGTCGTCAAACTGCGTATTACAATTGCAAATGCGAATGTTAGTTATCTCATTATCATGGATATCATATTTCGGATAAGTATTTTTACTGATACGGATAAAGTAGGAACAGTATTATACCGATTTCGGATACGGTTACGGTTATGCAATTATTTCGGACTATTGATTAGTTTCGGATAGCTTCGATGAAGGATGTTAGATTATTAGGGATTTTGAATATTAATTCAAATAGGTAGTCGTTTGGGGAACGTCTAAGTATTACGTAACGCAATTTTTGAAGATTTTAGGAATGTAACGCAAGGTAGCGTTTTGCTGCACCCCGTTCTCCCTCCCTGAACGTTACGTAGTGCGTTGTTCAAATCTCCCTTCTTCCTCTCCTGTAACGCATAGTAACGTTTGACAATACCCCCCTTCCAAATTGCGTTACGTAATACTTGAACACTCCCTATGTTATATTTCTATGTTATCATTTAGTTTACCACCAATTCGCACTTGGCCAGCGCGGTGGACTATGGCCTAAACTCTCTCATTCCGAGAAAGAAGACCCGTGCCCAGCAGTGGGACAATAATGGGTTGTCGAGTTATCATTTAGTATTAAAATCAATCATATGTTAAAGTCATATAGATTCTAACCCTATCTGAAACCCGAACCATTTATAACGGATTCAGTTATGTCAAGATATATTTTTAATTCGGATATGCAATAGTTACAGTTACGGATCTCCATAACATCCCTGGTGTAATGTATTCTGTATACTAGATCACATACCTAATGACGTAAATATAGACAACACGGTGCTAATTGGATACAAACATGAGATAGGTATAGGAGAACTATCTATCAATCAAATAATAGGTAATTGCTAAAATTATATTATGAACGTGGTTTATACATATTTTCTTTATTCAATATGTATAAATACTTGATGTTTTTTTTCTTTTACTAAAGGTATTTTTAAATACTTATACTCCATATAAGTATTAGTTTTGATTACCAAAAAAAATCCTATTAGTGCATTACTATTGAACTAAAGATCTAAAATGAAAAATCAAATATCGTTTGAAACACGATAGCTTGCGTAAAAAATAATGGATATAATCCGTTTTTTTATTAGCTTGAGATTTACCTACCTATATTTTCAATACGAAACACCGCGTAGTAATGCGGTAATGCGGTGTTTGGTATTGAAAATCTTATTTAGTGCCGTTTAATAGTTATTAACGAAAAACTAAAATTCACAAAAAATGAGTCGTGCACTTTTGGATTTTCTAAACTTTTTAGCGAATATCATGCTCCAAAGACATTCTGAAATAGTTTCTAGAGGTATTAATTAAACCAAAATGTAGATGAACTTCAACCGTAATGAAAGAGCAAATTGGAGCCACTTTAATTACGGAATACCAGTGGCTGACACAAAGGCAGGTTATCTTCTAATTAACATGTTAGTCTACGATATTAAGCTTAGTTCCTACCTAGTTCCCGCTTAAAGAGAAAACTTTCGTTTCATTGCTGAGAAACTTTTATCATAAACTCCTTGCTTCACCCGTAACTTTTCATATAGTACCTACTTAAAAGGATTTTAACGAAATGAAGATTAAATGTTTTTGCCACGGACGTGCAAGTTGTGGAATGAGCTTCCTCCTGAGGTATTCCCAGAGCGCTATGACATGGGGTTCTTCAAGAAAGGTGCGAAAAGAGCTCTCCTACAAAGCCGGCGATGCATTGGCGACTCCTCTGGTGTTGCGAATGTCCACAGGCGACGGTGACTACTTTCCATCAGGTAGGCCGTCTGCCTTATCGTTAGGTTAAAGTATAAATACAGACTATACAGATTATACAGACTAATAACTATAAATTTTGACAACAGACAGGCAGACAAATAATTATAAACAACAATAAATCGCCAATTAGCGATTGGCGTAATAACAAACAAATAAACGTTTAACATATGAAAAAGCAAAAGTAATATTGCCATTAGCTCTAATTGCTAGTTTCAAGCTGTGAACGCCAATTAGTGCTAGATATTAATTAGTTGCATTTTCTCAGATTGCTGGTTGCGCGCTATCGTTGCTAATTGAGTAATTAGGTTTGATTCACTGAAACTTTATTTACTTGAGTTGGCCCTCAGAAGTACCCTTGCAATAACTCACCAATTAATAAATGGTATTTAAAACTTGCATGACGTCCATTGAATATAATTAATGAATATGGGAGAATATAAAGTAATGAAATGTCTTTATTTTGTTATGGACCTACGGGCGCACTTACAAATTTTACACAAAAAGAAGTACTATCAAAAATAAGAGTCACTATACTTTGTTTCATTAGGTCAGGAAATACACCTCAAGTAACACAAGCATTGAACACAGCAGCCAAGTGCGGAGATATAAGATTCATGATAGGAGAAACGGCACTAAATGAAAGTCCCCAAAGGTCTGCCGTTCTTACGATCTAGATCGACTATTAACAGCATTAATAGAGCTTTAGTTGTTAACAAAGGTATTCAAGGTATGTAAGGTAGGTTTGAGAATTTATTAGTAAAGAAATTCTCAAACTCTGATGCCACATCCAAATCCATAACAAAGTAATAGAGATGTAACAGAACATCTTTATTACTTATTTTTAAATTAAAATGCCGGTTATATTCACAGATATTATTTATCTATCTTATATAGACTAGGGTTATGTATAAACAAAACAACAATCGTCTAACACGGTCGAAACAGACTTTGGTAGTTGATGGCAACGTAATAAATGAAATTTTACAAACATCATTTGAGACACATAAAAACAAAAAACATGAAAATTGGTTAAATACATCATGAATTTTAATGTGCACAGGCAAAGAGAGTAACGTTAGGACAATAAATCATAAAACTAATTACTCGGCATGTTCCGAAACTAGTTTTCATCGTAAACAAACGTTAATGAAACAGACGCATCAGGTAGCCATTACGTGGGCTTTGGTTTGCACAAGCGTTTAGTCTGAGAGTCAACAAAGGGATTAACAATTAGATTTTTTAAATGTTTTTGAAGTGAAACTTCTTTAGGCGCATGAGGGTAAAATTTTTACAGATGAAACGTCACGCCGGTATGCAACGGAAGTGTCGGAAAAGAGAGAGAGAGTGATCGAGACCGATTGAGAGAGAGTAAGACAGGGCGAACGTAGCATGAGCAACTAGCCGTGGAGTGAGAGTAGGGAGCAAGCGAGTGAGAAAGATTGAGAGAAAAAGTGAGACAGAGCGAACGTCGTATCACGCCTTTTTCCCTTCCTCTTAATCTTGGAAATTTAAAGTTTTAGATTTGTATAAATATAAACAAGATTTATAAATTAGTTCGCCAAAGAAGTTTCATTTCTGACATGTGTACTTTGTACGCACGCATGTTTTTTTTTTTTAAATAACAAACGTGCATGTAGTATGGACTTAAAATTTAGTTGGTGTGTTAAGGCCGGCCTTTGATGTCCTACCAATTTGAAGGATTAAGTCGAAACTCCTCAGATAAGAGCTTCGGATATGAGCAATGCTTGGTGTAGAAATATGGCTGATTCGTATGGAGTGAAGGGAACTACCACCTATATGGTTATGTTTATATATTTTAAGGATGGGTTTTAAACTTAACCCAACGGAAAAAGAGTTAAATCTTAAACTACCTATGAGTATAATAGTAATTTAATTTATCGGAGTTTATTGCTTTAGTCCACGAGATAGAAAGCAGTCGCTTTTTTCCAAGGACATTTGTAATCAATTTCAGTTTATAGTCCATGAGAAGTAGTACTACTCCTGAAGAAAAAGTGTTAAGGTCTCGGATAAATATTTCTCTTTTACTACGCCCTTTAAAACAGAACACAACCTTTAGACTGCTGCCATTAGACAGAAAGAGGTATGGAAATAGTGCCTCTAGAGTTGAACTATAAGAGGTCTTCATAATAACGTAAAAACCAAATTGTAACTACGCAATAATCTCGATGTTTACCTTTAACTATTACGTATATTAAAACTCTTATATAAATTAAACTTATATGTATACACATATGAGCATTTTTTGTAAATATTATTCCATGTCATATTATCTTAAATATGTTTATCTGATATACTTTGAATAGATAGAGATATACTTTAAAAATTAAAGACTACTTGATAGAAAATGTTCCCGCCTCTCAGCCTACAAAGTGTAGATTAAAATTTTCCCCTTTATTTAACTACTCCCGAGCTTAGCGCCACAATGAAAACTCACTTTTATAAAAGCATTTCGTTAAAATTGCGATTCATGCTACATTTAGTTAGTGAAACTTTCAACACCATATTTATTCTGTCTAACTATATTTAATCTGTATCTTATGTATACTCTAGCATCTATAGACACGTGTACAAAAGATAATATAACTGAAATTACGATATTTATTATCATAATAAATTTTTAACATAGGTGATTAGAAATAGCAATCACCTATTTCTAGCGTGAAGCAGTTCTTGCGTTTCAGCGTGGCAGGGTGTGGTTTCTGGCACACTTTTATATGACGTGACCATCTGTTAATCAATTCAGAGGGAATCCTTGGTCTATATGAAGTTGCTTACAGATATTCATGGGCAGCAGTGACCACTTTTTTTTTATCTGACTGAAGTAGCAAACGAGCATGCAGTCCACCTAATGGTAAGTAGTCACTGCGTCTCATGGATACCTGTAATCCACTTTATACAGAACATGGGTTCTATCTGAAGTCAAACACAGACGCGTTGCGACTCCCGAAAGCTATGATGGTCGCCTCATATCAAAGCAACCACACCCTTACAGCACACTTACCATTAGGCGGACTGCGAAGGCGTTTGCTACTTAATAGTAAAGAGAAACGAAACGAACTGCAATCCATCTGATGGAAATTAGTCACAGCCGCTACTTGTTAACTTGCTGTATCCACTTTGAAGACGTCTTCGTGTAGGACATCTTCAAAGCGTCTTCAAAGGAATCGTATTAATAAATTTACTTCATACACGGTTAGGGTTGCCACCCGTACTTTATTATAAAGTATTGTACTTTATTTGGAGTAATTGTACGTTATACTTTATGAGAAAAATAAAGTACGCGAAAATACTTTATTTTGTAGGTTTAAAAAAAGTTTGATTATAAGCAGTTTTGTTTGAAACAAAAATTTTATCATTTCTACGTTTCATAGCTACCTTATTTAGAAAATAGTAGAATATGTGAATATTTGGTGACCTTTTTTTTTTCTCGTCAAATTTTATGTATATTTAACCTTTTTTTCGCCGACTACCACCACTTACCATTTTAGGTTCTCAACCATCTAAAGGTTTCTGGAGCTAAAAAACACCGGGATAAAATAAATTGTACTTTATTTTGAGGCTATGTACTTTTTTTCTTTATACTTTTTATAGCCAAAGTACTTTAATCGTTGAAAAAAAAAGGTGGCAACCCTATACACGGTGTATAAGGTGAATCTATCATGCAACTTCTTATCGGAATTGCTGTAAAATGTACTACCTACATGCCATGGGGGTATATGAAAAGTTTCTTCTCCTGAAAATTTAAAAGGTTGACATTCAGAATAATGAAATGTGAACTAAGTATTACTTACTCTAAAATATGTATTTTTAAATATGTATACAGTCAACCTGATGGTAAGTGGTCACAGTCACGGTAAGTGGTCACAGTCATGGTCACAGTAGCCCATGGACATCTCTAATCAACTTCATACAGAACATGGGTTCCATCTGAAGTCAATCATAGACGCGTTGCTACTCCCGAGGACTATGATGGTCGCCTCATATAAAAGTGTGTCGGAAGCCACACCCTTCCATCGAAACGGTAGAACTGCTTCACGCTAGAAATAGGTGTGGCGTTGGTACTTCCTCGGTTCCCCGAACTCAGTGTAGTTCTACCACCTTTACGTAGGTATATGTATTGTATATGTCGAAGAGAATGAGTGAAGTGTGACGTCAGCAAGGCCAGGAGAGTCTTCATTACTGTCCTTTCTTAAAGATTTCAAGTAAAACACAGGAGTAAACTTCTTCGATTTATTCACAATTGACGAGGTCCGATCGCTTCGACGGTTAAACAAGAAATCTTTTTTACCGGCCTTCGCTCGCCTCTATAAAACAATGTTTGGTGGTGTGACAATAACAAATTTATGGAGGGTAAACTAAATTACAATTCTAAAAATCATTAAATGTTGCTAATTCAATAAACAAACAATTTTCGATCTTTAAACTAACTAAAATAATTATTATCGGCGACGTGTTTTTCATAAATACGCGGTGTCACGCTGACATGTATGTATCGTAGATTGGCTCTCACGAACTGCTTAATTAGCTCTCACACTCCCAGGGAGTTACTACCACCACATTCATTTTATTCCCCCTCCCCCCTGCTCTCAAACCAAATCCTATATACATGCAAAATATAATAATGGTTAAATAATTTTATCAGTTCCCATTTATGTTCCAGCCGATGATAAATTACCGGATTTCACACTTTAATAACGTTTTACATATTTTATTAAATTTAATATAATTTTCACGTGTAAAAATCACAAATTGTATCCAGTTTCCTCAGTAACCATCAAGCCTGTTCTTTATAATTAAAATATCATGCTTCATACACACACGCCATATTTGAGTTTAGAATAGATAATTAATTTTAAATACTCTCGCGTTAACTGTGAAACTTTAATTTTAATATATTATGTAGATACAATATTATAATACAATTTATTACGGCGGCGTTCATAAAGTACTAGTTCTTTTAAAAGTGAGTACTCTCAGGGAGACAATTAATATAGATGGTAACAATTTTTATTGGCATGAAAATTTATAAAATATATATAAACTATAAAGTGATTCGACTTCGTATGAACGTCTTCGAATTTCAATTTTTATTTATCTACAGCCCGTCAAACTGTCTGTGTCACTTGAATTGATATTTACTGTAAGAGCTGCGGGGTAGTTGTAGATAAGGTAAGTATATACCTAAGGGTATCAATAGTTAAATTAAAACGTTGCGCTAAAATATCAAGTGAAATCATATCATCATCTGCTTTATGAATTTAGAGGACATAAACATACAGAACCTTTTCTGTCATATATAACTACTAGCCCACTCATGCCCACTTCGTCGAGCATTAATTATATGTTGTTCAATCATAACTGGATAGTATAGCTTTCTGATTTTGAAAGAATTATCATGATCGGTACGGTATTTCCGAAGATTACCCGTTATAAACAAACAAACTTTATATATAGTTGTATAGACTAGCTTGTTCCAGCGGTTCTCTATCTGATTGTCAAATTTCATTAAAATCCGATTAGTAGTTTTTGCGTGAAAGAGTAAGAAACACATATATATCCTAACAAACAGACTCCTTAATATTAGTAACATATAAATGTTCCTATTACACATAAGGTGACTTATAAAAGACAAAACATATACACGACTTCCAAAGTGTCTTAGAAACATTTAATTACTTTGAAATAATTAACAGCGTAGGTGTAAATTCATTTCATGTTCACATTCTCACGTTTAATGAGCGAGATGTGTAAGAAAGTAATTAAATTACTGTTCGTGCTTTTTGGGGAGCGGGAAGTCAGCGGAGAGAATTGCTACCTCTTTTTTTACAAGATTAAGGTTGCAAATGAGCATGCAGTCCACCGGATGGTAATTGTTCATTGACGCCCATGGACATCTAAGTATAAGCAACTTCATATAGAACATGGAAGCTACTTGTTTACCAATTCTAGATACATGTGGCCTAACTCTCAAACAACGAATGACTTTAAATATTTGTATCTGTAAAATTATTGATAGGTGAAAATACACTAATATGTAATTTGTCTTTCATCTTCAATATTTTTAAAGAAAGTTGCGACAGTGTTAGACCTGCTGAAATTATTAAAATAAACCTGCTTCTCTATAAACGCACCTTGTCGTTAACAGACCCTTTACATCGGTGTAGGGTGCAAATGAATTCGCCATTATTCGCTAATCGGTTTTAAATGGTTTTCACTAAGCCAGTCATGCCCCGCTTTTTAGGCAAACTGTCATTAATCCGTGAAAAGGAATTCTTATACACTTAATTCCTGCGACAATTCTCATGAAATTGATGTAGCAAATGAAACAGTATCATGCAATAGACGATTTTTATTAGCAACAGATAGTTCCAGAAATCTAGGCATCTGAGGTCACGCATAGATGTAAAGCCACGTCTTAGAGTTAAGTCGCTACGAGATATTCGATATATTTGTAACTCTTTCTTAGTAAAAGTCTCCTTTGTGGCTTTGCCATACAATTCAAACCAAAATATGTCAGTTTTGCACAGTACTTTATTGTTTAAGGCAGGAAGTGTAGTGTCGGTGCCACTAAAGTCGAACTGCGAAAGGTTTAAATAAATTAAAAATTGATCAAGAACAGCTATGCTCAACCTGCGACCCACGGGCCGCATGTGGCCCGCCGGGCCCTTTTCATTGGCCCGGCTAAATTTATATTTGGCGACCTTTATTTTTTGGTCGACAATTTGGAGTAAGTAGGGTTCGCGACCCTTTTTTATGCTTTTTCTTTCACCCCCGGGCAACTTAACCCCACGTTACGCCACTGCTTGCGGCCCGAAATCACTCCGCTGAAACATGTTCGTGGCCCCTACAATAAAAAAGTTGAGTAGCTGTGTTTCTAGCTCAGCGGTAAAATCTTAACTTTTGTTCAGGATCTGTGTGTTTACAGATCTTTGTCATTGTCCATATTGACCTAAACAGTGTGGGCGCACACAATTAAGTAGTCCTATCTCGTACTTTAAACATAAATACGCAAACATTTGCAAACTTTTAAAATATTTCTACAACTTCTGTTAAAAGCTTTGTTCGTAAAATTGTCCATTTGAATAATTGAGGGCTGAACTTTATACTTAGCTCGCCACAAGGATGTTCTATCAACCAGACGTATTCATTCCTTTTTAGAGGGTTTTTATACAGAATCTTTTAGAAACGAAAAATAAATAGGACTAGGTGCCTAGACTGTATAGTCTAGGCAAGTGATAATTTTGCATTTTACCGCACTTATTGTAGTATGAATTTAAGCCTGGTATAGAATATTTTTGAAGTAGATAATATAAGTTAAGCAGGTACCTACTAAATCTTTTCCCTGTAGCTCGCGACTAAAAGAATGGTAGGAGATACGTATACCTATCGTAACTGGTAAATAAAAGGAAGCTGATCGACAGCAGCAAGAGTTGGTGAAACCTCTAGCCAGCGGTCCTGGAAAGAACGACGGTATGTGTGGGCGTTGCGTCGAAAGGATTTATAGTAGGGGAGCCCAGGATGCTAAATGTGGAGTTACTCGAGCGTCGCGGAAACTTATTAGGTTTGGTAGATTAGATGATAGGAAGGATAAGTGGTCTTATAATGTTTTCTCGTTGAGTGGTGGGATAAGCGTCTACAGAGTTTCAAATTTAAAAAAAATAATCTATGTTATGGAATTACTCGAATGCATCATGTTAGGGCAAAGTGAGGTTAATTACACCCTAAAATATGTCTAATTTGCTATTCTGACGATTTAAGTGTATCCTTGGGGGGTAAGAGGTTAACAAAATTGCATAATAAGTATATTATTGAAGTGAAAACTTCTTTGTGCCCTATTTCGATGAAGAAAAATTATGGAACAAACTTCACCGTCACTGAACGCTTTCTATGAGCCATATGTATGCTGTGTATATACATATACAATATCTGTGTATAATAAACAGTATACATATAGCTATTAAAAAATTAAGGCACAAGACGTGCTATACCCGTGCGTTTTTTTTGAGTTTTCGCTTCTAGGTGCAGTCCTCACTACTGCCTTTTACTATCAAGAGGATAGTGACGAGTCACAAATCACGCGTTTAGGCAGACCACCGAGGGAGTGTAGTGCGTTAATTGCACATATCCCGGTATCTTACCCAATATGACGTATAGCTTAAGAAAGTTCTGTCTCGTCAAGTGAAAATAATCTGGTTATTTAATTTTTTATTCTGCTACTTAAACTAAAAACGTAAAATGTTAATGTAAATTATTTATTTCTCAGTATCTACTGTCATCTCCAAAAACACTCGAACTTCACTTATGAGTTTTTCAACTAAATCTTCTTCATGTGACCAGATTTCTTTTGATATACCTGACATTACTGCTTGAATGTGTTTCCCAATTTTCCTATCAGACGCCAACCAATCGTAAAAGTGGTTCAGGAAGCTTATAAACGGATCTTTGCGCTCACTAAACAAGTGATCCATATCGGAGAGGATTATATGTGCCAATAATATGTCATGTGCAACTTCTACGCCTTTGTTTGTTTCTATAATTTCTAATCTTACGTCAACAGTCTTCTGAACTGATAACATTAAATCCTTTGTTGGTGTTCCATTTGTATAAACCATGTCATATAGTATCAATTGAAATTCATGCGCTGTTTTTTCACTTAGATGGTAGTAAAAAGAGCTCTCAGATAGAGATTCATAAAAATACTTCAAGAAGTTACGTATCCTATCTTCTGGCAAAGTCTTGAAGTGAGTTAGAATCTTACCAAGAGCTCGTGTGCATTCGTGTGACTTTGAACAAATTTTAAAATCAGCACATAATTTGATTTCGTATTTCCTTTCTATAAATGTGGTAGCAATAATTATTTTATGAGTCAGTTCCTTTTTCGCTTTACTTTTACCTTCCTCCGTAATTTCATTAACAGACGGAGTAAACACTTCGGACATTTCTTGAAACCTTGCATTGATTTTCTTTATCGTCTGTATCCAGTAGTACGCTTCATTGTCATCTTCAGCTTTACCATTTGCGTCTTCAAGAATATTCTTAATATATTCCAGGCTATTTTTCAATTGTTCATCGTATCTTTCATCGCTAAAATCAGTATGCGAGTCGTTCAGAATGTTTCGCATTGCTTTGGCCAAAATTACAATGTACTCATCGACAAAATGCTGCAGCTTACTACAGAATTCCATTTCTTTGCATAGCTTAGTTGACCGTACTAGAAATGTTATTGAATCTTCGATTGGGGTAGGCATCAACGATCGTCTACCGCTTAGAACATTTTTTTCTAAGTAGAATGATAAAGTCTCTATAACATCTCTACCAAGGCTTAGACTTCCTTGCATATTCACTTTTACGCCAGCGACGATGCATGTTATTGCTGGAATAAAGATATACAGAAAGTTTATAATAAAAAAATCTCAATTATATTTGAGGAGTCCTTAATATGTTTAATTATTTTACATAAAATTCTAAATTTTATTTTATATTGGATTCAGGCTAAAGTGCAATCTTTACAACGACAGGTCGATCCGGTCTAAGCTCCTGTTTAAGTATATTTATCTATCTACGTTTGTTTGAAATTCAAGAATTTAAATTAGGATTTTTTTTCCAGAAATGAGGTATGTTCATATAAATAGGGCATAGTTGTTCTACGTTGAACTTTTATTAAACAACTACTTATAATTGATATTTTTGTCTGTTGTCTAAGATATTCAAATTAGCCTTTTAACTAGCTTGAAAAATTAATAAATAGGAAACAGATCTCACCTTCTAAACAAAGAAAGAGATTTACATAGTACATAGTAGAAATAAATATTTTTGTCAGTATATAAAATATCAGAAATAATTTTGAGAATCCATAAAACTTTAACGACACATTTTATTACTTGTTGAAAGTAGTAAAATTGAAGTTATTATTTCTGTGGTCTTTCTGTTTCTTCTGTGTGTGTAATTCTACTGAATGAAACATATAAACTTGTGTTTACTAACAAGTAATTATCCCTACTTCCCTACTAATATTATAAATGCGAAAGTAACTCTGTCTGTCTGTCTGTCTGTCTGTCTGTCTGTTACTCTTTCACGCCAAAACTACTGAACCGATTTTTATGAAATTGTGTACACAGATAGTTGTGACCTTGGGATCCATTATAGGCTACTTTTTATTTCAAAAAATGGGTTGAAAATGTTAAAATCGAGCATAAATGTTTGTATGGTAGTTCGTTTTTGACAAAGAGGTGTACTAATAATTCCGTCAAGGGGTATCATAGATTTGATTAAAAACTTATGTGAATAATAAAACATTAAAAAATATTGATTTTGAGTCGACAACATATATCCGTAAAACTCGGTATGTTGTGAATTTTATTAAATTCCAATGCAAATGACAATCTCCATATTGGCTTTTGACAAAGAGGTGTACTAATAATTCCGTCAAGGGGTATGATAGATTTGATTAAAAACTTATGTGAATAATAAAACATTAAAAAATATTGATTTTGAGTCGACAACATATATCCGTAAAACTCGGTATGTCGCGAATTTTGTTAAATTCCAATGCAAATGACAATCGCCATATTGGCCATTTCGCCTGGACGTCATCGTGAGTTCGTTCAAAATTAATACATCTAAATGTGTAACAATTAATTATCATTCAAATAGATGTGACATAAATTTGATTTAATTTACCCATAATATGGGTTTATATCCATTGAATATAATTAATGAATATGGGAGAATATATAAAGTAATGAAATGTCTTTATTTTGTATGGACCTACGGGCGCACTTACAAATTTTACAAAAAACGAAGTACTATCAAAAATAAGAATCGCTATACTTTGTTTCATTAGGTCAGGAAATACACCGCAAGTAACACAAGCATTGAACACAGCAGCCAAGTGCGGAGATATAAGATTGATGATAGGAGAAACGGCACTAAATGAAAGTCCCCAAAGGTCTGCCGTTTTCTTACGATCTAGATCGACTATTAAAAGCATTAATAGAGCTTTAGTTGTTAACAAAGGTATATTAGTAAAGAAATTTCAAACTCTGATGCTACATCCAAATCCTTATCAAAGTAATAAAGATGTAACAGAATATCTTTATTACTTATTTTTAAATTAAAATGCCGGTTATATTCACAGATATTATTTATCTAATATAGACTAGGGTAATGTACCTATAAACAAAACAACAATCGTCTAACACGGTCGAAACAGACTTTGGTGGTTGATGGCAACGTAATAAATGAAATTTTATAAACATTATTTGAGACACATAAAAACAAAAAACATGAAAATTGGTTAAATACATCATGAATTTTAATGTTCACAGGCAAAGAGAGTAACGTTAGGACAATAAATCATAAAACTAATTACTCGGCATGTTCCGAAACTAGTTTTCCTCGTAAACAAACGTTAATGAAACAGACGCATCAGGTAGCCATTACGTGGGCTTTGGTTTGCACAAGCGTTTAGTCTGAGAGTCAACAAAGGGATTAACAATTAGATTTTTTAAACGTGCATGTAGTATGGACTTAAAATTTAGTTAGTGTGTTAAGGCCGGCCTTTGATGTCCTACCAATTTGAAGGACTAAGTCGAAACTCCTCAGATAAGAGCTTCGGATATGAGCAATGCTTGGTGTAGAAATATGGCTGATTCGTATGGAGTAAAGGGAACTACCACCTATATGGTTATGTTTATATATTTTAAGGATGGGTTTTAAACTTAACCCAACGGAAAAAATATTTAAATCTTAAACTACCTATGAGTATAATAGTAATATAATTTATCGGAGTTTATTGCTTTAGTCCACGAGATGGAAAGCAGTCGCTTTTTTCCAAGGACATTTGTAATCAATTTCAGTTTAAAGTCCATGAAATGTAGTGTTATTCCTGAAGAAAAAGTGTTAAGATCTCGGATAAATATTTCTCTTTTACTACGCCCCTTAAACCAGAACGCAGCAGCCCTTAAGACTGCTGTCATTAGACAGAAAGAGGTATGGCAATAGTGCCTCTATAGTTGAACTATAAGAGGTCTTCATAATAACGTAAAAACCAAATTGTAACTACGCAATAATCTCGATGTTTACCTTTAACTATTACGTATATTAAAACTCTTATTTATTTTAAACTTACACATATCATATCGTATGTAATTCTCGAAGACATTATTTCAGTGTTGAAAGTACTTTTAAAATCTTATTTATGTTTATCTGATATATATTTTGAAAATTAAATTACTTGATAGAAAATGTTCCCGGCTCTCAGCCTACAAAGTGTAGATTAAAATTTTCCCCTTTATTTAACTACTCCCGAGCTTAGCGGCACAATGAAAATTCACTTTTATAAAAGCATTTAGTTAAAATTGCGATTCATGCTACATTTAGTTAGTGAAACTTTCAACACCATATTTAATCTATGTCTAACTATATTTAATCTGTATCTTATGTATACTCCAATGATAATTTAACTGAAATGACGATATTTATTATCATAATATTTTTTTAACATAGAAATAGCAATCACCTGTTTCTAGCGTGAAGCAGTTCTTGCGTTTCAGCGTAGCAGGGTGTGGTTTCTGGCACACTTTTATATGAGGTGATCATCTGTTAATCAATTCAGAGGGAATCCTTGGTCTATATGAAGTTGCTTACAGATATTCATGGGCGGCAGTGACCACTTTTTTTTTATCTGACTGAAGTAGCAAACGAGCATGCAGTCCACCTAATGGTAAGTAGTCACTGCCGCTCATAGACACCTGTAATCAACTTTATACAGAACATGGGTTCTATCTGAAGTCAATCACAGATGCGTTGCTACTCCCGAGGACTATGATGGTCGCCTCATATCAAAGAGTGCTGGCAACCACACCCTTACAGCACACTTTCCATTAGGCGGACTGCAAAGGCGTTTGCTACTTAACAGTAAAAGAGAAACGAAACGAACTGCAATCCATCTGATGGAAATTAGTCACAGCCGCTACTTATTAACTTGCTGTATCCACTTTGAAGACGTCTTCTTGTAGGACATCTTCAAAGCGTCTTCAAAGGAATCGTATTAATAAATTTACTTCATACACGGTTAGGGTTGCCACCCGTACTTTATTATAAAGTATTGTACTTTATTTGGAGTAATTGTACGTTATACTTTATGAGAAAAATAAAGTAAGCGAAAATACTTTATTTTCTAGGTTTAAAAAAAGTTTGATTATAAGCAGTTTTGTGTGAAACAAAAATTTTATCATTTCTACGTTTCATAACTACCTTATTTAGAAAATAGTAGAATATGTATATTTGGTGACCTTTCTTTTTTCTCGTCAAATTTTATGTATATTTAACCTTTTTTTCGCCGACTACCACCACTTACCATTTTAGGTTCTCAACCATCTAAAGGTTTCT
The DNA here is from genome assembly GCA_949699795.1 of Spicauda simplicius. Classification (NCBI taxonomy): domain Eukaryota; kingdom Metazoa; phylum Arthropoda; class Insecta; order Lepidoptera; family Hesperiidae; genus Spicauda; species Spicauda simplicius. Next base: position 19,556,035 of record OX453060.1, on the reverse strand, counting down.
GGAGCTAAAAAACACCGGGACAAAATAAATTGTATTTTATTTTGAGGCTATGTATGTAAAAAGGTGGCAACCCTATACACGCTGTATAAGGTGAATTTATCATGCAACTTCTTATCGGAATTACTGTAAAATGTACTACCTACATGCCATGGGGGTATTTGAAAGTTTCTTCTCCTGAAAAATTAAAATGTTGACATTCATAATAGTGAAATGTGAACTAAGTATTACTTACTCTAAAATATGTATTTTTAAATATGTATACAGTCAACCTGATGGTAAGTGGTCACAGTCGCCCATGGACATCTCTAATGAACTTCATACAGAACATGGGTTCCATCTGAATTCAATCATAGACCATCATACTCCCGAGGACTATGATGGTCGCCTCATATAAAAGTGTGTCGGAAACCACACCCTTCCATCGAAACGGTAGAACTGCTTCACGCTAGAAATAGGTGTGGCGGTGGTACTTCCCTGGGGGAACTCAGTGTAGTTCTACCACCTTTACGTAGGTATATGTATTGTATATATCGAAGAGAATGAGTGAAGTGTGACGTCAGCAAGGCCAGGAGAGTCTTCATTACTGTCCTTTCTTGAAGATTTCAAGTAAAACACAGGAGTAAACTTCTTCGATTTATTCACACTTGAGGAGGTCCGATCGGTTCGACGGCTAAACAAGAATTTTTTTTCTACCGGCGTTCGCTCGCCTTTTTATAACAATGTTTGGTGGTGTGACAATAACAAATTTATGGAGGGTAAACTAAATTACAATTCTAAAAATCATTAAATGTTGCTAATTCAATAAACAAATAATTTTCGATCTTTAAGCTAACTAAAATAATTATTATCGGCGACGTGTTTTTCATAAATACGCGGTGTCGCGCCGACATGTATGTATCGTAGATTGGCTCTCACGAACTGCTTAATTAGCTCTCATACTCCTAGAGAGTTACTACCACCACATTCATTTTATTCCCCCTCCCCCCTGCTCTCAAACCAAATCCTATATACATGCAAAACAAAATATAATAATGCTTAATTTTTTTATCAGTTCCCATTTATGTTCCAGCCGATGATAAATTACCGGATTTCACACTTTAATAACGTTTTACATATTTTATTAAATGAAATATAATTTTCACGTTTAAAAATCATAAATTGTATCCAGTTTCCTCAGTAACCATCAAGCCTGTTGTTTATAATTAAAATATCATGCTTCATACACACACGCCATATTTGAGTTACCAACAGAATAGATAATTAATTTTAAATACTTTCGCGGTAACCGGGAAACTTCAATTTTAATATATTATGTAGACTTTTGTACTAAGTATATTGGGTACAACCCATTATTGTCCCACTGCTGGGCACGGGTCTTTTCTCAGAAGACCATGGTCCATCGCGCTGGCCAAGTGCGAACTGGACTTCACACACCTCCGAGAACTTTTTTTTTAATGAACTCTCGGGTGTGTAGGTTTCCTCACGATGTTTTCCTTCACCAAAAAGCAGTGATAATTAACTTCTAATACGCACATTAATTAGTGGTGCGTGCCTGGGTTTGAACCTCGGAGCTCCCGATTGACAGGGCAATTTTCAACCATTAGGTTATCACTGCGCTGTCCCTGTAGTTCCGGGACCAGAATAGGCCTACGGTACCCTCTGCCTGTCGTAAGAGGCGACTAAAAGAGGCTTCTGGGGTTGCGGGCGGGAAGAGTGGGAGCTTGAACCGTCCGGTCAAGTGACTCCGGGAAGGACGGCGGCATGTGTGGTTGCATGTTGCCGTAAAAACCAGAAGGTGCGGTGAGCAGTTCACGCCCACCAGAGAAGAGCCCGATGGGGCACACGCTGAGGACACCGGCGGCGGTCAAGTGGAGTTCCCGGAGTCCTCTTCGCAGCGTCGAGGTCGGCCACCGGGGGGGTTTTAGTGCGGAAATAATCCCACATAACACGCGTCGCTCCCACGACGTCGGGTACTTTTTTAAAGTTTCCCCCTCGAAAACAAAAAAAAAGGCTATCACTGCTCTTCTAGGTTTATTATGTGTACAATATTATAACACAATTTATTACGGCGGTGTTCTTAAGGTACTAGTTCCTTTAAAAGCAAGTACTTTCTCTCAAGGAGACAATATAAATAGATGATAACATTTTTATTGGCATGAAAATTGATAAAATATAAATAAACTTTATAGTGATTCGACATCTTCTATACATCTTCTAATTTAAATTTTTATTTATCTACAGCCCGTCAAACCGGGACTGTGTGATTTGAATTGATATTTACTGTGAGAGCTGCGGGGTAGTTGAATATAAGGTAAGTGTAGTTAAAATGAAACGATGCGAGAGAATATCAAGTGAAATCATATCATCTTTATGAATTTAGAGGAAATATACATACCTTTTCTGTCATATATAACTAGCCTACTCATGCCCACTTCGTTGAGCATTAATTACTTATATTTTGTTCAATCGTAATGAAATAACCTATAGCACTCTTGAATAGTGTAGTTTTCTGATTTTGAAAGATTTATCATGATCGGTTCGGTATTTCCGAAGATTACCCCTTATAAACAAAGTTACTTTACCTCTTTATAATATTAGTATAGAAGTATTGACTAGCTTGTTCCAGCGGTTCCGCTTGCATCAGCCACGTTAACCATGATAATCGTTATTCCATGTGGTAATAAAATTCGTAAACTATCTGCCAATTTTTAGTAAAATCCGATCAGTAGTTTTTGCATGAAAGAGTAACAAACACATATAGATCCTAACAAACAGACGTCTTAGTAATATTATCGTCTACCTATTATTGTCTCACTGCTGGGCACGTGGTCTTCTCTCGGAATGAGAGAGTTTTAGACCATAGTCCACCGGGCTGGCCAAATGCGAATTGGTGGACTTCACAAACATCCGAGAACTTTTTTTTAAAAAGCTGTTTCCTCACGATGTTTTCCTTCACCGAAAGGAGTGATAATTAATTCCTCATACGCACATAAATCAGTGGTGCGTGCCTGGTTTTGAATCTGGGACCCCCCGATTGAGAGGGCAAGTGGAAACCATAAGGCTATCACTGCTCTGTGCGAAAGAGTACAAACACATATAGATACCTATATCCTAATAAACAGACGCCTTAATATTAGTAACATATAAATGTTCCTATTACACATAAGGTGACTTATAAAAGACAAAACATATACACGACTTGCAAAGTGTCTTAGAAACATTTAATTACTTTGAAATAATTAACAGCGTAGGTTTAAATTCATTTCATGTTCACATTCTCACGTTTAATGAGCGAGATGTGTAAGAAAGTAATTAAATTACTGTTCGTGCTTTTTGGGGAGCGGGAAGTCAGCGGAGAGAATTGCTAGCTCTTTTTTTACAAGATTAAGGTAGCAAATGAGCATGCAGTCCACCTGATTTTAATTGTTCATTGACGCCCATGGACATTAGATGTCCATGGGTGTCAATGAACAAGGCGTTTAAGCAACTTTATATAGAACATGGGAGCTACTTGTCTACCAATTCAAGCTACAGGTGGCCGATATACCTAACTCTCAAACAACGAATGACTTTGTTTAAATATTTGTTTCTGTAAAATTATTGAGAGGTGAAAAAATATACACTAATATGTACTCGTAATTTGTCTTTCCTCATCTTCAATATTTTTAAGGATAGTTGCGACGGTGTTAGACCTGCTGATATTGTTAAAATAAACCTGCTTCTCTATAAACGCACCTTGTCGTTAACAGACCCTTTACATCGGTGTAGGGTGCAAATGAATTCGCCATTATTCGCTAATCGGTTTTAAATGGTTTTCACTAAGCCAGTCATGCCCCGCTTTTTAGGCAAACTGTCATTAATCCGTGAAAAGGAATTCTTATACACCTAATTCCTGCGACAATTCTCATGAAATTGATGTAGCAAATTAAACAGTATCATGCAATAGACGATTTTTATTAGCAACAGATAGTTCCAGAAATCTAGGCATCTGAGGTCACGCATAGATGTAAAGCCACGTCTCAGAGTTAAGTCGGTATGAGATATTCGATATATTCTTAGAAACTCATTCTTAGAAAAAGTCTCCTTTGTGGCTTTGCTATACAATTCAAAGCAAAAAATGTCAGTTTTGCACAGTACTTTATTGTTTAAGGTACTAAGTGTAGTGTCGGTGCCACTAAAGTCGAACTGCGAAAGGTTTAAATAAATTAAAGATCGATCAAGAACAGCTATGCTCAACCTGCGACCCACGGGCCGCATGTGGCCCGCCGGGCCTTTTCATTGGCCCGGCTAAATTTATATTTGGCGACCTTTATTTTTTTGGTCGACAATTTGGAGTAAGTAGGGTTCGCGACCTTTTTTTATTCTTTTTCTTTCGCCCCGGGCAACTTAACCCCACGTCACGCCACTGCTTGCGGCCCGGAATCACTCCGCTGAAACATGTTTGTGGCCCCTACTATAATAAGGCTGAGTACTCCTGATCTAGAATCTCAACCTTTGTTCAGGATCTCTCTCTCTGTGTGTGTGTGTTTACAGATCTTTGTCACTGTCCATATTGGCCTAAACAGTGTGCGCGCACACAATTAAGTAGTCCTATCTCGTACTATAGACATAAATACGCAAACATTTGCAAACTTTTAAAATATTTCAACAACTTCTGTTAAAAGCTTTGTTCGTAAAATTGTCCATTTGAATAATTGAGGGCTGAACTTTATACTTAGCTCGCCACAAGGATGTTCTATCAACCAGACGTGTTCATTCCTTTTTAGAGGATTTTTATACAGAATCTTTTAGAAACGAAAAATAGGACTAGGTGTCTAGACTGTATAGTCTAGGCAAGTGATAATTTTGCATTTTACCGCACTTATTGTAGTGTGAATTTAAGCCTGGTATAAAATATTTTTGAAGTAGATAATATAAGCTAAGCAGGTACCTACTAAATCTTTCCCCTGTAGCTCGCGACTAAAAGAATGGTAGGAGATACGTATACCTATCGTAACAGGTAAATAAAAGGAAACTCGACAGCAGCAAGAGTTGGTGAAACCTCTAGCCAGCGGTCCCGGAAAGAACGACGGTATGTGTGGGCGTTGCGTCGAAAGGATTTATTGAAGTGAAAACTTCTTTATGCACTATTTCGAGGAAGAAAAATTATGGAACAAACTTCACCGTCACTGAACGCTTTCTATGAGCCATATGTATGCTGTGTATATACATATACAATATCTGTGTATAATAAACAGTATACATATAGCTATTAAAACATTAAGGCACAAGACGTGCTATACCCGTGCGTTGTTTTTAAGTTTTCACTTCTAGGTATAGTCCTCACTATTGCCTTTTACTATCAAGAGGATACTGACGAGTCACAGATCACGCGTTTAGGCAGACCACCGAGGGAGTGTAGTGCGTTAAGAATTGCACATATCCCGGTATCTCACCCAATATGACGTATATCTTATGAAAGACATCATATTGGATGAGATACCGGATATCTTATGAAAGTTCTGTCTCGCCACCTGAAAAAAAATCTGGTTATTTTATTTTTATTGTGCTATATATACTAAAAACGTAAAATGTTAAAGTAAATTATTTATTTCTCAGTATCAACTGTCATCTCCAAAAACACTCGTACTTCACTTATGAGTTTTTCAACTAAATCTTCTTCATGTGACCAGATTTCTTTTGATATACCTGACATTACTGCTTGAATATGTTTCCCAATTTTCCTATCAGACGCCAACCAATCGTAAAAGTGGTTCAGGAAGCTTATAAACGGATCTTTGCGCTCACTAAACAAGTGATCCATATCGGAGAGGATTATATGTGCCAATAATATGTCATGTGCAAGTTCTACGCCTTTGTTTGTTTCTATAATTTCTAATCTTACGTCAACAGTCTTCTGAACTGATAACATTAAGTCCTTTGTTGGTGTTCCATTTGTATAAACCATGTCATATAGTATCAATTGAAATTCATGCGCTGTTTTTTCACTTAAATGGTTGTAAAAAGAACTGTCTGATAGAGATTCGTAAAAATACTTCAAGAAGTTACGTATCCTATCTTCTGGCAAGGTCTTCAAGTGAGTTAGAATCTTACCAAGAGCTCGTGTGCATTCGTGTGACTTTGAACAAATTTTAAAATCAGCACATAATTTGATTTCGTATTTCCTTTCTATAAATGTAGTAGCAATAATTATTTTATGAGTCAGTTCCTTTTTCGCTTTACTTTTACCTTCCTCCGTAATTTCATTAACAGACGGAGTAAACACTTCGGACATTTCTTGAAACCTTGCATTGATTTTCTTTATCGTCTGTATCCAGTAGTACGCTTCATTGTCATCTTCAGCTTTACCATTTGCGTCTTCAAGAATATTCCTAATATATTCCAGGCTATTTTTCAATTGTTCATCGTATCTTTCATCGCTAAAATCAGTATGCGAGTCGTTCAGAATGTTTCGCATTGCTTTGGCCAAAATTATGATGTACTCATCGACAAAATGCTGCAGCTTACCATTACAGAATTCCATTTCTTTGCATAGCTGAGTTGACCGTACTAGAAATGTTATTGAATCTTCGATTGGTGTAGGCATCAATGACCGTCTACCGCTTAAGACATTTTTTTCTAAGTAGAATGATAAAGTTTCTATAACATCTCTACCAAGGCTAAGACTTCCTTGCATATTCACTTTTACGCCAGCGACTATGCATGTTATTGCTGGAATAAAGATATAGAGAAAATTTATAATAAAAAAATCTCAATTACATTTGAGGAGTACATATTAGGTATGTATAAATTATTTACGTAGAATTCTATTATTTTTTTTTGATCCACGCATAAGTTTAAACCCTTACAACGAGAGGTCGAAATCCGTTCTAAGCTCCTATTTATATTTTGCCTAACTACGTTTGATTAAAAATCAAACAATTTTAATTAGATATTTTTTTAAGAAAAGAGGTTTTTTCTAATAAATAGGGCATAGTTGTTCTACGTTGAATTACTAAAACTACTTTTATTACAACTACATATAATTGATATTTTTGTCTGTTGTGTATGATATTCAAATTAGCCCGATACCTAGCTTGAAAAATTAATAAATAGGAAACAGATCTCACCTTCTAAACAAAGAAAGAGATTTACATAGTACATAGTAGAAATAAATATTTTTGTCAGTATATAAAATATCAGTAATAATTTTGAGAATCCATAAAATTTTAACGACACATTTTATTACTTGTTGAAAGTAGTAAAATTGAAGTTATTATTTCTGTGGTCTTTCTGTTTCTTCTGTGTGTGTAATTCTACTGAATGAACTAAATAAACTTGTGTTTACTAACAAGTAATTATTTAATATACATAGAAACTTCCTACTGCAGTAGCTCTGTAACCGTAGCGGTATCCTAAATTTTACCATACAGACAGATTTTATTGCCACTGTTGACCATGACTTTTAGTAAGAAATGTATGAATCATTGATTATTTGTTTTTAAGGAACGGTACGAATTTTTTTAAGTTACTAAATATTTCATTGACAATCTATTTTGGATTGATTGAATCTTCTTGTCTTTTTTTATATCATTTCGTATTCGGTATTGTAAGTAATGTGCGCCTAACGCCATCTAGTAGTAATTTGATATTCTAAGTATTGTACACGTGCAATAAACTGTACTGTATAGTAAATAACGAAAATTGAAATAGATTGACATCTTATTATAATTGAAATATTATTTTACTAATTTTAGCGTAAATTATTTAACGTAATATTATTAACATAAATTATGTTGAGCTACATCATTAAGTTTGTTGTTATCTGTACAATATTTTATAATCTGTGATAGCTTTGCGTTTGACAGTTGTTTCCCTCTCCTGTCCGACTCTGTCTTTTTGTTTCGGCCATTTTTGCCGAAAGACTTGTGTTCTGTTTGGGTCACGTATCCTTGCGTGGCCTTTAGATCACAGATTTAAAGTTCAATCAACATGGTGCAGAAGAAGGTAAAAGCCATGTGCGTTTAGTTAATTATTATATTTTAGTGTGAAATAGTTATTTGTGAATTTTGTTGTGAACTTCGTCAACTGTATGTGCGCGATGGTGGTTGTTGTTTTTCGTCATAAAACGTAAATACCACCACTTATCACTGAAACAAATTAGTTTTAAAGCGTTATTGGCTAAGTTTTTGACTATCCCGTGTCTTAAAAAGTTACTAGTGGTTTAATTGAAATATAACCTCTCAATACAAAGCATGATGTTAACTTTTGAATGATTGCCGTGATTACAACTCATTATCACCAAGATCTCTGATTTTAAAATGAAGTATCTAATAAATCCTTCCTTCTAGGATTATTTCTGATGTTTTATTACCTTTTAGCCGAAGAAGAAGGTGGGAAAAAAGGTAGCGGCCGCTCCTTTGGTCGTTAAGAAAGTGGAACCCAAGAAGATTGTGAACCCACTCTTCGAGAAGAGAACAAAGAATTTCGCTATTGGTAAGTACTTCAAAAGCACTTTCGTAGTTTGTTTTTATAATTTTTGGACCAAAATGATGTAAAAATTTGTCCCGAAACTCCATGTGGGTAACAATATCGAGCTTTTTAACACTGATTGGTCCATATTAACACAACATTAATTATATTGCGACAGAATTATGTTTAGCTATTTATAAATCAAGTTATTATTCAACAGGGCAATGTAAAACATTACAAGTGTTAGTTCAGTGAAATGATGTTAATTTTGGATAGACTACACCCCGCTGAGCTGTGAGCTTAAATCATCCTGACAATTCAATTACATAGTAATATTTTACTTTCACATTGTGAAAGAAAGTAATGCTGTTTTATCATCTAAAGAGTAACTGATCACAGCTAAAACACAGGACCTGCCTTGTGCTAGAAATAAGTGTCGCAGTGATACTTCCCCGGTTGAACTATGTTGGTAAACTACCACTTGGTGAACTTCTCTTTAAATTTTGTTTTTATTTTACAAACAACTAGTTGACCTGGCAGACTTTGTTCCGCCTAAAAGTCAAAAATCTAAAATTATCCCTTACTATAATAAGTATATCTTGTACTTAAAAACCTTCCTATTGTGTCGCTCTACCTATTAAAAAAACTGTATTAAAATCCAAAGTGTAGTTTTAAAGATCTAAGCATACATTGGGACAGCCAGTGGGAAGCGACTTTGTTTTATACTATGTAGAGATAACTTAAAATGGCTATACATTATGTATTCAAGAAATTGTAAAGACAAAACAACACAAACACTTATAAAAGTAGCAATATATCACTATATATCTAGATATCATTGGCAGGCCAGGACATCCAGCCGACGCGTGACCTGTCCCGTTTTGTGCGATGGCCCAAGTACATCCGCATCCAGAGGCAAAAGGCAGTTCTCCAGCGCAGGTTGAAGGTGCCCCCACCGATCAACCAGTTCACCCAAACCCTGGATAAGACTACAGGTAACTAACTTTTTATTCTAAACAATTTTAGTTTAAATTGTAGAAAAACAAAAGTATATAAATGTCTCAGGTTTTACGGATATGGATGGATAGGTTGTTTCATTTAAAAATTAATTTCTTACTCCTTATTATAAATAATATATTTACTAATGATAAGGCTACTTAATTGTGGGTAAACCATAATAAAGAACCTCTTAGGTGTGGGGAATTTAGGTTATTTTATTTACAAATCTATTTCTATTTTACATTAATCGAATATTTATCAATATTGAGAATGTAGTTTAGGCCTGATGAGACTAATTAATTGCTACAAAAGAATTTTATTGTTATTTGTTGTTGTACTAATGTTGTTTATATAAAATATAAATGTTACATTCTGAACCATTGGTCATTATCGGTTTTTTATCATATGTCCTGAGTGATTTTTTTATTTAAATGATGATTTCCAAATGCAACTATGAATCACTATGATTATCAAAAAAACATACGAGCTTTTTAACTCTGAAGTATTTTACATGTATGTCATTGTACTATCTTTAATGGCTGTTGTAGTAAAAGGTTCACTATATTTCTTACAGCGAAAGGACTATTCAAGATCCTTGAAAAATACAGGCCCGAGACTGAGGCTGTCAGGAAAGAGCGCCTAAGGAAAGCTGCTGAAGCTAAGGTAAATGTAATGTTTGTGAGCTCATTTGCTAAATGAAGTCATCGGCATGTCCAGCAGTTTCATTTGGGGGAGCTTATAGGCAGTTAGGCATTTCAAGAATTCGGTGGAAAAAAAAACTTCTATTATGAAGTATTCTAGTATTAAGATTTTATGGGGCTTAGGCCGTCTTAGCCATATCGACCATAGCCATTCAAGTTGGTAGAACCAGTGTAGTGTGGTTCGACCGGGGAAGTACCACCGCACACCTATTTCTAGCGTAAAGCATTGCTTGTGTTTCAACAAAGGATGTGGTTGCCAGCAAACTTTCACATGAGGCGATCATCATAGTCCTTGGGAGTAGCAACGCATCAATTGACTTCAGATGGAACCCATGTATTGTAAGAAGTTGATTACAGATGTCCATGGGAGGCAGTGATCACTTACCATTAGGTGGACTGCATGCTTGTTTGCGTTCAGTCAGATAAAAACATTTATTTTTTTACTCACCAAATATTTGCCATAAAAAATATAATTCAATAAATTATAAAATTTTGCAATGTGATGGTATCAATCATGTAAATCTGAATGTGATTTAGAATAACGGAGCATGGGGTGTGGACGAACCCCTATTCCTTCACTTCGGATCTGCCAATGGGTGAAGTGATTTGATTATGTATGAAACATTCTTGTAATGTTTTCCATTAAATGTTCTTATATTTCATTTACGAGTGATCTTAGTAGACTCTTTATACTTGTTTATTTTAATGTTCATTGGCCACTAAAAGATGCAACATAACAAATTTTAAAATTCAGTTGAATCTATTTTGGTCATAATTTTCTTTCTGTAAAAGAACCATTCGAATTGAATAGTATATACTTCCTTTTTCTATTAAACAACACCATTTTAAAATGATGCATAACATTACATATCAGAAGGCCATGAAGACCTCTAACCACCAAGATCTCTGACCATCTCTACTATAGTATATCACCATTTGTCGCAATAACGTAATAATCAAATTGTATTTTTGTTTGTAGGTCGCCAAGAAAGATGAGCCCCCACCAAAGAGGCCCAACACAATCCGGTCAGGCACAAACACAGTGACCAAGTTGGTTGAGAAGAAGAAGGCACAGCTTGTAGTCATCGCCCATGATGTTGATCCTATTGAGGTATGTTTCAGAATTTTTAATTAAGTGTTGTCTTCACATGTGTCATGGAGTGGTCACTATACTAACCTGACATACTATGAGTCCAACAGATATATGATTACAATTCATACAAATATGATATGATGCATGATACAAATATAAGAATTATCTGTTTTGTGTCTGGGTGTTTTTTATATATGTATATGTTTACATTAACAACACCCATAGTACAATACAAATTTCTAGTGTGTGGGACTATCAGTGTGGAAAGGGTTATCGTTCTAAATTACAGATCCTATTATAGTTCCATATATTATAATACCTAATGCTTGAATGAGTATCACACTAATTAGCTTTCTAGTCGGTACATACTTTGTTTGATTAGAATTGTGGGTTTATTTTTCATATCCTACGATAAATAGTAGTTATTATGTAGATGCTCCATAAAACAAAATAGTTTACAGTATGATGGCTGTGATGTAAGAATTTCTTCACCTGAGGCTGTAGATATTAATAAAATCCGCAGACTGTATGAAGACAATTGACTCTGAGCCATCATTCATACTTCAAATAATGCAAAGAGTTTAAGACACTGATTTTCTCAAATAACCATTGATTTTCAAAATCAATGGTTAATTTTAATATGTTTTATTCCTTTTTATTTCTTTTTGTATGGAAGACTTCTAACCTGACCCAATTGGTTTGCTGAAAAAAGGCACAGGTTACATCAACACACCAACACCGTAACAACTGCTGACCAACCAACTACCTATGACCATCACTAGTAACACCACCACACCTTACATTGCTCATTTTTTGTAGATTAGTTAGGATTTACACAGTAAGTGGTTCCTATTAAGCACAAAGCTTCTATGATTTCTAATAAGCGTATTTTTCTCGTTTTCCAGCTGGTACTCTTCCTGCCCGCCCTCTGCCGCAAGATGGGCGTGCCGTACTGCATCGTGAAGGGCAAGTCCCGGCTGGGAGCGCTCGTACACCGCAAGACCTGCACATGCTTAGCTCTTACACATGTTAGTATTGTTTTGTTTGCAAAACTTAAGAAAATTTATGTGGCGTGTGTCATAGCTATTGAAGAAGCATATAGTGATGATTTATTTGCTATCTGAATGCCATGAGGATAGCATATCTACCACCAATATAGATTAATCTGAGTATGTCTTCTTCTATATGTTATGACCGTCAAGAATAAAAAAAATATTTTGTATGTTTTATAAGCAGAAGTCTAAGCTTACTAAGGGGTTAGACTAGGGTTGTAATTTGATTATGGGATACGCAAAGGAAAATTTGTAGTTTTAATGTAATTTTTATGCGGATGTATGAAGCGAAAATTACGTGATCTGATTGACGATACTGCTAATTTCTTCATGTCAATCTGTATGATACATTGTCACGACTAAATTCTACAAAAAAAGTTCACAGTGCTAACTTACTATCTTTATGTGTCATAATTAAAGACAATTTAAATCACATCAATTTATTTGTGAATAAGGTAACATGGTATTCAAACATTTTTGTTTAATCGCTTATTCTGCCACAGAGTGGCTTACAGATATATATTAAATAATTTAAGTTATAATTTTAATATATTATAAATAAATTTAATAAAAGTGTTAAAAAAGGAATACAGCATATTCAGAAATAGAATCCTTTTGAACCTAACTCAAAAAGTTAAGATTGTTGCCAAACATTAAATTAAAAAGTGACTAGCGTTAGCTTAAGTGAGTAGCTAGACGTTTAATCCAAACTGGAGATTAATTATCACAACATTCCCAGGTGGAATCCGGCGACCGCGCCGCGTTCACGAAGGTGGTGGAGGCCATCCGCACCAACTTCAACGAGCGGTACGAGGAGCTGCGCCGGCACTGGGGCGGCGGCGCGCTCGGCAACAAGTCCAACGCGCGCATCGCCAAGCTGGAGAAGGCGAAGGCCCGCGAGCTGGCGCAGAAGCAGGGCTGAGCTAATAAACTTTAATGTCTAAGTTATTGTTTTATTTTGTGATACCACTGTTGTTTTATTTTTTGAAGTGACTATTGTAGATCCCACGGTTAATCCTCTTCTAGCGGAACCTTTTATTGATTTCGCTGTGAAAAATATAGTAAGAAGTTCCAACTTAGTTCTCAGTTCTCATTAGTTCTCACTATTGGCGAATGCAAAATTGCAATTTCGGAAAATTAGCTTTTAGCTAACTTCATGTGGAAAACTTCACAAAAAGCTTGGGTCTGCTTTCAGATCACAGTTCCAACCGATGATGAATTTAAAGCAGTTTATACCCTTGGTTTTGAGCACACACTTGTGACCACGTTTTTGTCTTGAGATTATTTTTATACAATTTGTACAAGAACATCTACGGGAGCTCTTTTGAAAGTTCACCAGGAAAACTGAGGGACATTGTTCACGTACCTGTTAAAACTTTATATTTGGGGGTTTGAGTAAGGGGGACGAACCCAAACCATGTAACTATTTCAAGGGGTCTCCCCCTTGAAATAGTTACGTGGTTTGGGTTCGTCCCCCTTACTCAAACCCGATATTCAAAATACCACGCTTTTGGGGTCTCGGGAAAGGGTGGGGTTTGAAGTTTTCGTCACGAAGTAGTAGTGATGTAACCAATTGCTATTATTTTAACATTCGTCAATACGAATATCCCTTACCGACATTCGCGCGACACATTTTTATATGAGGCAACCATCTTAGTCCTTGGGAGTAGCAACGAATGTGTGATTGACTTTAGATAGACACCGTGTTCTATATGAAGTTGCTCACAGGTGTCCATGGGCGGCAATGATCACTTAGCATCTAGTGGACTGCATACTCTGTCATTTTGCTAATTCAATCTTATAAAAAACCCAAGATCGTTGATGGGTCAAACTGAACGTGTTGCTCCCATCGGGCTCCTCCCAGATGAGTGGCTGGGCTCTACCGCTCCGTCAGGTCTTTACGACGATATGCGACCACACATACCGACTTCCTTCTCTGACCGAACGATTCGGGCTCGCACTTTAGCCGCCCGCGACCCCGGAAGCCCCTTTTAGTCTCCTCTTACGACAAGCAGGAGGACCATAGCCCTATTCTGGTCCCGGAATTACAGGAAAGCGTTTTCTAGACTTAGCAGCATTGAATTCTTTGATTACATTAAATTACATTGGTATAGCACAAATAAAGTGGCCAAAATTTACCTATCCGCGCTTCCAGGGGTGTCAGGATGTTACGCGCATCTAGTGTTAATTTACTACTGGCCGCTTTAGTGTAGTTGTAAAAAATAGCAGATTTGTAGCAAAGTCACATTCAATAAAAAATCTTACATTTATATTGTTGATAAAACTTTTCATCAACATGAACTATGTTGGACAGAATAAATACAGAAAAAATATGGGATCTACTTTTAAATTAAAAAAATATTACACTAGACGTTTGAGCGACAGCGCCATCTAATGTTTAAGTAAGTAATATTTCAAGTTTATATACATTTACTAACGTCCACTTCTACAGATGTCACTATTTTCTATCTTATATTATTCAACATAATACCTAACTTTTTTGGATTAATTTTTTACACTTTTGATGTAGATGTTATAGTTATTATTTCCACGTCAACCCATTATTGTCCTATTATTTTATTTTCTGTTCTCAAAACCTTCAAAAGGTACCTGACGCTGTGGGAGCGGCGCGGGTTATGTGGGATTTTAGTGCACTCACCCCCCCCCCCCTCCGGGGGCCGTCCACGGCGCTACAAAAAGGACTCTGGGATTTCCAAAGGAACGTAATTGGAATCCTTTGAGCGCGTTACCCCTCTGGGTTCCTCCGAGATGGGCTACTGGGCTCACTGCTCCGTCTAGTCTTTACGACGCTATACGACCACACATACCGCCGTCCTTCTCGCGGTCGCCTTACCGAACGGTTCGAGCTCCCACTCTAGTCCCCGCAACCCCGGAAGCCCCTTTTAGTCGCCTCCTACGACAGTGGATGCCGTAGCCTTATTCTAATCTCGGTACTACATTGACCGATTATCCTACGGCTGGGTACGGGTGGTCCCATCTCAGAATGGGAGAGTTTGGTGGATTTCGCACACCTCTGAGAACTTTCTTTTTAAAAGAACTCAGGTGTGTAGGTTTCCTCGCGATGTTTTCCTTCATTAGGCTATCACTGCTCTACGTTATTAAACCAGATATACTTACTTATTTTTCTGCATTATCAATGAGGTGAAGTAGATTTGAAAAGAAAAAAACCCTAAACGCCTTTATCTGGACCATATTATTTGGCAAATACATAGGTACTGCATTTTCTATTGCGGCTACATAAATGTTAAATGACTGTGAAGTGTGAACTCCGTATAGTAAACATTTTACCTACTTGAAACTAAAACTTTTAACACATGACTCGTTTGAGAACTAAGGGCCAGCCCACACGTTGGGGAACCAGAATTAAAGTCACTACTTAAAGTTTGATAATTTGACCAATTGTATTTTAAGAATGCCAAGCATAAGCATGCATTCATTTCGGTATAGTTACAGAAATTATTAAAAATCAACAGCCGATCCATACTAGTGTTTTATAGTGGGTTGTAACCCTCGGTGGTCACAAATGCCTTTTAAGTGGTCACGAAACTATTTAGAGGAACAATAGATATTATATTAAAGTCCAAAGAAATATATTAACTAAGATGATTAGTAAAGGCGTTGAATCTGTGTCTTTGTTAATAGGTTGTGGTTACTTAATTATATATTTAATCTGCACATTTCTATGATAAATTAATATGTTCTAAAGATAAGATATTCAGAAACATCGGAGGGTACAGGTCGTTAAATACACAAGAATATTTTTTCTTAGTAGGTAAAAGTGTCGTTCTACAAAAATGATTGTAAAACACTGCTTTACAGTTTGCTCTTGTGGCTAGTTTGTTCTCAAAATACTATTTTCTAATTGTATAAAGGCAATAGTCCTAAAAATACTGCGTATGCTGAGTAATTTGAACAACCAGTACTAGATTCATCTTTATTGAAAACTGTAGCTACGAAAGGTTCATTTGGACGGTACTACACATCTATTTCTAGTGAAGTTCCGGTGGAAGCATACGGATACCGGGTTAGGTAAATATCTCAGAGCCAGATGTACCACAGCGTCAAAATGTAATCAAACGTGTGAATTGTGTCGCTGCTGCTTTTTGTAATTGCGTTGTGTTTCTAAAATGTTGATTTGGTAGCGTTGTTGTCATCGTTCGACACCGGCGAGGAAACAAGCGCGTGCGCATATGCGCATTGTCATTGTGTCGGTGCAACTTTGTGTCTGCGATTAGTTTACTAGTTTATGGTCGGCCACTAGTTTACGGTGTCGATGGAGTTGGCGTTGGGGTTGCGACGTCGTCAGCCTCCAAAATGTGGTGCGTGTGAACAGTCTTATTCATTTTTAATTCCGTATGTATAATTGTATAATAATTGTATAATTCTTAATTACTTACTATGGAGTTTACAGTCATTTAACATTTCTGTAGTCGTAATGTAAAATGCAATATTTACAAAATGATACTCTCAAGATAAAGACGATAGTGCAGTAAATGTCTGTACTTATAGGTTTGATAACCGGATACATTTTTTGTAAATACCTAAGAGACGTGAAGCTGCATTTTATTCTGTTTAAGGAGATTAACTGCAGTCAAGTTATAGCAATTATAACCTAATCTAACGGATGTAGGTACTTCATTTATAGGATTTGGTACATAAAAAGTGAAAATCCTTTTAAAGGTGGTAGAACCAGTGTAGTTCGACCGGAGAAGTACCACCGCCACACCTATTTCTAACGTGAAGCATTTCTTGCGTTTCGATTGAAGGGTGTGGTTGCCGGCACACTTTCACATGAGGCGACCATCATAGTCCTCGGGAGTAGCAACGCATCTGTCATTGACTTCAGATGGAACCCATGTTCTGTATGAAGTTGATTACAGATGTCCATAGGCGGCAGTGACCACTTACCATCAGGTGGACTGCATGCTCGTTTGCTACTTCAGTCAGATAAAAAAATGTATAACGACTCCGCTATCCGTATGTTTGTAATCAGGTTTGATCCCATGAACCGTGAGAGCTGGACGATTGTTTTTTTTAAAGACGATGTATTTCTGTTGTCGCCATGACAATAAATTCTAAATATTTATTTATATGCAGTATTTTTTTCTTTGTATTGTAAAGCTGCTTAGCCCTCCTACGCACTAGCGGTTAACCGCGCGGTACGCCGCCTACCTACGCCGCGGTTGAAATTTTGGGGCCATTTTAGCCTAAGAGGGTTTACATATTCGTCTGATTTCCGAGCAGCTCGTCTCTATCTGTGGCGAGCTTCGTACTGTCGACTGTACACATACAAGTTAAGCGAACGCTCGGCCGCGCTACATGGTAGGCGGAATAGGGAGTGTTAGGATTTTTTGTTACGGAATTTCTTGATTCGGTCGCCGCGCTCAAAGCCCGCCATATAATCTATGCAATAGCTTAGATCTGAATAAAATAAATATTTAAGGAGGACCCCTTGTTGTAGGTGCAACAAACTTGCTTTATTTTCCCGCGAAAAAACGCGACAGCGTGTTGACAAGTTCAGCGTGTTGCCAAGTTGTATAAAAAGATATTCGTCTCATCCAACAAACGAAATATTTTTGCCGTTTTTGTAGATAATGACACGGGATTCTGCGTGCGCGAGACCGACTTTAACTTGACCGTTTTTATGGTAAGTTTTGACCTTCTTTCAATAAAAAAAACATCTAATGCAAAAAATATTTTTCGCAAATAAGTTAAGTTAGGTTCTTCCTTTAATAAGAGTGCAGATTTGAATCTGTCACGAAAGATGGCGGTTGACTATGGGTGGCAAAGACCACTTTCTACCAACTACACCGCAACATTATTAGAAAAATCCAACATTAACTTGACATCAGCTAACGCAAATCTAGTGCCTACGTTACGTTGCTTAGTAGATGTGCATTTTTCGTAACTTTCTGAGTCGAGGCCGTTTCAAAGTTAATGAGTTCCTTTACACGCGACGCCGCGTCTGCCTGGCGGCACCACGGAATTACTGCGTTTCATCTATGCATAATTTACATCCTGCCTACAAATTATTCTAGTTTATTTTTATATTTTAGTCCTTGGTAAGCAAGGGTTAGGTTTAACTAGAATCGTTACTTAAGACCGTAGAATTTAATGTGGTCTTTTCCGATTAATGATACCGAGACTAGCATACAGCATTATACTTGATGGTAAGCGGTTTCAGCCGCCTATGAAAAACAATTAGTAACATCATATAGAACAGGAGTTTTATTTCATGTTTCTGCGTTTAAGCAACTAACGCGAAATGATGACTGCGTTTCCATCTAATAAGAATATAATATGGAATTTGAATGTTAGGCAATTGAAGATAGGACAAGGCAGATAGTTCCTAGTTGTTGATTGAGATGTTCATGCAAAGGTATATTTCACTTTCTGTACCTATAACTAGGTAGAAATATTCAAGTCTATAAAAATAATTTATTTGCTACCGGTTTATTAACCCTTTTTTTTGTTCTCAAGGGGGAAACCTTCAAAAGGTACCCGACGCCGTGGGAGCGACGCAGGGT
Organism: Spicauda simplicius; assembly: GCA_949699795.1. Taxonomy (NCBI): domain Eukaryota; kingdom Metazoa; phylum Arthropoda; class Insecta; order Lepidoptera; family Hesperiidae; genus Spicauda; species Spicauda simplicius. The sequence continues at coordinate 19,537,191 of OX453060.1, read as the reverse complement.
TATGTGGGATTTTTACCGCACTAAAACCGGTGGCCGTCCTCGCCGCTGAAAAGGAGGACTCCGGGATCTCGAAACGACTTCAACCGGAATCCTCCGAGCGCGTTGCCCCATCGGACTCCTCCCAGATGGGCGGCTGGGCCCACCGCTACGTTTAGTCTTTACAACGGTATGCGACCACACATACCGCCGTACTTCCCGGGATCGCCTCACCGAACGGTTCGAGCTCCCACTCTAGCCGCCTGCAACACCGGAAGCCCCTTTTAGTCGCCTCTTACGACAGGCAGGGGATGCCGTAGCCCTATTCTGATCCCGGAGCTACAGGGACGACCGGTTTATTAACCCCTACTCGCACATTCTCGATAAAATCATGGTGGTGATGGTGGTGCGTTTGAAAACGAACCACAAGGGACTTTACTTACCACTTTTATTAACATTATTTAAGTACTAGTGATATAACGAGTATTCGCATTCGCGAATTCGCAAGAGTTGTGCGAATATATTGTGAATATTGAATTGCAGGGTTTTGTAAAAAAAAGATCACCAAACTTGTACAAATGTAATTTCACAACAAGTTGCCTGCAAAATTTATATCCTCCGGCCCCTACACCATAAAGTGAAAAAAAAAAACAACATCCGAGTTCGCGAGTTCAAATAATAAGATTCTTCACTATTAAAAATTGTAAACCATTAATTGTAAATTCAACTTTATTCTGAATAAATTGTCGAAAATTTGCGTTCCCGATTGCGCTCATCCCATACACTCCCACATCACCAAATTCAAAATCTGCATGACCATCACCATACTGCCAAGATATAGAGCGCAATGCACCACCGTTATACACATATTTCATCACTTTCGCCATAGAAGGAATGACACCATACAAAGGAGCCGAAGTAACTAAATTTCTATTCCTTCTCCTTCTCCTATTATTTTTTGTTTGGATGCAGATAACACATACAAATTTAAGTATATTTTCTACATTTGCTATTTGTGTAAATATTTTATCCCTTTATTTTGTCTAACAATTATGCCCAAAGCAAATCGCCGCTGTTTATAAACCTCCAACGGAAGTTAAATTGAAACTTGTAATTGCTTTAAAATGTTCTATTTTACTCGGTAATGTAAATGACAAACCGATCATAATTTTCAGCTCCAGCATAATTAAATTCATAAACGTAATGGAATCAGTACCTATAATTCCATCTAAGGTTTCTTTATTTATAAATTACTACATTTTAATAAATTATAAATTATTGCATTATTTATAATTTATTATTACAGTTCAACATCTATTGAGCCCCTTAGAGGATAAATAATCTACAATTTTTTTTCATAAAAAGAAAGAACTCGTTGCATATTAGAATCATTTTAATAAATCACACTTGACTTTTCATCACGTGTAGTTTTTTCCTCGTGTCTTAATAATTATTTCTCACGTCGTAATAATTCTGCCTTTTCATCCTTCGCATTTTCAGGATTTCAGCAAGCTGGAGCGAAGAAATTATCTTCCTTCGACCTTACTGAAATCCTTCTTGACCAAGCTTCCTTTTTCAGCTCCATTATGTTACGAAATCCTATGCCAAATTTCACACTTCTAGCTTTCGGTTTAAAATAAAAATTGTTATTCAATGTGGAATACTCTTTATGATATTATCGTATCCTACGGGGAAACGGAGAACCGTTGTTCTAGGGCACCTAGGCGAAGTCCCTTTCCGGCAGCCCGTATCCACTAAGACTTGGATCATTTTAATATTTAACGGGTAGGTACTCACGATATGCGGTTTTTAAATTCTTTTCGAATTCTTTTTGCCGATATTTCGACCCAGTTGCAAGGATCCTTGTCACAGCGAAACTGCGGTGGCGGGGAGACACCGTTGACAAGCTCTAGTGATTAACCTATCTACCCTACGTCTAGTTCGTTTTTCTTTTTTAGGTTCCATATCATGACACACTACACTAACTGTATCCTTACGCACCGAACTTTGAACTCTATGTGAGTTACATAAACTACTTAGTACCCCTTAAATATTAAAATGCGTCAATTCCGCGATAGTATTAGTCTAAAATCAACACTTGGATCGTTGAAAAAGGTTTGTGCTAATAATATATATTAGTCATATTTTAAGAAATGTTAATGCATTTTAGTATATTATGTAATTTGCATATGCCATGGAGCGAACGTGCTGACTGTTAATAATCAAATTATGTTTAAAATAAATCCAATTATAGCACAGAATGTTTGTAGGTGTACAGCGCGGTAATATACTTCAATAGAAATACACGTTGCAAGCTAAATTTTTGTGTACCTACATTCCGATAGACTGTGAATCTATAAAAACAACCGCAGTAAAATCTCGCCATTAAATGTGTACCTACTACTAAATTACGGAACTTGTATACGGTTCTTCTATGTATGCCGGTTACCGCATCTAAGTTTGTTTTTAAAATGTAGGTATGTCGGCGCAACACCGCGTATTTATGAAAACACGTCGCCGAAAATAATTATTTTAGTTAGTTTAAAGATCGAAAATTGTTTGTTTATTAAATTAGCAATATTTAGTGATTTTAAGAATTGTAATTAAGTTTACCCTCCATAAATATGTTATTGTCATCTTACTAAACATTGTTATAAAAAGGCGAGCGCCTGTCGGTAGAAAAAGATTCTTGTTTAACCGTCGAAGCGATCGGACCTCCTAAACTGTGTAAAAATAATCGAATAAGTTTATTCTTGTGTTTTACTTGAAATCTTCAAAATTGGACACTAATGAAGACACCTCGACCTTCCTGACGTCACACTTCAAACATTCATTTCGTTATGTATATTTTACTTAGGTACATAACGCTTTTCGCACAATTTGCCTTTTTTCGTGGTTGCCGGCACACTTATAAATGAGGCGACCATCATAGTTCTCGGGAGTAGCAATGCATCTGTGATTGACTTCAGATTGAAGCCATCTTCTGTATGAAGTTGCTTACAAATGTCCATGGGCGGCAGTGTCCACTTACCATCAGGTGGACTGCACGCGATGGCTACCGGGGGGTTTTAGTGCAGTAAGAATCCCATATTACCCGCATCGCTCCCACGGCATCGGGTACCTTTTGAAGGTTTCCCCCCTCGAAAACAAAAAAAAAGGTCGATCTACCAAAACAAAGTTACAAAGAAAAATATTATAGCGCTTTATGAGAAGATTTAAAACTTTATACTGTAAAGAAATATTGCTTTTTATATAAACCGAAGCCGGATACGATTACTCATTGTCAACAATCAACAAAATGATCAAAGGTAGATACTTATATAAACTAGGGGCATAAACATAATCTAAAAATAAGATCTGTCTGAGTTTATCTTTTAATAGTTTCGCGAGTAAATTACCGCCCGTTTAATTTCCATTCGCTTTGGTAGATGAAAAATAACATTCACTGTCGTGTCTCCGCGTAGAGTTACGCGAGATGCGAGAATATCGCTTCACAATTTAATGTAGGGAGACTAATAACATCAAACAGAGACTGTGGAAGTTGTAGGTCCCTTCATGGCACTACTGCCAATGTTTATTTATTTTTTATTTATTTAATTTTTGAAACACCTTAAAGTAAGGGTTACAAGGGTAAACTTAATGCCTAATGGCATTCTCTGCCAGTCAACCCTGGGTGATAGCGATAATTTGTGGTAGGTATATAAAAAGTAAGTATAATCTATTAATTGGTAAAATATACAATATTAAAAATATTAATATATATTTATATAGTTAATATAATAATATAATAAGTAATATATAATTGTAAAAATACATACATATAATACATAATACATATAATACAATAATAAATCAAAGAATTGAAATGTTAATAGACTCATGACTGTTGAAAATAATATTCCCGTAATGTTGTTTTTGCCTTATAACAGGGGCATAAAGCGATGCTGTACTTTGTTTTGAATCGTGTGTTAAAAGAGAAGCTTCAACAAGCAGTTTAGTAAACAGAGTATTTCTTTGCGCAATTATGTCAGCCAGATCAGTCAAAGAAAGGCATTCGCCATAGCTTCAAGGCAAAATTATCAAGCTTAAGTTCCTTTAGCTGCCTATAACAGTTGAAGTTGCCGTTGACTTACGAAACAAATAGGAGACAGATAGAGGAATAGAGGACTTTTTGAAACCAGATGGCTGATGGATGGATAAAGGATGATGCCGCTGATCTCAACTCTGAACTAGGTGTTGTGGCAAAACTCAAAAAATACAACTCAATTAGAGAATTATCATACTAATATTATAAATGTAAAAGCGCTCTCTCATTCTCATGAGAATATCGATGTTTCGTTAGTTGATACATATTTAGTAGTTCCAGACGTTGTTAATAGATGGCGCTAGTAAAATTCATTTGCAAGTTCTGAATCACGCTTTCTTCTTTCTTTCTTTCATAATTCTTACGAAATTTTCATTGATTAAGGACTTTTGATAGATTTTCATTTTCTCGCTAATCTTTACCCACTAATGTTATAACACATTCCTAACGTCGGGGAACTAATTCGTTACGCTTCAATTTGAAGGCAAAAACTTCAGTTTTCGACGAAAAAGCTGCATTGTTATTGGAACCAATTATTATTCGTTCATGTAAATTGTAATGTAATTATTAGTTTCCCAGAACAATGGGTAAAAAGTTTTGTTTAAATTCTTTATAGATTATCATAAACATCGTTAATTTATTAGCAGCAAGCTCTTATTAAAAGCTTTGCAAAATGCATATTGGCCTTAAAATTTGTAGTGTAAAGAATTATACCTAATGTTTATACCGTTGGTACAGGTTTGATTTCGCGGCATGTACTCTTTCGGAATATTACAATGTTAAATTAATACTTAGGCAAACGAACCTTTCGCAGCTCAACTGCAGAGGCACCTCCGTCACCCTGATCTTTCAGCTTTGGCTTTATAATAGCGATCTAACGTTGCTACAGTAATAAGTGCTTTTTAGTTAGATACTTTGTATTTATTAAACCATATTAATACATTATTTATAGAGTACCTAATGAAAACATATTCAAATCAATTAATTGAATGACATTGTTTAAGTTGATCTTCACATCTTTTATACAATTGTTGCCGCAATGTAATAGTCACAGATATTTATTTAGACAAGTATACGACCTACTTCGCTACATTGTGATAACGAAAAAAATTATACTTTTGTTTGTTTCCAAGCGAGGCAGAAAAATATATTAGCTGTTAATATAGCTCAGTGTAGCCTAAACAATACTTCAATGCAACATTCATAATAATATTTTAATAAGGCTTCATGCTCATCCAATTATTTATTCCCGGAGGATAAAAGAGTCGGCCACGATGTCATTAAAAAATAAGGTTAAGTGTCGCGGGTAATCGACGTAAATTGCTTTTAATTGCATATACGTAACTAGCCTGTGTGTAATTATTTAAATTTAATAACTAACAAGGGATCGGCGTTCCCTCTACGCACGCGCGGTCCCCTCAAAAAATATCAGGTACAGATGCGTCCATAGGTTCACTCAGTCGTCGTAAAGCAAAGGACGCGCAGGCGTGCTGGCTGTAAGCGAATAAAATCATTTGCCTCTTGTAAGAAAAAATGAACCGTCATCTAATCCCGCCAATAATTACGTCTGAATTCAAATATGGCCATTGAAAACTATGTTTGCGTGACGATTTTTGTAAGATGGCCGAATTACGAAGTGTGTAAGTTCGCGAGTGCCGTGTATTGACTTTTCGTGTTTTGTTTAGTGATAATTGTGATAGCGAGTGATGCCAAGTGGTTATGGGTGTGATAATGACAACTGTTTATGGGATTGGATTGTTCATTGCGGCAGACTCTATGGTAATATATTTTTTTTATAATATTTATTTTTCAGCCAGCCACAAAAATATCACTAAAAATATGGATTAAAAGGATTAAGCTGAGGAAAAATCTAATAAAAAATGTATATTAAGAAAATAAGATTTGATATCAGCGGATATTAATAAGCTAACATTTAATTACATTAAAGTCTCACATTTCAATTTAAAAAACGTAATTCAGTTTCTAAACAGATTATTATTCATAAATTTATTTAAACAGATTATTATTCATATTTTATTGATTTAATTCGAAGCTAATCGAAAATGCATATGCAAACTACATTTACCCAATTTCACCGAAAAAATAAATAAATTGCTTAGAGTTTTATCGCGCTGATAAGAAACTAATCGAAAATGCGTACGGTTTAATTTGCTCTACATTCGCCCATTTTTTTTTTTGTAAAACAATTTTCTATTCCTATGGAAATTTTAAGCCACCGATGCCCATGGATATCTAAATAGGGCAAATCCTATTTTAGGTCGATTACGCAGGTTGTCTTTTTATATATTTGTATGTGTCTATATATTCATACATATCATAACTTTTTTATATTTATATCTAACAATAAGGCAGTCGGCCTACGTGATTAAAAATGAATGCATCGTCTCTAAAGAAGAGCCCTTTTTGCATCTTTCTTGAAGAGTCACATGTCATAGTGCCCCGGGAATACCCGAGGAGGAAGCTCATTCCACAACTTGCATACGCGGCAGGAAAGAGCGCGCAAAGCGAACCGCGGAGGAACACCACGAGTCCAATTGATGTGGATGACACATCTTTCGGTGCGTTGCGCGATAGTGCTTCTGTGGATGGCTCAAGCTCGTATCGTTGTTTCACATTTTTCTTCTAATCATAAAAAATATTGTTAAACTTGTTCAAAGCTTACACTGTCGTAAGACAGAATGTGATTTTGGCGGTACATCGATCAAAGTGTATAGAGAAACCATTTAACTGGACGGTAAAGTATCGAATTACATGGTCTTTACTGAGTGTACCTCTCTATCACATTTTTTTAGCTCTCTTTATGAAGGAAATATCTATTTTTGGTATTAACATTAATTATCCCCATTCTTAAAATAGTTTGATACGCGGTGGGTGCATTCTCCGGTCTGACATCTGAAGATGAATTGTTAATCTGACTGTGGATTTTTTGCGTATTCGTATATAACAACACAAAAACATCCTAGTTTAAGAGTATGAGTGTATGTCAAACAGGGGTTCTATCTGAAATCAATAAAAGTTGCGTCGTTACTTTTGAGGACTAAGACGGTCGTCTCATAATATGATACGGTAATTACCCCCTCCAGCGATTGGCCTTTTTTATTTTTTCTGTTTTCTCTAAAAAAACAGTAACGCATACACTAATGTCTGCCAAACTGTGCAACAGTATAACGGCAATTAAAATATTACTTAACATACCATCATTCGATGCGACATGTTATTTAATACATACTCGTACATACATTTAGATAAGTACTCACATATATTTAGATAAAAAGGAGACAGAGTAACGTAATGTTGAGTTTTCAAATTGACAGACAAGATGAAAAATGTTTGGTACAAGCAAATGGCGATTAATCTGGCAAATAAAAAATGTTAAGCATTTAAAAATAGACTATATTTTGACGAAATCACTTCAAAAATTCAACCTCGGCGTTGACCGTGGCGTGTGATGTAATGTTTCAATGAACTCTGTAAGATTGGTTGAGTGGTTTTAAAAAGTAAAATCGAAGCAGGGATCGAAGAGTGGGATGAATTTTAGGCATTTTCATCTGATTTAAGCCAAACGAGCAAGCAGTCCTCCTGATGGTGAGTGGTAACTCCCGCCCATGGACATCTGTAAGCAACTTCATATAAAACATGGATTCTATCTGAAGTCAATCACAGATGCGTTGCTACTCACAGGAACTAAGATGATCGCCTCATATCAAAGTGTGCCGTAACCAGACCCTTCCATCGAAACGCAAGAAATGCTTCACGCTAGAAATAGGTGTGGCGGTGGTAACGTCGAATTACAATCCTACCATCTGGTATATACCTATATATTAATTTCTGATCTGAAACATGTGGTGAGACAGTTAAACTAATTTATAGCGTTCCGACTTAGTACTTAGAGGTAGCATCTGTAACCAGCCTCAGGTATAACTCTGATCTTATCTTGGCTTAATTACAGATGTCAATTGTCGGCACTGGCCACTTATCAGCAGGTGGACTGCATGCCTGCTACTCTTATACTATAAAAATTCTTGAAAGTTCTCTAAAAAAACTTCTTAATGGTTTGTGAAATTTACAATTTCACTCCCACACAGCACTTTTGGTTTATCAATTAAATATAACGTGTTGATGAAGGTGAATTCTAAGAGTTAATTTCTGATACAAAGCATCTGTTGGCACTTTGATAACGGTTACAACGCGACATGCCATTTGGGCAGTATCAACTTACTGAGACCTTGTCAAAATTTGTAATATAAGCGGCCACCTAAGTCAACAGAAGCAACAAAACTTTTGTGATTGATTTCAGATAAAATAGTTCTATATCGATATCCAGCGGCGATAGTGACAACTGACAATCATAGAGACGTTGCGGCTTCCGAGGACAAAGGTCGTCGCCTCAAATAAAAGTGAGTCGGCTACCACACTGCACTGCTGCACCACTATGCTATAACGAGAAGAAGCTATTGCGTTTCGATACAAAAACGCAATAGCTGCTTCACGTTAGAAATTGGTATGGCGGCAGTATATACCCAGTCGAACCGTATACCATCTCCGTATACCAGCTCTACCACCTTAAAACTCGTATAGGATCGTCAACCCATTATTTTCCCTCTGCTGGGCATGGGTCTTCTCCCGGAGTGAGAGAGTTTTAGGCCATAGTCCACCGCGCTGGCCAAGTGCGAATTGGTGGACTTCGTACACCCCCAAGAACTTTTTTTAAAAGAACTCACTAGGTTTTCTCTCGATGTTTTCCTTCACCGAAAAGCAGTGATAATTAATTCCTAATACGCACATAAATCAGTGGTGCGTGCCTGGGTTGGAACCTCGGACCTCCCGATTGAGAGTTTTGGCAAGTTTCAACCATTAGGCTATCACTGCTCACCTTGAAATTACAATCAGATAGAAGACGACACCACTCCGGTGTCGTCGTCTACTTCCAACATTTGAATAGGATTTAAACCAGCTTTCAGAGTGGAAGAGCCACGTTTTTACCACTGAGCTTCCACAGACGTTGATGTTACACAATTCCGTCGCCATTTCCTAGCAATTTGCGTCCAACTGTCGTTATGCCCTCAATTTCAGTAAGTCATAGCGCCGTATCAAATCCCTGTTCAAATATACAAGCAATGACCTATTTCTGGCCTTGAATTAGTATAGATGTGTAATAGTAATATTTGAGTGCTGCTGAATTTAAGTACTCGTAATATGAAATAAGATAAGTTTTTCTGTTATGTTTGATATGCTTTTGATACCGACCCGGTGTTCTTTCTAGTTAGAACAAGTGATTCGACTGCACTCATCATTGGCATACCTTAAATTACCTTGGGTAGGTTTCATTGCTGGCTAACTTTCAACTGGAGAGAAGCAACGTATTTATGATTGATTGGTAAAGTCCGTGTTCTATATAAAGTTTCTTCCAGGTGGATATTGGTGGACTTGGGTGTCAGTGACCACTTATCATAAGGTGCATTGTATTGCTTGCTACTTTCATATTATAAAAAAAGGCGAAACTTCGACACAGTTTTGCCGTGACCACGAGCCATGCAACTAGGTCGAAATATCGGCAAAAACAATTCGAAAAGGATTCAAAAACCGCATATCGTGAGTACCCGTTAAGTATTAAAATGTGTCAATTCCGCGATAATATTAGTCTAAAATCATGTGTATGCCAATTTTATTCATCTCTACAAATACTTCCAAAGACATACATGTCTTTGTTATTTCAAAGAATCAGCGTGTTTAGATCTATCTCGCCAATGCCTAAAATCCGTGAAATCGAAACGGTCACGCCGAAACTCATATAAGGTTTCCTAAGAGAATTGCGTATTTCGTCTCTCGTTTCCGAACGATTGCGACTTCTAATCATAAAACGTATGACAGATAAGGGGAGAGTAAACGGCTTAGAGGTATAACACGTGTTATTGAGAGATAACACTATTTCAGAAATATATGAATTGTACGGCTGGGATCCCGTAACCGATGGTACTTAAACATGTTAACTGATTCTTGGACCATTTAATTTTAGTTTTAATGTAGAAAAATATGTTTTAGTTAGAATAGCTAGAAGATGACATCTTCTAGCTATGTCAACGGGAGAAAATTTTAAGAACAGATACACACTGGAAGCAAATTTTAAGAACATTCGTCTTAAAACTGTTGAGATTCGAAATTTGCTTTGATTAGCTGCGCGCGCGTTCGTTAGATGATCCGATTAACGATCGAAGCGGATACGTGTCAAGTTATGACGTACTTCCGTGCTTGACAGATGCTGCTTTCTGTCATACGTCACCGTTGTGCCCAATCAGTAGGCGAGAGGAGAGCATCGACAATGTTCTATAGATTTGTTTTACGTCAACGAAACAAGTGCATTTCTTCGTAAAATATTGGCGTTTCGGCATAAAACTTACTTTAACTTTCGTGCACTATTGGGAGTTCATTCGTATCATATAATACGGCTTATACATATATTTGTGGTGGTCACTGGACCCTTAATTTTGTTTTAGTGTGAAGTCCTTCGGGCTGACCGGTTGCCACAAAATCTTTCGCCGAAGACGAAGGTATTTTTACATGCAATTATTACCACTAGTAGGCAAATATTAAACTTTTTAATTTCGTATCAACACCAGCGACCTACAATTATACACTGTTCTTAAAATACACTTAGCATTTGACGCATACCGTTCTAGAACTCAACATAACTCAGACCAAACTCAGGACTTCATTAGTCCTAAGGTATTGTTAGTACACCGTCCATAATGGTCTAAACAATGAGCTTGATTGCGGCTCCATTATATTCGTACCTACAATTCTCTGGACCGAAATGTCTATTCCAATGAATAATCATAACACGTTTCAATTCGGGATTTATGACAAGAATACGGGAGTAAGTAATATTGCTGGTATTAGACATCATTTCGCTACCTAAGGCGCTTCAAACATTTATGTCTATAGTACAGGCCAAACTAATCGTGATTTGACTATATCTGGGTTTCTTACTAGAAGTAGGTATTCATACTGTTATGCAATGATCTTAGGATTATAGTAAGATATACTAATAAGCAGTGATAGCCTAATGGTTGAAACTTGCCCTCTCAATAGAGAGGCCCGAGATTCAAACCCAGGCACGCACCATTGGTTTATGTGCGTATTAGATATTAATTATCACTGCTGTTCGGTGAAGGAAAACATCGTGAGGAAATCTACACACCCGAGAGTTCTTTAAAAAAAAGGTCTCGGATGTGTGTAATGTCCACCAATTCGCACTTGGCCAGCGCGGTGGGCTATGGCCTAAAACTCTCTCATTGAGAGAAGACTGATAGGTTGTATCCGAGTAAGGTAGGACACACAAGCGTCCACTAAAAAGTACATGGAGAATTTCAACTAAATTTTCGACAAGGCACATGTTCTAAATTCCGTAGGATGGCCCCTTAAGATATTTGTTACAGATATACATATGCTGCAGTAGCTAACTATATTTTTATTGAAATCGAGTTAACGAGCAAGCGATCGACATCATGGTAATTGGGCATATCTTTGGGTATTATAACCTTAATAATTGAATATCAATCTTGAAGGTGAACATGATATTCATTTGTCATGAAGACTAAAATGGTATGTTTTGCATGGTAAATGGTTTTTATACTCGTATATATTTTTTAATCGGAACACTACGTTATCATTCAGGGCTAGGCTATTAGTATCTATCAATATAAGGCAGACGTAGGTGTGAGCCATTAGGAAGTAGGTACTAGTATAGGAAATAGGTGTGGCGGTGCCGCTTAGCACACAACACACTAACAGTCCTTTTTATCATACAGCTTGTATATATAAGTATGTACTATATCGATACCTTTAAAATGTGTTTATTTTAAACTCGTTGAAGCGCTTCACACGTAGATGTCAGTTAATGGAAAAACCTTTTAGCGGAAGGACAGTTTAACGTCACATTCCCTTCCATTAGGCGTTGAACAGAACCAAGTAATAGGTTTCATTGCGGGCACTTTAGTTTGAACTGCAATAATATTGATAAGTGGGAAATAAATGTTGAGTATGGATCTCCTTTTAGGATTAAAAACGCATAGGGGTTTTAAGTTAGAACTAAGCAGCTCGGATTTATAAGTTGTGTTTGTTGGTTTTGTGTTTTCTAAAAAAAATAACAATAGATATTATATGTTACTATGTTATTGTGCGATTTATAAGTTATGTACCTAATGTTTTATAAAATAGTACTTAAAAGTATAATCTTATAAGATTAAGTTCTATAGTTTTTTATCTGATTGAAGTAGCAAACGAGCATGCAGTCGACCTGATGGCAAGTGGTCACTGCCGATGTACAACTGTAAGCGATAAATACAAGGTGGTAGAAGTTGTGTATTTAGACCGCATCGGTACTACCGCCACATTTATTGCTAGCGTGAAGTATTTCTGGCGTTTCTATGGAGAGGTGCGGTTGTCGGTACACTTTTATATCAGGCGACCATCTTAGTCCTCGGGATTAGCAGAGTAACACATTTATGATTGAAATGAGAGATAATATCCCTGTTCTTTTTAAAGTAAGCACTTAAAGTCAGGTAGACTATATTTATTTATTTCAATTGTATAGAAATATTATTAAAAGTCGACAGCTTGTACCTATTCTAACTAGTGAAACCCTTTAATTTCTGGACTGGCGGTTTATATATATTAGTTGTTTTCTACCGAGTTTTTCCTAAATAATCAGGATCTATGTTTCCAAGAAAGAAACGTGTTGAAAACATAATAAAAATCAAACCTCGCACTGACAAGTCACATACATATTATATGAGCAAGTTGTTGACTGCCGTACTTCGCGTGTTTTTGCCACAAAAGGTTATTCTTAGTATAGTATAGTATTATGAGATTTTCGGCGATTTAATCACTAAGTTGAAGGTATGATGTAGGTAAATAAAATTTGTATAAATTTTATGCAAACATACAAATATCTTCCAGGTTTGGAGGGTAAAAAAATAACGTAGCTAAAACAGTGGTAAATGTAAAAAAATATCTTTAATCCGAATAGATGTATTGTAGTATCTGAAAAGTATATCCTTGCTTAGGTCATTAGTATTTCATATGATACATTTTACTACCGAATCGTTTAGAACGTGTATTTTTCAGGGTTCCGTACCCAAAGGTTAAAAACGGAACTCTATTACTAAGATTCCGCTGTCCGTCTGTCTTTCTGTCCGCCGGTCCGTCTGTCTGTCTGACACCAGACAGTATCTCATGAACAATGATTGCTGGACAGTTGAAATTTTCACAGATGACGTATTTCTGTTGCCGCTAAAACAAATAAATAATAAAATAAAGATATAACGGGTGCCCCGTACAACAAACGTGATTTTTTGGCGGCTTTAGATTTTCAAATTAGATTTCAAATTAGATTTAACACAATCGAATGACTTTGAACTTGCTGTCGGGGTTGGATTCTTCGACCAATATAGCAGAGCACCATTACAAATGATTATACGGTCAGTCCAATCGGAGGACATATCTATCCCTCACCAAGCTTCGGCAAGTAGTATGGCGATGTGAGCTTGGCTGAAGCGACTGCCGTTAACCGTACAAAATCGCAGGCGTAAAACATTAATTACTTTTAATTAATCATGTTAATTGTGAAGATATAAACTATTTGTGTACTCTAAGTATGTAGACTAAATCTAAGCCTTTAACTTCATCGCTGGTGTCTGTGAACGTGTTGTGTGTACCGCGTGGAATCTTGCCAGGATCCTGGAGGAAAGACGGGCCAAGGGCGGACCGTATGTGGCTAACCGTAGAACCCGTATTCCGACAGCAAGTTAGGTAGCCCCAAAATGATCACCCGAGGTATCGTTTGATCGTATCTTATATCCCCAGGACTTACGGGAAGGCTGTTCTCGCACATTAGGTAATGGTACAAAAATTCGTGGACGGGTCCGACTCGAACGTTTATCTGGTTTTATCTTTGCCACAAAATACTACCTTTGTTATAATTATTATATTAATACGTGAAGCAAAAATTTGTGACGGATTTTTAAGTAATATGCCGCGGACGGATTAGTATGAAATTTTGCACGGTTAAAGTGGACGTAGAGAAGGAGTGCAGAATGTTAATATTTTTTTCAAATAATGCATTTTTCATACATAAAATCAACTAAAAACACATTACACACACTGCCTTGCATTTGTCACAAACACATATGTACTTAGTAAATGAAATAGAACATTCAATGTCTTACTATGAAAAGACACAACGTCAAGAATGTCAGATGACATTTGATTTGAGTTAGAGAAATATTCGTACTAATTTGGACAATATGAAGTTTAGTTTTTTAATTTAAATTACGGTCGAATTTCGGCCGATGCTACGGGTGACTAGTATGGATTTATTACATATAAAGCGTCGAATATGTATCAGTATATACGCTACAAGTTCACTCGATTTTCCACCATCAGACGTATCTACTAGCAAAAACAGCGATTTGAAACAGGTCTAATCGTAAAAAAGGAATTAAAAACACACATAGCTCTGAAAGCCAAACGCGCGGACAGGTCACATGAATTTCATATGAGCACATTTTTGACTGCCGCTGAGCGTGAATTTTTGCCACAAAAGGTTATTCTTGTTAGGGTATAAATTTTTCAGTGCGATCGGCTACAGTTGTTTAAAGTTCTCAAATGTTTATGTTGGGCCTGTTTTGTACAACTGTACAACAATCTCCTCTGTTAACAGGAGATCTAATTACATTTAATTATTTAGCGATCTTAACCTGGGAAAATTAAGTCTTTTTAATAGAGAAATGACACAATACCTTGCAGGTAAAAGGGAGAATAATATTCATATTGTTTAAATTCTGCATAAAGATGCAAGTTCAATAATAATGTACTCACGACAAATTAAAAGTAATACTGCATAATAAATCTATATTAATTACAAGTTAGTCGCTTTTCCACCAGTTAGATAAACATCACCAGCAGAAACAGCGATGTGAAACAGGTCTAATCGTAAAAAAGGAATTAAAAACGGAATCCGCGTACAAATAGCACTGAAAGTCAAACACGCGGACAGGTCACATGAATTTTATATGAGCACATTGTTGACTGCCGGTTCATGCTGAGCGTGAATTTTTGCCACAAAAGGTTATTCTTGGTAGCGTATGAATTTTTCAGTGCGATCGAATATAGTTGTTTAAAGTTTTTAAATGTTATTACACTCGATGAATTCAGAAATTAGGGTACTAGGTCTCTTTTGCACTGACCCTTAGTTCCGGGATTAGAATAGGACTACGGTATCTCCTGCCTGTCGTAAGAGGCGACTAAAAGGGGATTCTGGGGTTGCGGGCGACTAGAGTGGAAGCTTGAACCGTTTGGTGAGGCGACTCAGGGACGACGGTATATGTGGTCGCATACCGTGGTAAAGATTAGACGGAGCGCTGAGCCCATCTTGGAGTAGCCGGATGGGGACGCAGTCAGAGGACTCCGGTTCCGTTCCTTTGGAGATCTCGGGGTACTCTTTGTAGCGCCCAGGACCGCCACCTCGAGACGGATTTTAGTGCGGTAAAAATCTCACATAACCCTGTGTCGCTCCCACGGCGTCGGGTGCCTTTTGAATATTTCCCTCTCGAAACAAAAAAAGTTTCTTGCAGTACAACTGCTGTAGCGAAGTAATACGCAGTAAATAGCAGTGCTACCATGAGACTTCCTTATATTAAATAGGCCACCAATTCGCACTTGACCAGCGCGGTGGACTATGGCCTATAACTCTCTCATTGTGAGAGAAGACCCGTGCCCAGCAGTGGGACAATAATGGATTGACGACGACGCTACGTTTAGATATGATCTTAGTTAAGAATCAGGTAAAATCTTAAAATACTTGATTTTCAAGATTTTACTTTATTTTCTTTTGAATGGGAATTGAAATACCAGTAAATTCTAAGCAGTCGGACGACGCCAGATTTGTAAGAGCACCTACTTATGAATTCTGGCGTTGATCAAAGGATCGTCCCGGATTGTGTATATTAAAATGGTTTCGTGAATCTAAAATATAATCGGCATAAAGCACTTCGATTACCATTACAATTTTCCTTGAAATGTTCTGTGAATTTCGCAATCGATATTGTAAATAACATTTGCTGCATTAGTTTAATAGGTTTCATCATAGTGTGTTATTTTAAACCTTTTGTACTTGCCTGATTTAAAAAATAACGTAAAAAATAAAATAAAAGAGGACATTTAATGCATTTAATTCTCCTATAGTAAGTGGTCACTGCTGTCCATCGACATCTGTCTTAAGACAATTACAGTTGCGTTTGTTCTCTCGAGGACTATAAAAGATCTCCGTTATACAATTGAGCAGGTAACCACACCCGTTCACCAAGGCAAAACTACTTTACGGTAGAAATAGGTGTGGCGTTGATTGGTACCTCCTCGGTAGAAGTAGGTGTACTCGTTCTGCAACCATGCGTAGAACGTATGCTCGGATGCTACTTCAAATTTCTAACGAATTCATAAAGGAGCTTCGTTTATTCAAGCCAATATGCACTTAACACCATGTAAAGTAATTTTTCATTCACGTCCATAAAATGTAACTGTAAATAAATAATGTTCGAATGGCAGGCAATATGAAATTCATAGTTATTATAATCTCCCTGAAAGCCTGACGGGCGGGTTTTATGCATAAATCCTCTAGCACAACACGATACGACACATCGTGGCACATTGCGACTTCGTGTCGCGAAATTAAGACAAAATCTACGACGTATAACTTAAATAATTACGTTACAGCAAGTGGATTAAAGTTAAATTTGACAGTCATTATTCAGTTCGTAATAATATCATTCATAAAAAAATGAGTCTATCTATTTCTTTCCATCATGAAAAGGTAAATAGAATAAATATGGTTTCTGTTCGACTTGTGAGGTACCACGGTCATACAAGGCATATGGCCTTCTCTGCGTAACAGCTCTGCTTTGTTATGGTTTAAAGGGAGTACTCAATTACTCAGGGGCTATCCCTGATATATAATAGATAGCCGCCTACCATCAGGAGAAACTCTATCCTCTTACTATCTTTATATTATAAAAATACTGAGTCCACTGAATGAATTACACAAGCCTGCGTCATCAGTTTCCACAACAAAACATTGCTTATACCTAATGATATTCTGGGATGCACATCTTATATTTTCATGACATGATATCGTTCGTGATACGATGTCCCTATCCCTACGTGCCGCGTCGCGACGTCGTATCGTGTAAATGTATTTTAGTGTATTGGTTTTTGTCAATGGATCTGATATATTAGTTTTTGGTTCAGTGGTACATAGGTTTTGGATACGACTTATCTCTATTATTTTACATTATCTTATGTATTACTAGCTGTACCCTGCGCGCGTTGCTACGCCATCACAAAAAAATACACCAGAAACCTTCGCGAGCTCATGAATAACAACTTTGCCAAAGAGAATCACATGATCAAATGAATAGTTTAGGATTCTATAGAGGACATACTTACAGACAAACATTCATTTTTATACACAAAGATTAAAATCATAGTCAAATACAAGGTCTTCGTGTGCATGAGTTGTGGTTGGGAGAGTCGTTACTACATGGATTGGTATTAGATGGTGTCATAGTGGAGTTACTGCTTTTAGGGACTATATTGGAATGCTTCATTATAGCTGATAGATCTCCTTATTGTTCTAGTATCTTTCAAATTATTAGTATTAGTTAGACAAAGTCCGAAACGGGTTGGCCATTAAATTGCTCTGCAGTCTATGGTATGGTTACGGGAAATTAATTATTATTAGAAATAATAGTAAAAAAAGAATCTTTAAAAACATTGATGTACCAAAAAGAAAAAAAACTTTGTAATAGTTAAATTAATTATATTGCATTGAGCAAATTTATATCATGTAGAACATCTTTTTCATTTGATACCTATGTTGAGTCTGTTATCGTTGGCGGCCATCTTTGATTCTAATTAAGGCTTTTAATTAAGCATTTTCAATTGATACCCATGTAGGGCGGATTGTACGAAATAACGTTATTCGTCATTTTATTGCGGCGGCTACTCTATATTAACGACAATATTGATTTAGTTATAAATAGCCATTAAACCTAACGGTATATTTCAAATTTAAGCTAAATCGTACAGCGAAAAGTAGGTCAACTTCCGCTTGCAAGATTTGACTTAAACATTACCTACCTACTTACTTATTTCAAGTTAATAAAATGGTTATAATAGTAGCGTAGAACTATGAACGTAGAAAACGTTATTATAAAGATGCATATAAAATAGTAGAATACCCATTTTTGATCCATAAAATAATGATAAACTATAACTAGATAAGAGACAAGGTGAACCCTTCATATTATATTTATACTGCTAAGCTGTTCCTATTTTAATGAAATATCCTTCGGTCCCGCTAAGAGCTTTTTCGCATTACATGAAGCTATTAGCTACGATAATACATTGGCTAAGGTGCTTGTTCTATGCTTCGCGATATATCGCAGCGAGAAATGATATAAACTGCAATAATACCTTTGGAGGATTTTCTTAAAAAAATCTTACAATTCCAGAAACCGTATCCCAGGTACCAGGTACCTTTGATTTAAATTTCTCTGTTGTCGTCGTTATCGTTATACCGAAGTCGTGTGTCTAATCGTTTTTTTTTTTTATAAAAGTTATTATCAATCGGCGAGCACGAGGTTCGAATACCACGTACCTCTGATCTTTAAGTTTAAGCGTTATGTTCTGTTGACCATTGTCTCCTAAATATCTTGGGCATTGTTTACCTCCATCCAACCCATCTACCTTGTTAAGTGGACAGGACATAGGCCTCCTCAATGTTGGTTTCTTGCAATAGTCACACCAGTCGCACCAGGTGTGTGATGGTGACCACAGTAAGTGCTTATCGTATCGACTACTTGGTGCCAACCCAGTATTGTCCCACTGCTGGGCATGGGCCTTCTCTGAGAATGAGAGAGTTTTAGGCCATAGTCCACCGCGTTGGACTCCAACTTTTTTTTTAAAGAACTCTTGGGTGTGTAGGTTTCCTCACGATGATTTCCTTCACCGAAAAGCAGTGATAATTAATTTGTAATACGAACATGATTTAGAAAAATCTGTGGTGTGAGCCTGGGTTTGAACCTCGCACCTCCCGATCAGAGGGGAAGTTTCAACTATTTATCACTGCTCTACTCCCTCTCTATCGACTTCTTACTCGCTTGTCATCGAACCAGTGGTAAAAGGGGTAGTTATGTTCCCATTCCCACGTTGTTAGTTTAACCCGTAACTAGGGCATTAGTTACCGGACAGGGTCTATTTTTCCAGTGTATAAGAGAAAATGGATGGACGAACTAGAACTTCATTTATTTGAAGCGAAAACTTCTTTAGGCATTTTGAGCGGTTTTCGGTAAGATAAAGTTGTTATGGTATATGTATGGTTAAATTAACTCCAAGTATAGATTATGTATTTACTTGTGAGCGGCTTGGGAAAAAATGATATAGCATTGGTATTTATTTCAGAATTTGAATTTGTCACAAACTTATACATAATAAACAAAATAGAACATTCAATGTCTTACTATGAAAACCATGAAAACACTTAACGTCAAAAATGTCTTTGTCAAAATACCGCTATTGCTTTTAAATGTGGTTAAGCAAATTAAAGCTCTTTTAATATTTAAAGGGCGCGTTCAAATATTACTTGAAAATATTTTTCACTTTATTTGAATTAGAGAAATATTCGTACTACTTTGAACGAACTGAAGTTTAGTTTTTTAATTTAAATTACGGTCGAATTTCGACCGATACGACGGCTGACTAGAAACTAAAGAACTAGAACCTTATATATTATTATTTTTATTCAAATAAAACAGACTAGGTTGTGAATATCGATGTACCTATAGATGTATGTTTGATCTGATTTTACGACCCGCGTGGCCTTGCGGTTACCATACCGGTCTGACGCGCAGTATGTTCCGGGTTCGATTCCCGGCCGGACAGGTATCTGAATGATGAGTTTAGATTCTTGTTCTGGGCCTGGGTGTTTGTGTATTCGTCTTTGTGTGTTTCCATTGCAGCCACAACACAGGAGAAACTCCTACTGCTAGGCTATGAAATGAAATGTTTTTTTTTTGTTTTTACCTCTGTAGCCACTACCTACTTCGGGCTGCCTTCGACTTTTATTCTCATTCATATGTAGTTTTTGTGGCATTCTGTAAACAAACCGTTACCTTTACGTATTTGAATTCGATTGTCTACCGTGAAATCCAATTCCGGAGCCACCTTGCCATTGTCTCTTATCGCCACCGACAGTACGTTTCAATTACAATTGCCCGCTTCTAAGCCTCGGATACGCTTGACAGAAGCGAGATAACCGATCAATCAGGAAATACGATAGATCTATTCTATACCGTTAAATCGTCTGTTTGTAATCTATACTAATATATAAAGCTGAAGAGTTTGTTTGCTTGTTTGTTTAAACGCGCTAATCTCAGGAACTACTGGTTCGAATTTAAAAATTCTTTTTGTATTGAATAGACCATTTATCGAGGAAGGCTTTAGGCTATATAACATCACGCTGCAACTATTAGGAGCGAAGAAATAATGGAAAATGTGAAAAAAACGGGGAAAATTATTCATTTGTTAATAATTGCCGCTTGGTAAGTTGTGGATTGGATGCTCGAATCTATTTTATCTTATAATCTACTCAACTGCTCACGTCAACCCATTATTGTCCTTCTGCTGAGCACGAGTCTTCTCTCAGAGTGAAAGAGTTTAAGGCCATAGTCATAGGCGCTGGCCAAGTGCGAATTGGTAGACATCACAACAACGAATATAGACGAATAGACACGACTACGAGCTTGTGAATAACCTACTCGGGTGTATTAAGTACTCATTTATTACTGCGAGATATTGTAGGTATTTTTAACGAGAATTAAAGTATTTGTCCGTATACACGTGCGAAACATTCTTACTCGTCAATTTTTCGGCGGATAGTTTGAAAGAAGCTAAACAGTGGCGTAGCGCGGAACAAGTAGTTTAGTGATATCTAATTTGTATCATTGTGACCGTTACTTCCTCCTCTTATTTTTCTCAGTTCTACATTTTGAAAACTTGCCAACAATATAAATGTAGATGGAAAAAACTTTAAATACATATAGGTGTACGTAAATGGTACGTAAAATTTAGTTTCTTAGATTAACCGTCGTTGTACAATCTAATATCTTAGATTAACCGTAGTTAATTTCATAGTCCGAGCACTCCATGGTAATCCAATAAGGCTCAGCTGATTTCCAGTTCATCAATCCAGACGGAAGCCGCTTTACTAATCCCATTTACCATTGACACGGAAATCCGTGAGTGGCACGCCTTGTTGTTTTGTCTGGATGGTCATAAGTTATTTTAACTTTCGTTCTTAACTTTAACTATTTATAAATTGGACTAATAATAAAAACACTAATGATCAGTAAAGGTACAGAACAGATCTATACAAAAAAGATCTAAGAAATAAAAAAAAAACAATTTAAATGCAGAATCGCTGATTACCGATGATTGTATTCAGAAATATATGTAGCGGTAGAGCCTCAAAGTCGAACCAAGAGGCGTCTTAGTATTTTTTTTCAAAGTTCTAGCTCGATAAAAGTAAGAAAGTCTGATCAATAAGAAGACAACACTTCAAAATGTTGGCTTATACTTTATTTACCTCTCTTTAACCCATTATTGTCCCACTGCTGAGCACGAGTCTTCTCTCAGAGTGAAAGAATTTTAGACCACAATCCACCGCGCTAGCCAAGTGCGAATTGGTGGACTTCACACACCTCCGAGAACTTTTTTTTAAAGAACTCTCGGGTGTGTAGGTTTCCGCATGATGTTTTCTTTCACCGAAAAGCAGTGATAACTAATTTCTAATACGCACATGATTTTAGAAAAATCAGTGGTTTCGGTTTGTTCCTTGGACCTTCCGGTCGAAAGGGCAAGTTTCAACCTTTAGGCTATCACTGCCCTGCTGCTTATTTACCTATTTGTCTTCAATAAAAAAATCATTTGAAACGAAATAATTATGAATACTATCCTCAAAACGAATAGAGTTTAGTAGGTAATACGATAATTTAACAAAATGGCGGGCGAAACTTATTACACAATTTCGCAACATAAAGCAGGCATTAAAGAAAACTGTTCCTACTCGCTCGTAAATAAACTGTTCCGTAGTTAATTAG
The DNA here is from genome assembly GCA_949699795.1 of Spicauda simplicius. Lineage (NCBI taxonomy): Eukaryota > Metazoa > Arthropoda > Insecta > Lepidoptera > Hesperiidae > Spicauda > Spicauda simplicius. The sequence continues at coordinate 19,514,898 of OX453060.1, read as the reverse complement.
GATAATAATGAGCGTGCTAATTGAAAAATGGTTCTTGTTATGACTCAGGTTTACTGCTCAACTCTGATCTTACGAGTACAAAGTTAATTCGATCTAGGCATCTACTCATTTTCGTTATTATTGTCGTTAATCCATTATTGTTTAACTACTGGGCACGGGTCTTTTCTCGGAATGAGAGAGTTTTTAAGCCATAGTCCACCGCGCGGACCAAGTGCGATTTGGTGAACTTCACACACCTCCGTGAACCTATTTATTAAAGAACTCTCAGGTGTGTAGGTTTCCTCACGATGTTTTCGTTCACCGAAAAGCAGTGATAATTAATTTCTAATACGCACATAAATCAGTGGTGCGTGCCTGGGTTCGAACCTCGGACCTCTCGGATTGAGAGGGCAAGTTTCCATAAGGCTATCACAGCTTTCCATTTTCGTTACTGGTAATGTAATTGTGATTAACCTACAAATTTAAAGTGTTATTGAATATAATTTATTTTATTTAAATTCAAAGTACACGTAAATTAAGAAAAATAACAATCTTTTTTTTTATTTATAAAAAGTTAACATTTTTTAAGATTTTGCATCAAAATAGTGTCATATAAATGTAATAATCGAGCAGTGATAGCCTAATGGTTGAAACTTGTCCTCTCGATCGGGAGGTCCGAGGTTCAAAGCCAGGCACGCACCACTGATTCATGTGCGTATTAGAAATTAATAATCACTGCTTTTCGGTGAAGGAAAACATCGTGAGGAAACCTACACACCCGAGAGTTCTTTAAAAAAAAAAAATTGTTTCGGAGGTGTGTGAAGGCCACCAATTCGCACTTGGCCAGCGCAGTGGACTATGGCCTAACTCTCTCATTCTGAGAGAAGACCCGTGCCCAGCAGTGGGACAATAATGGGTTGACGAGAGAAGTGTGATAATCGATATTATTTTGAAGGTGGTAGAACCAGTGTAGTTCGACCGGGTAAGTACGACCGCCACACCTATTTTTAGCGCGAAGAATTTCTTGCGTTTCGATGAAAGGGTGTGGTTATCAATGCGTTATCAAAACACCAATTTTGGTTGTGAAACTGAAATCGGCATAGATTTGATAACATTTTTTTTGTTGTCGAACTGAAATTCGTATAGGTCTAATGACCCTTTTTTTTGGTCGTCAACCTGCAATATTTTTTTGGTCTTTAAACTCTAACTATGCTGCGAACTATTTTGCCCCATACTTATGAAAAAGTACCAAAATATGCAATAACGCTATGAAACTGTCATTATATGCATTTGCATATGCAAATATGCAAATGCATATAATCCGATGTCTAGTCATAAATTATGTGGGTGCCAAATTGCAGAGAAATCTCACCGGTAGTTTTTGTATCAAAGAGTTACAAACACAAAATACATTTTTTAAAACTTTTTTATTAATATAATGCAAAAAATATTTCGCTCAAACGAAATATCATAAACATCACATAAAATATTGTTGTGCCTAAAATAACAGGAATAACAAAGGCACCTATAAAACATTTTTTAACAAAAGCATTTTTTAATTTATGATAGATACTATTATGTCTCACGGCTTGGTCCGCGGACATAATTATATCGTTAAATTATAATAACTATTTATAGAATTGGAGAAATTCAGTTTTATTAATGACTGATACGGACAAAATCTTTTTATTAGGTACTTTAAATTCTATATAGTTCTTTAGATTTGATGTAATGTGGCAAAATATTAAAGTCCTAAATAAACATTAGTAAATAAATTAAATAAAAAGTAATAACTAATTTGTTAATTAATATAATTACAAGAAGTAATGTGCATTACCGTAAGCAAGTTACTATCTTAAAAACGGAATAGTTTTATTCGGAATGTAATAAATAATAATAAAAAGTATTTCGTAAGAAAACACCTTTTAATATATTACCTATCCACACATAATCCAATTCGAACGTCCTCTAATCTATCCGTTTAATGCAAACGAGTTTATTCGAAATACAAAATTAATGTCACTTTTAATGCCAGCACTTTATCGATATGCACGTTGGATTTGACGAATAAATCCATCGTTTGTTTGAATAAAGAATGCAGGTTTCAAAGAGAATTCCATTTTACGAATGTCCGGCTAAATTTTAAAATTGGAATTTAGATCTGTTTGTTGTTGAATTGAAATGCGATTTGAATTTAGAATGGCGCCAGCCAATACACGGTAGAATTTGTTTGAAATTCGATCAGATTACGAAATTGTTTGCAATTGAAAGCATTTTTTTATTTACGTACCAGGCACGTGTAATGTATATTTGAAATGATGGTAAGGGTTTTGTAAACGCGTCTATTTACTTAAAAAAGTATTTTGTTACATAGGTATAACTAGGATTTGATATTTTATTCTGAATTTAAAAACGATTTTTACCGCAAACCGCAATGAGAAAATTCGTTCCAAAATGTGCACGTGAACAAATGGTGTTACTTTTGAGTACACAGTGGAGGCTTTATACATAAATCAATAGTGTTACATGCATTGTTGTAACAGGTGGCATCGCTGTATCGAGCATTGCGTAGCAACTGGAAATTGAATAATGTCGTAATGTTTAAACTATTACGAACCATTACATTATTCTAGCTTATTCTTGCAGCTCCGCTTGTTTCGGTATCTTCTGCAACAATAATAAGTATTCTATGTGTTAGCCTGTTTCCCCAGTAGGGAAACTGTTCGCGGCCGACTGAATTTACGACGTATCGGTTTAGTACGTCCTGCCATATATTTGAAACGGAGTGTCCAAAGTTTGCTAGATTGCGCTCACTGAATGCTGTAAAGCCGCAAACTGCGTAAAGCAAAATTGTCCATGGGCGGCAGTGACCACTTACCATCAGCACAAAACAAAAAAAACCTATAACGGGTGTGTTCATAATTATTACAATTTATTTGAATTTGAGAAATATTCGCGTTACTTTGGACAATAAGAAGTTTAGTTTTTTAATTTAAATTACGGTCGAATTTCGACCGTTGCGAAGTGTGACTAGTATGTTATATTAATATTCTTGCTTTTATTAAAAAGGTGTCGGTTAAAATCATGGCGATTGATTGGAAACATGATTAGATGAGGTAAATTAAAGAAGGGGGCCCTTGAAAATTATTTACTTTTAATGTGATGTGAGAGTGTAGTAGGTTAAGTTTGAGAGTTTGTACCAAATCTAAATAAGTGTGACGGTGGTGCCACGACAGCTGTTTCTATCTAAGAATTTCAAAATGAACCCTCATTGATGGCTTCATTCAATATTTTTTGCTTCTCCATAAATATCGAGCGACCTAAAAGCGGTGTTTGGCAATGACACTAATGAAGCGATTTCTTGATTCCGTTGAGAAAATTGCTGATCTGTTCCCGACAACTTTACTGCCTATTTATATCCTATTTTGTCACTGTTATGTTTGTACGCATGTATAATTTATTCGTTTCTTTCGCCTTCGCTGTAACAAAACGTATGACGGATCATAACATATGACATATTATCAATATTGTGCGTCATTGGAGTTGACTCAGTTAAGAGAGTGATATAGGTTTCTGTAATTTTTTATTTGGTGTCTGCGATTGGAGAAAAAAAGAGGGATTTTTTTAGTATAATTGGATTGGAATATTACAATATGGATATCAAATAATAGTTTGTAAATAGGCCACTGTTCAAATATATGTATACCTAATAACTAGACATCGGATTATATATGCACTATAAAAGGGCGAAATATGCACAAAAATGGTAAATATATCCAAAATATGCATTATCAAAACACCATTTTTGGTTGTGATACTGAAATCGGTATATATTTGATGACCTTTTTTCTTTCGTATAAGTAGATTTATTTGACGCCCTTTTTTTTGGTCGTCAAGATTGAACTATGACAGGAATTAGCTAACTAAAAGAAGTAACCGCTATATTAATCAATTTGCGGTAAGGAAATCAATCATTTTTAAATAAACAAACAGGTATTTTGCTTTAATTTAATAATTTTTAATTTATTCAAAAAATAACTTTATTTACTACAAATAAAAATATGTATTTTTCCATGGCACGTGTACCTCTACGTCCATCTCGCACCCAAAAGAAGTTTTATTTCCGACTATTACATGACTTTATGTACTTAAAGATCTATCTCTTTACGTATTAGGTTCACGTCATTCCTTTCGAGTTACTTAAAAAACACAAATTTTAGGGAAAATGAGGTTTAATTAACTAGCCTTTGTGTCAGCAGAAACAGAATTCAACCTACTTTGATGCTATGAGCAGATAACGTCATTTCAATGCAAAGCGTCCAAAAACAGCGTCGTTATTGTCACCTGCTGTTTCTCATCGCTTTACATCTTTTATTTACATACGACCTCATATACCGTTGAAATAATGGAACGCAATTTATAACAATTTTGTTGGTAATACGTTCAGGATTGTAGTAATCGAAGGTTGTTATGTTTTGGAAATATCTTATTAATATTAAATGCGATAGTTTGTAAGGAGGTATTTGTGTGTGTTCTACTAACGGTCGGATTTCGTTGAAATTTTGCACTCACATAATTTATGACTTAGATAAACACATGGTTAGGTACAATCCATTATTGTCCGGGAATCGAACCCGGGGCCTTCGCGTGTCAGACCGGTATGGTAACCGCTCGGCCACGCGGGTTGTCGTCGCGGGTATATAATATATCTAAATTTATACAATTATTTTATACCTAATTTATGTATCGGAAATTATACAATGTAATAATGCTCAGTACATTTTGTATGATACGTATTTCGAGTCAGTGAATCTCGAACAAAGCTAGCGTTAATTATCCAAATTCACTTGACTGAGCGCACATAAGCTTAATTGTTAAAATAAATTTATATTTTAAAATGAGTCTCATTAAAACTTTAGATGCTAAAAAGATATTGTATGTTGTATTGTGAGAAGAAACGTGTTATTGTTGGACTTTCATAAATCTAACTTTTTAAAAATCCGCCTACGTACTCTGGTCATACCTATATCTAATATATAAAATTCTCGTGTCGCAGTTTTTGTTGCCTCCGAAACGGCTCGACCGATTTTTACCAAATTTTATATGCTTATTCAGTAGGTCTGAGAATCGGCCAACATCTATTTTTCATACCCCTTAAGGGTTGTCCACCCTTAACATTTTTTTTATTTTATATATGGCAAAACAACGTTTGTCGGGACAGCTAGTATACAAGTAGTATACAATTGTTACTATATAGGTATCGGTCAAATAGTCGAGTTGTGTGCTTGTACGATTTCATGACGATTAGACAGGTGAGACGACGTTAATGCTCTTACAGTCAATCAAGTCGTTATCGATTTATGTACTAGTTTTCTAGTTTCACTTATCGATTTTCTGCTGTCTTTTCGCAGACAGGTTTAAGTTAGGAAATATACATTGAACAGTTACGAAAACCGATCTACGAGTATGTATATTTAAGAATTTTTAAACAACTGTCCACTTGATTGTTTACTGATCTATATACATCCATTTTTTTATAGTTACCACCTATACTTAATAATACGGCAGACGGGCTACCTGATGGAAAGTGGTCACCGTCGCCTATGGACATTTAAAACACCAGAGGAGTCGCCAATGCATCGCCGGCTTTGATCACGCACCTTTCTCGAAGAGCCCCATGTCATAGCGCTCTGAGAATACCTCAGGAGGAAGCTCATTCCACATCTTGCAAGTTTACGGCAGGAAAGAGCGCGCAAACCGGAACGCGGAGGACCGCCTCGGGTCCAATTGATGTGGATGAAACCTCATCCTTCGGCGCGTGGTTTGATGGAGGAAGGGTTATGAGGACACCAGATTGAGAGAAGAGTTCCTCGAAAGACTCACCATTGTAAAGTCACACTTTACGTCTACATTTAAGCAGTTTTTCAACTATATGCGTTGCATATCGATGCGGGACACCGAATAATGTAGTTGTCTCTCGAATAATACGAATTTAGGTAATATATATGAAAAAAATACGCTAACATTAGAAAGGTTCTATAGATAAGATAAAAAAGTTTTTAATTTAGATTTCAATATTTGAGAAATAAAATACCAGTAGACTAATTTAAAAGTTTTAAATAGTTTTTAACTCTATAGGCATTTTTACAGACACAAAGGCATTCATTTTGTAAAGATTATGTTAAGGCTTATGTTACGTTAAATAAACGAGCATGCAATAAACCCAATCAATATGCTGGGGCATCTGTAATCAACTCTTAATAGAACTGGAATCTCATCATGTCTGCCACAGATGCGTTGCAATCCCTGAGGAGAAAGATTGTCTCGCTGTCTCTATCTTATCAGTCGAAACTAGAATCCTCAAGTAGAATGCAATAGTTATTAACATGACTATAACAAGACTCGTGGCACACGCTTTGTATAACTGAAGTAGCTCACGAGCATGCAGTCTAACTGATGATGGTGTGTGATGATTGCAAGTGGTCATTACTGCCCATGGACATCTGTACGCAACTTCATACAGAACAAGAATTCAATCTAAAGTCACTGGTGCGTTGTTACTCCCAAGGACAAAAATGGTCGTAATTATGAAGTTGAGCCGGCATGACATTATAAACAGATACGGCCCCAATCTACACGGTTGTATTACGACAGACATAATTCGTTCATACATTTTTACAGAAAAATAATATATATCTTGCTTTGGTTGTTACATTGTAGCCATTGCGTTTGACGCGCTCTATTTTTATATAATGAATTGATTTTTATGTTTGTGGTCTTTCATTTCACGACATGTACTTATGTACGGTTAAATGTAAAATTCCGATTTATTTGGCAACCCACTCATGATCAAAGAAGAACATAACCTGCATAACAGAAATGCTCTACTACTACAACTACTTCTCACATAACTTAAAATAAAAGTGCAAGTCTAGGATATGAACCCTAGACTCCAGCGGGATAAGCCAGACCCAAACTACTAGGCAACAACAGACTCCCATGCAATAAATATGAAAAGCCTTTGCCATAACTTTAGCTTTGAACATTCTCGTGCAAAGCATTTCCTGCTTTGTTTTACAAACTCATTTTGCCTTTAACAATATAGTTTCATACATTTCATACTAACAAATGAACGTGCTAAGCAAATTGCTCAGCTTTTAAATTTATGTTACGCTCTGTTAGCAGCTAGACAAAGTGTGATGAGTATTTATTACCGCTACGTTGAATGTGAAAATGTTTTGCACGTAACGAAATCGTTTTAAATATGTTTGGAGCTACATGCGGCATTGTGTGTATTCCTAGGAAGACTGTACAATTTATTGGATTCTAGAAAACTGAATGCAAACTAACGACCGCTGTGTTGCATAAGATAACCTCCCCAAAATCAGTTCAATGGTAGATAAGATTGACAGCATAGATAATTAAACAAAAAAAACATGCGTGCGTACAAAGTACACATGTCAGAAGTGAAACTTCTTTGGCGAACTAATTTATAAATCTTGTTTATATTTAGACAAATCTAAAACTTTAAATTTCCAAGATTAAGAGGAAGGGAAAAAGGCGTGATACGACGTTCGCTCTGTCTCACTTTTTCTCTCAATCTTTCTCACTCGCTTGCTCCCTACTCTCACTCCACGGCTAGTTGCTCATGCTACGTTCGCCCTGTCTTAAGGCCCGGATCCACCGCACCGCACGCTGTGCACGGCCACACGGCGCACGGATTCGTTTATTTGGAAACGTGGGTCAACGTTTCCACTGCAGCACACGCTATGCACGAATATTAACCCTCGGCTATGTAAAACTGTAGCGCAGCAGTTTTGAATCAGACAAAGAAAAGGAATCTACAAAATGGCGCCGGCGACGCTTCCCTGCCCGTTCCACCCCCCATCCGATCCCGCTTACGTGTATCGCGTGTATACCGTGCGTGGCGTTGCCAACGTTGAGCTACACGCGCGCATATCCAAGCTAGCCACGAATGTCAATTCATGTGTAGCGTGTCCGTGGCTTGCAGTGGACACAATCACATACATTTTCTTGCAAAGCAAAGCTTGACGCACGTGCATAGACACTCCGTGCGTTGCGGTGGGTCCGCGCCTTTACTCTCTCTCAATCGGTCTCGATCACTCTCTCTCTCTTTTCCGACACTTCCGTTGCATACCGGCGTGAAGTTTCATCTGTAAAAATTTTACCCTCATGCGCCTAAAGAAGTTTCACTTCAAAAAAATTAAAACATTTTTGTTTTAGTTTACTCCTTAAGAATTGATTTGCATATATAAGGGCCCGGTATGAGAAAAATGCGAGGAGTAAAATCAACTGAAGAATGACCTCGTTACGTTTACAGATCTGATTACAAAATCGTTATGTAGACACAAGCTTCCTAGTAAGAGACTTGCTTTGCAATTTGGTCGTATTTTTTTTTTCCCACATTACGCAGCGATCGTTACTTGTGTTTTGGGCACATGACTCTTACAGTCAGATAGTTTAAAGTTTAGGAAGAAACGTTTAGGTGGTAGTACCTACCTATTTATGGGGGTTCCCTTTTTTAGTTTCCTAAACTTCCTACATATATAGAATTTCGAACCTTTTAAAGTGTACAGGAATAGAATACAATAATTTTATAATTACTCACACGAACTTCAATTTATTTAAGTGTGTAGTTCTTGGCCTTGACCTTTCTATAACAGGAACGACAGTTTATCAACTCTCAGTTATAATTACTTCAAATTACATTGTTAACGTCAAAGGAATCGATCGAAGCATGTGAATCGATTCCCACGGAACCAATACAGCTGAATGTCAAAGTTGGTAATTTCTTTTGGTATTTTTCAACGCGATAACTTTGTTCGTGTTATTAGTAAGTTAAATATTAATTTTGTAACAAAGTTATAAATTGTTTTACTTTATCTATTCGCTTCCTTCATTTACAATTCATAATTTCCATATTACTGGTCTAGATGATACGAAAATTATTGATTGACACTCTTTGGGTAAGTGTCTCAATGGTCAATACTTTTTTTTTGGTCGAGGGGGAAACCTTCACAAGGTACTCGACGCCGTGGGAGCGACGCAGGTTTATGTGGGATTTTTACCGCACTAAAACGCTCCCGGTGGCCGTCCTCGGCGCTACAATGAAGACTCTGAGCGCGTTGCCCCATCGGGCTCCTCGCAGATGGGCGGCTGGGCCCACGCTCCGTCTGGTCTTTACGATGGCATGCGACCAAACATACCGCTGTCCTTCACGGGGTCGTCTGAACGAACGGTTCGAGCTCCCACTCTAGCCGCCCGTAACCTCGGAAGTCCCTTTTAGTCGCCTCTTACGACAGGCAGGAGATACCGTAGCCCTATTCTAATCCCGAAACTACAGGGACTACTAGTTCTTTATGGAAACCTTAACATTTGTAAGGAGGTAGAACGTATATGGTTTGAGGGAGGAACATTGCCACACCTTTCTCTAGCGTAAAGCAGGTCTTGCCTTACGCTGGAAGAGGGTGGATGTTGGCTTACTTTCATATGGCCGTGACCACAATTCATGCAACAAAGAAAAAAAATCGGTTGTAAGATACCGAAAAACTGCGTAGCATGAGTGCAGTCACGAGCAATAAGATGTGACTACGAACAGATTAGCAAAAGTATCTGACCCAAAAAGGAGTTCAATAATATCTGACTACTATGACATTGAAAGGCAGCATAATGCAGTAGCATGTCTTTCAATGTCAGATATTTTTGCTGCGTTCGTGTAGTCAGATATTATTGAACTCCTTCTTGGCTCAGATACTTTTGCCAATCTTCCATAGTCACATCTTATTGCTCGTGACTGTACCAGTAACATTTTAAAATATACATACAGTATACATTCCGCGATAATGTCAATCTAAAATCTATTTACACAAGACAGTTACGTTTCCATTTTTCCCATCACTATTCCCTGTGTCGATTATCAGTGAATGCAAAGGTGACGTGCTATAACAGAACGGAAATTACCAATCTTGTCGACGTTCTCACAAAGATGAAGCCATTTTGAAATAATAAAATCACGCCCACAAACGTCATTCCGGTTTGCTATCTAACATAACGTTATTTTATGAAAACCAAAGTAAGAATCAATGTTTGTATGCGTTCCGAAGCCATTGATCGGATTGTTACGCAACTCTGTAGCGTATTTTGGGGACGTTTAGCATGAAGCCTATATATCTATATATTAATACGTGAAGCAAAAACTTGGGATCCGTATAAATATAAAAGTAGTAATCCTATAAAAGTGTGCCACACCCTTCCATCGAAACGCAAGAAATGCTTCACTCTAGAAATAGGTGTGGCGGTGGTACTTGCTCGGTCGAATTACACTGGTTCTACCACCTGTTTAATAGAACTTGTCAATTAAACCTCTTTTTACCTTTATCGGGTGTATTTAGAATAACTCGAAATTTAATACAATTTAATTGAATTTGAGAACTATTCGTGCTACTTTGGAGAATATCAAGTTTAGTTTCAGATTTGAATTAACGTCGAATTTCAACCGTTGCGATGGATAACTAGTATTAATAAACATTTATGTTGGTTACTGGTTATAATCCTATAGTGCAATTGATGGTTGTGGCTATTACATGGACATTTAGAATGAACTTTAAATAAATTTAAATGAATTTAAATTAAGAAAATAGTGTTAAAAATTTCAATGAATATAAATTAATAATAGTGTGGTATGGTAATGGTTATAGATATTTTATTGACAGATATGAGTAGAGTGATTATCATTTCGATAACATCTTAAAAAGCACCCCGCGCTTTTTTAAAAATATTTTTTTTTTTATTCACACTATTATTAATTTATATTCATTGAAATTTTTAACACTATTTTCTTAATTTAAATTCATTTAAATTTATTTTCTATTTTTTAGTTCGGTTTTCTACAAAAAGCGTGTTTTTTAGTTTTTTTAAACTATTATTTATTTTCTACTTTTAGTCAAATTAAAAAATGGATTAATTTTATCAAATTAGTGTATTGTCATCGGTCCTCAATAATAAATCTACAAAGTTTGAACGAAATCTGGCCGTTTAAAGTGGGTCAAAATCGCGCCCAAAGAAGTCGGTTACAAACAAACATATAGGTGAAGCTAATAAAAAGACTAGAAGCCAGCTAGAATTTCTCCTAAAGTCACACACACATATTGCAATATAGTACATACATAATCTAATATATAAAACTCTTGTGTCACAATGTTTGTTCCTGTATTCCTCATGCGATCGATTCTCATGAAATTTTGTGAGCAGTATTTTTCATACCGCTTAGTGATAAGCGTTGGTCACCCTTAACATTTTTTTTAATTATATGTCAAAACAACGTTTGGCGGGTCAGCTAGCTATTATATATATTCACACTTTTTCCAATTTTTATATTTTTGGTTAGTAAAATGTGATCTGTGTTTTATGTGAGATAAAGATTTTTGAAAACATTTGTCTGTCTCTTACCATAAGATATAAACCAAACTATATTTTAAAATTACTGCTTTCTTAGAAATAGAAGTCGACTGAGGTCTTTTTATCGTATAACCTCAATAATAATAAAGATGTCTAACCTAGATTCTCACGATATCTTTCTTACCCTCATTCTTTACACCCTTTATATTAAATTCAAAACTTTAGAAGCACGAAAGGTCGAAGGCGTTTCAAAGTTTCGTTCTTCATAAAATAACCTTCCGTGGCGTTTCTCGATAATGTTCACAAAGCTGTTGACCCAAATAAAACTAAATGTTGTTCCAGGCAAGCATTCACCTGGAACGGAGGGTGGCCACATTTGTTTCCAAAAAATAAGTACATATTTATAAAAAGGTTTTAAAAGATGGGATAAATGAACTCATGATTATGATAACCAATATAATTAAAACATGAAGGTTTCTGTAAATTACTACATAAATTACTACATAGTATAAAATAAAGTTGCTTCCTGCTTTCTTTCCCTATGCCTTTAAAACTACGCAACGGATGTTATAATGCAGTTTTTTTTAAATATATATAGTGTTTCAAGAGGAAGGTTTATATGTATAATACATGCATAACATAGTGGAGGAACACTAGGCGGAATGAAGTTCGCCGGGTCTGCTAGTACATTATAAAAATGAAATCGATTGATCTCGTGATTCTGACAACCAACATTTTTAATATATTTTAACATTACCTGTTAGTTATGTAAATTTTAAACAGACAATGAATACGTACCGACAATAGGTAACACTAACAGGTAAGAGATCAATACAAACGATAATCGTAGATGGTGTCAGTGTGAGGCAGAAATAATGTACTATATGGGCAATTCCACGTAAAAGTGTCCTGCGACTGAAAAAAAAAATTGCAGTAATTTACATTGAAAAATACTCCATGTGTTGGCACATATATTGTATTTTTAGGTTTTATTGATGATAACACATTTTTTTTAAATTATGGCAAAACGGACATTTTTAAGATGACGTCATAAATGTGAACTGGTGCCGCGTTTTGCAACGGACTTTTACATACATTTATAAAGGGAAAGTTTTTTGTATTATTGTAATGTTATGCTATATATTGCTACACTTGCTAATGAATTACTGATAAATAGTCAGTAATGTTTGTATTAATTGTAGCAATAAGAGATATTTAGCGAATTAATGTACAACATCGGGATGTAGTGTCGGTCACAATATTAGCCGAAGTTTCTCTCTATATTTTGTAAAACTTATTCTAGATAACTAATATTTTTTTGTGTCCTATTTGACATAACAACTTACATAATGCCATTATTAAAAAGTTCTAAATTTCGTTAATTATTCTTCGAAATTTTAAAAGGAGTTCGTAGTGTCAGTCACGCTGTAGAGTCGGTCACGAAACACGTAGGGTCAGTCACGTTTTTTTTATCAAAGTTATAGATAGATATAGTTGCCGTGGGAGCACCACCGGGTTTTGTGGGACTTTTAACTCACTTAAACCCCCCGGCGGCCCTCCTCAGCACTACGTGGAGAACTCCAGTGGAATACAACCGAAAGCTTCGGAGAGCGCGATGCGCCTTTTGCGCTCTTCCCTGGTGAACATTTGTATTCACTATCCCTCCTGGTGTTTACGTCACTTAGCTCGTCGGTTCGAGCTCCCACTCTTACCGCCCGCAATCTCGGAAGCCCCTTTTAGTCGTTTCTTACGACAGGCAGGGGGTACCGTAGCCCTGTCGTGGTCCCGGAACTACAGGGACTAAAATGATTGTCTGCGCAAGTATGTACCATGAAAATTAGATGTTAGCTGAGAACGCATTTTCAGTTTCACCGGTTACTATACGACAATTCTTAAGCAAAATGTGCACTTTGTGAAGCGCGAACGGCATCTTATTGATAGTAAAGTGTATGTGGTATGATGTTTTTTAATTGTTTTTTATTCTTAAAAAAAATTTTTTTAGCTTATTTATATGTTTAAAATGGTTTATAAAGGTTTTATGCAGTACTCTGTATAGTTATTCTCTAAGGTTTCTGTGAAAACTACAAATATTTTGCATTCCAAAGGGATGGTAGTGTCAGTCACGTTTTGGGCTGTAGTGTCAGTCACGATTTATTTTTCGAATAAATTTGATTCATCAATACCGAGGTTCTTAATTTTAATATTTTCCTACAATTTGTTTCATATATAACCGCCACAGATAGAATTTAAAATTTTAAATCATGCAAATTGGAAGATTCTCGAAGTTTAAAAACACTCTCAAAAACGAGTTCTTTTTGAACGTAGTGTCGGTCACATTTACATTTTGGTAAATAAGTCATACTTCACAAAGTTTTATATGGATATTTTATATTACAAAGGGACAATTGTAGATTCAACTATATAATCATACACAAACTATCACTGTGGGTATAGGAGTACACAAAATATGAGGCAAAATAAGTCACATTTTGGGTCAAATGTAGAGTCAGTCACATATGGAATTGCCCATATGTTTTTAATCTAAAAATAGCAAAAGCCCAGTTGTGTAAGCTATTTATAAGCAGTTTTTTGAACTTGTGCATTATCAACTTTGCTATATTTATGTATATAAGTAACAATATGGAAAACGATAATAGTGAAATATCAAATTTAATATTGTAATCACTACAAGTATATGTACATTATATACAAAATAAATTATTTAAAATAAAAAAAAAAAAACATATTTTTTTAAATCTAAAAAAATAATACAAATTATAAATAAAACAAAGAGTCCATACCGCTGCCTTTTGGGAGAGTCCCAAGAATGCTTGCGGCATTTCCGCGTTGTATATAAGTAACTATTTCTTAAATATCACGAACATCGTAAACGTAATATTATTTATTAATAAGTTATAAGAACTCGAACTGTTGGATTTCTAGAGGATATTTTTAAAAAGTTTTTATTGTTTATCAGTGAACTATTTGATTGTTAATATATTAATCACCGTAAAAGTGTTCATATGAAAAAAAACATTGTAAATGAGGTAAAGGTAAAATTGAGTTACTTAATAAATAAAAAAATATTACTATTATATACGAGTATACATTTTATTTTTTGTGTTTATGTAGGGATAGTTATTCATATTAATACTAATATTATGAAGGCGAAAGTTTGTGAGTATATAGTGTGTTTGTTACTTCTTCACGTCTAAACGGCTGGAGCGATTTTCATAAAATTTAATAAGGAGTTAGCTGATACTCTGGATTAACATATAGGTTACTTTTTACTGTAGGAAAATATCTTATTCCCACGGGACAATCGATTTTTGTTAACGCGGGCGAAGCTGCGGGATAACTAGTTATCTATATCGGGATAATGTCACATGATAATAAATGAATGTAGGATTCAAATCTGATTTACTGTATTAATAATTAATTTCGCTTGCCTTCTTGCTTTTTACAAGAAATACAAAGGTAAAAGCAAAATTCCTGCCAAACCACTTGTGAATAATAAATGACACAAGCTTGTGTGACGTGTCACAAAGATAATAATTAATTCTAGAGATCTAGCAATGCGTTAATTGTCCCAGGAATTACAAAACACATGCTAATACTACTCAGCTTCGAGATTTCGTATTGTTAAGTCCATGTATTCTTAATGTAATCGGTTCGATTGCTTTTAGATCTGATAACATTCTAAATGTTCTATCAATGTTTGATTATTCGATTGGGGTACGACCATTATTGTCTCACTGCTGACCACGGGTCTTCCCTCAGAATGAAAAGGTTTTAGGCCACAGTCCACCGCGCTGGCCAAGTGCGAATTGGTGGACCAATGGTAGATAAATGATTATTCGGTTAATGATTTTCTTCAACCCATTATTGTCCCACTGCTGACCACGGGTCTTCTCTCAAAATGAGAGAGTTATAGGCCATAACCCACCGCGCTGGCCAAGTGCGAATTGGTGGACTTCACATGCCTCCGAGAACGTTTTTTTAAAGAACTCCGGATGTGTGGGCTTCCTCACGATGTTTTCATTCATCGAAAAGCAGTGATGGTTAATTTTTAATAGGTACATAACTTTAAAAAAATCAGTGGTGCGTGCCTGGGTTTGAACCTCGGACCTCCCGATCGAGAGGGCAAGTTTCAACCATCAGGCTCTCTGCCGCACTGATTAATGATTAAGAAGGCAGAATCGTAATGAAAGTTATATTATTGTAATTCATTACAATTGAGTAGGTACATAAATTTATAGAAGATGTATTTTAGAGCGTTTATCTAAGTAGATGAATAATTTATACGTATAATAAATTAACATTGAAATTAAACTCAAGATATAATGGAACCTGAGTTTTTGAAAAAAAGATTTTGCTTAAAACAGTTTATGTATGTTCACAATGATATAGTATACTTACTATTCTTTATTAACAATTATATAGTAGGTAGTTATTATTTTATAATGTTGTTTTAATACCAAATGAACAATTATTATTTTTTCCTTTATAAAGGTTGGTGGCGGTGCTACTCCGGAGTAAACTTAGAACGCCTCGGATAAACACGTCTCTTACCACATCCTCCAGATCAGAACCACAGTAGAAATATGGGGAACAGTATGGAAACTGCCTACAAACGTTCGAAAAGGGTACACTCAGACAAACATACGCATTGACCAGGCCGTTAAGGGGTTTTCGCAGTGTTTCAGTAGCGAGTGTCGCGTCAAGACAAGTTCATGTTGTTAATTGTATCCGCAATCTTTTTAATAACACTATTATTAAAAAAATATATAGAGACAACCCTATTGCTTCAATGGAGTGTAAGTAATTATTTTATCAACTAGGCTTAGTTTCCATACTGTTCCATATTTGTACTGTGCCAGAATTTGGCGATGGTATTTGCGGAGTCAAACCACAAAAAGATATGCCATCCTAAAAAAATATATGAATTATATAATTTTATGTACTGATCTACTCAAATTCTGACAATAATACAGAAGTAAGAATCGCCAATGGTGATGATAGTATTTCTAAACTTTGTACCATAACAAAACGAGAATAAAATATTTTCAAAAACTCGCAAGACGGGAAATGCAACAGTCGTGTCTGAAAAGTTTAGTTTCCGAATATTTTTATAAAAGGCTTCAGAGGAATATTTTCAAATGCCTTTTCATACAAACTTTGCGTGTAGTTCGTATTCCAAACATGAGAACTAAGTTTGAACAAATAGACCTTTGAAATGCAGAACGATGTGGAAGGAACTTTGATGTTATTGATGTGGTAGGCGAGCATGTAATGCGAGTATTTGGCATAAGTAGTCACTGCAGTCTGTAGAGGTTTGTTACTTAACCCAAATTAATTAAGAGGCAGTGCTCTAAGAATAGTCATAGATTTCTGGGTGTTCCTGAAATCTACTTGCAGGATTAGGACCAGAAAAGAGCTACGGCGTCCCCTGAAAGTCTTAAAAGGCAAATAAAAGGGGTTTGCGGGATTGCGGGCGGTAGAGTGGAACATCGAACCGTCCAACCAGCCTTTCCAAGAATAACATGAACGTGTGTGGATATGTCGTTGAAAACACCAGATGATGTGGGCTTTAATGCTTACCTGGGCTAAGCCCAGAAGGGCAACACACTCAGAGAACTCTGCGTTCCTTTGGAGATTCCGGAATTCTCTTCGCAGCGCCGAGTATAGTTGCCGGATCTTTTAAGTTGATCGTGTTTATCTCCTTAGACGGTCGAGGTCGTGGTTAAAATCGGTGTTCATACAAGAAAGAATATTGTAATGGAGAATTTGTTAGTGCTTCAAAATAATGACATTTTATACGATTAGATACAACAGTTTGTGACAGTTTTTTTTAACTGACTATAGTAGCTAATGTGCATGCAGTCCACCTGATGGTAAGTGCCGCCCACGGACATCTGTAAGCAACTTCATACAGAACATGGATTCTATCTGAAGTCAATTACAGATGCCTTGCTACTCCCGAGGACTATGATTGTCACGTCATATAAAAGTGTGCCGACAACTACACTGGTTCTACCACCTTCAAAGTGGTTTGTGTCGATGTCACCATTGTCATACTTATTCCTACCTTAAAACACCATCAATGTGAGCTGTTGTTTTATCATTTGGACGGTGTGGTATTGTTGATTACAATTCTTTTCAATTTCTCAACGCGTCTGAAGTCTAGGTAGACCAACCCTATATGGATTTGGTTTCATATACATATATCCATGAACACCCACCACCACCCACGTGAATTTTATGCTCGTTTACTACTGCAGAACACAGTGATGTGTGATACTGTTAAAGAAATAAATTGCCACGTAGAATAAGACTTTCTGTTATCATCATTTTTTTATTGCAACGCGCACTTAGTATGCACAACTTTCAACAGTTTCATGGATCATGGTCAAAAGCAAAGAAATAAAAACCTCGTATCGTGACTACCCATAACATATTCTGAAATATTGCGCGATAGATATCTATGCTCATAGCTTATTTGCTGTCTATCCTAAGAAAATTGCACAAGACCACATGACTAAGATTATTCCACCACACCTACACATTATTAGTTACATTATATGATTCATATATTGTTACACGCTATAATGGTATGCTTTCTAAAGATAAACAAAACATATTTCCAGCTAAGTGTAAGTAAACATTAGATAAACATTACACGCTTTATAAAAATACACTTTTTTATTATAAACAAAGTCAGTAAGACCATTATGAAACATATTTCAAGTAGGTATCCTCAATGGAAACAGTTTGGAATAGCTTTGAAATATTCAATTATTATAAAGTGAGACTAAAAGGTAGTGGGCTCTTTGGTTCGACTCCGGTGGTATCACCAGCACATGTGTTTCTGCCTTGTGATTGGTGTTATGCGTTAATGTGTTCTTGTCTGAGGGTTATGGGAAGAGTTCACACATGTCCCCGTAGGTCCGGGATAAGAAAAGGGATACGGTATCGCCTGCCTGTCGTAAGAGGCGACTAAAATGGGCTTCAGGTGTTGCGGGCGGCTAGAGTGGGAGCTCGAACTGTTCGGTCGCGTTAGGTCGCATACAGTCGTAAAGGTCGTCTTAAGGCCCAACTGCTAACCTGGGAGGAGTCCGATGGAGCACTCTAGTTGCGTTTCTTTGGAGATCCCGGAGTCCTTTTTGTATCGCTGAGGACGGCCCACGGGGGCTTTTAGTGCTTGAAATTCCTCTAATATGTAGAAACTCAGGCAGGGGATGTCGTAGCCCTTTTCTGATCCCGCAACTACAAGGACGAAACACAGTTTGTGATCTAGATTAACACATGAGATACCCATTACCGTGGTAGACGTAACCGAAGCGGGCGAAGTCGCGGGAATAACTTAGTTAATTATAATTAGACGCTGTAAACTTTGCATTCATAGCAAGGCCAATAAACGCCACCGTATATGTATAACTATGGGTAATATCCATAATTCATAGAGTGAATTATTTCGAGTCTAGAGCAAGCAATAATATTTACAAAACACCTCATGTTTCACTAACACATATTAGTTATTATTTTTGTACCGTTTCATACTACAATTTAATAATACTGAGCTGAGTCAGATTATAACGATGTTTACTTAATTTTATTTTAGTAAACTGTATATGTATATATATATATATATTTAGAAAATTGCAGTGGCAAACGATAATGCTAAGGTAAGCTACCCATGGACATCACTAGTCAACCCCAGATAACAGTGTGGTGACCTCTCGCAACTCATTAAGAGAAAGCGCTACTAGTATTTTTAAAACATGCTATCGAAGTATTCTCAATACCCTGCAAATATACAAGTTCCGAACAACGACCGTCGGAGCACGGCCACTTCCCAGGCATCCTAGCTTGGCGGAAGATCTCCCTTTGCCAAAATAGATTCTTACCTGAGTTGCTACCACCGAGGCACTGTCATTGCATTGCAGGCACGGTTTAAGGCGCGGCAAACTTTCATTTTTGTATTATATAAACTTTATGTATTGCTAGAAAAACCTTCGTAAATTCACCTTGCACCCTGGGGCACCAATTTAGAGGGCGGTAGCATATTTGGTTATGGTAGCATTTTTTTTTGTGTCGTCAAATTGCAGAGACAGATGTCAAAGATTATGTAGGTTTGGCGACCTTTTTTTTTTGCTGCGAAAAATTTCTAAATAAGTGGACGGGAGACCTGTAAGGCATATTCACGCTACGTCAGTGTCTTAAGGACTAGGTTGGAACGCCTAATGTTATTATAAGAAGAAAGAGTCACGTTGATCCATGAGGAGTTCTATAACCCATAAATCGTTTATTAAGATTCCAACGTATCAAATTAAACAGCTTTCATACCACACAGCTAATCTTATTTTAATAAGATTATTCGCAAAACAGTTGGTTAAGTGTTTCAGACAAATTAAAGTGTAGTTAGCGCCATCTGGCGGTGTTGGAATTTAAATTGGAAATGAGAAAGTTTTCTTCGCGTTTACGATATGGCACTAAGATATTTATGATAATAGTTTTTGTAATAAGTTGAAATATCTCTTTTTACTGTAAAAGTAGCAAACGGAAATATAAAGAGTAATGTTTTAAGTAACAAAATATATTTGGATATGTAACCTAAGTGTGTAGTTACATCTCAGAAATAAATTCATCACTTACCCATTATTACCCCATTGTTGGGCGTGGATCGGGACCACGTTGATTAAGAACGAATTCACAGTCGTACACATTATAGTCATCGAATATACAAATGAACATGAAACACATATAAATAAACACATGATATTAATATGGTATATTTATACTTTTCATAATTAATGAGTCAGTAAAATAAAAAGAAAATTCGTACTTAAGTGGATTCCTAGTGACACAAAAAGTATAAACTCATGTGGTCAACATTGGAGTCCGTATCAAACTACATATAACACTAAAACACATGAAAAACAATAAAAATAGCTCTAAAACACAGAAAATACACGTAAAAAATCAATTAAAACAAACCTAAAATACGACTAAATAGCCGAACACGCCGCATTCCTACGAGCACATATTTCGTGCTCAGCCCATGCACGTTCATCATCTCATCGCTTGCGTTGGCAGCTCGCCAAGCTATCTACATGAATTCGCAAGTTTTAAGCTTCACTGTAAGTTTTTTGCTTCCCGCTATAAATAGGAGCCTGCTTTTAAAGCAAGCATCTAAGATAAGATATATTAATAAAGGCAACAAAAGCTTAAAGTGGGGAACTAAAAACGAAATAGAGTTAGAGCTGATGTTTTAGAGATTTGATTAGATATTTGTTGGAGTTATTGATTTGGGTTTGAAACAGAAATAATTCATGAGATTTGACGAGGTTTTTAAAGAAGATTGTTTATTTTGGTTTGATACAGAAAGAAACCTCTACAGACGCATACTATTGTACGACACTATGAAGGTCACATTATGTAGTAAGACATAATTAGTGATTCATCTGGTATCAATCGCTACCAGATGAATCACTATTTAAGTACCACAAGGAATCCCGCATGCGGGTGTGAATGGTACGCAAACATAAACCCGCATTAAAAGAAAAAGTTCTTACGCTAGTAAGCTAGTTAAGTATCTTAAGAAAGTTCTTAAGCTAGTAAGCTAGTTAAGTATCTTCCGGGGTTGCAGACGGCTAGAGTGTTGAGCTCGAACCGTTCGGTCAGGCAATCCCGGGAAGGACGGCGGTATGTGTGGTCGCATACCGTTGTAAAGATTAGACGGAGCGGTGGGCCCAGCCGCCCATCTGGGAGGAGCCCGATGGGGCAGCACGCTCGAGGATTCCGGTTGAAGTCGTTTCGAGATCTCGGAGTCCTCCTTTTCAGCGCCGAGGACGGCCACCGGGGGGGTTTTAGTGCGGTAAAAATCCCACATAACCCTGCGTCGCTCCCACGGCGTCGGGTACCTTTGGAAGGTTTCCCCCTCGAAAACAAAAAAAAAAAAAAGCTAGTTAAGTATGCGTTCATAAATAAACATGACAATGGCGTACCTATACCTATAACTTTCCAAATTTAAGATGATTATCTAATTACCCTGAGAATACTTAAGGTTGAACGACAAGTTGACGTGTTAATCTAACATAAGTTGAACTTTGAGCGATTAATTAACATTTATAATAAATTTATATCCATCCACACCTAACTTAGCGATACGTGACGATAGTCAGCTGTTGACATGTTGGCAACTTTACTATTTAATAGGAAAGTTAGTGTTCTAGTTTAGTTGTACGTTCCTATAATAACTTATGTTAATCCAAAAGGCATAGCAACGAGAACGACCGAGTTTTGCATGCGATTTAAGAGTTTTATGCTACTAAAGCCTAAAGCAAGTAATATTACATAAAAAAATACTTTCAATTTACTTCGTAATAAATTCGTAATAATCTTTGTAATAAATTCTACTATATTATTTTTTATCTGATTGTAGTAGCAAATGAGCATGCAGTCCACCTGATGGTAAGTGGTCACTGCCGCCCATTGACATCGGTGAGGAACTTCAAATAGAACATGGCTTCTATCTGAAGTCAATCACAGATGCGTTGCTACTCCCGAGGACTATGATGGTCGCCTCATATCAAAGTGCCGGCAACCAGACCCTTCCATCGAAACGCAAGAAATGCTTCACGTTGGAAATAGATGTGGCGGTGGTACCTCCCCGGTCGTACTACAAAGTTACGTAATAATCTTCGTAATAAATAATACTATCAAGTTTTTCTTTACTTTTTCAAAGGTATAAATAATTTCGACATTGAATAAAAAATCTACATAGATTCCACTACAAACACAGAGATTATTTTAATGAAACGACTATTGTTGTCAAAGGATGCCTATCGTTCTCAAAGGGTCAATATTTAAGTCCATTCTCAAATATTTCCACGCTCTTGTTGCAAGGCAAAGTTTATTCAGTCCCTTATCACAGCTTTTAACCCTGCCAAGAAAATAGTATATTTTAACAGAGCAAACATTTTTCGATATTGTCACAGTTTTCTTACTCCGATCGCCATGATAATAATATAGGATATTTATCTTTACTGCTTTTTGATGAAGAACTATAGTCGTGAACGGCATTGATAAGGCTGTTTCCTTGAGAAAGCTTCGCGATAAAATATATGTAGTATGCGACATGCAACATATATTTGTAAGAATATTTTGATAAAATATTTGTAAAATATCATTATTTGTAAGATATCTTGGTTACATAAGTTGTTGATTTTAATCATTTTTTTTTATAATACGAAACAAAAACAACAAAAAGGTCGCCAAATATACCAATTTAAGCCGATATGCAGATCGTCGACCAAAAAAAAAATTTTCTTGTGTGTCTGTGAGGCGCGAGGCCCTTTGCTACCGCGAGGGCTACTGTACACGCTTTTGACTATGGAAGTTACTAAACCCAGACTTACTAAAAAAAATCTGGCAAAGCTGATTACAGATGCGTTGCCACTACCGAGGGCTAAAATGGTCGCCTGTTATAAAAGTGTGCCGGCAACCACATCCACCGAAGCGCAAGAATTGCTTCAAGCTAAAATAGGTGGTGGTGGTACCCCGTACGAAATATATATGTTTTTCTACCTTGTTCTCTACTACCTTGTTCTCTACCATTTCCGATGTATTGCAGATGCAGAATTAGAGATATGTATTTACTTACTTGTACGCTAAAGACAACATATTTTCTATTAAACTTTTGTTTTTTAGAAAAGTCGATATATTTACCTATCGACTCAAATCGATTATGTTATCTATTTTGAAATCGATTTTTTGGAATATAATTAAAGTGAAAGCACCTTTCCTATCAATGTTGTTGATATTATAGTTGATGTTATCGATCTATGTTGTAGATATTATGATAAGTATCTATCGATACTGCTGGTATCGGTACTGGAATCGGTATCATAAGTGATTTGGACTTTCATGGCCTGTCGATAGGATCCGCAATGTATGCAATGCTCTTTATATAATTACGACATTATAGGAAAGTTACATGTATCAAGCTTTCATATAATATTTGAAATTTGTCAAAGGGTAAGTCTTTGGTAGAAATTCGTAGATGAAGAAATGGGTTGTAAACAAATTATGATGAAATAGACAGTAGGTACGGTGATTTCCAACTTCTATCAAATAACATGAAAAACTGGATAAGTGTGTGTCCGACTCGCGCACGAAGGGTTCCTTATCTATAAAAACAGGAAAAAAATATGGTTAATGTAAAAAAACCCTATTAAATATTCATTTATTCTGCATTAAGATTTTTTTTTATTATAGCGGCAATAGAAACATATCACCTGTAAACATTTTAACTGTCTAGCAATTTTGTTTTATCTGATTAAAGTAGCAAACAAGCATGCCAGTCAACATTGTAAGTAGTCACTGCCGCCCATGGACATCTATAAGCAAATTCAAATAGAACATGGGTTCTATCTGAAGTCAATCACAGATGCGTTGCTGCTCCCGAGGACTATGATGGTCGCCTCATAAAAGTATTACGATTGAAGAGATACAGACGAACAGGCGGACTACGGAGTCTTAGTTAGGTTCGGTTTTTGCCCTTTGAGTACGGAATCCTAAACTTGTTTCTTTAGGAAATCGATGTATTCGTAATTGAGGAAACGGAAGTTGTCGAATGGTTGTTGGTACAAACCCGACAAGGGTAACTTCCGGAAAAGATTAAATAGTAAATGGTAATTGATGAAAATGTTTTTGTTTGTGGTTAATTTTAACGACCCGCGTGGCGGAGCGGTTACCATACCGGTCTGACGCGCAATGGGTCCCGGGTTCGATTCCCAGCCAGACAGGTTTCTGAATGAGTTTAGATTCATGTTCTGGGTCTGGGTGTTTGTATATTCGTCTTGTGTGTGTCCATAATACCCATGACACAGTAGAAAATCGTAGTGTTGGGCTATGAGTGTAGAAAGTGTTAGTTTTTTTTAACTTTAGTGGACGTCAATAAACTTGTTAACAAAATTGTAAGAGTGAAGTTGTTGAAAAGTTGAAAGTTTTGGTCAGGACAAAACAAATAGTAAATAGTATAATCGCGTAAAGTGATAATTAGTTGAAAAAATAGATATCTTAGCGAAAGGCCATTCGGAATTCGTGTAAGCGTCAAGATAATCTTGCGTGGGCAGAGAGACAATACTTATAAGGTGTTTTTTTCGGTAACATATAAGTAGATAATGAGATTAGAAAACTGGAACACCAAACGTAGTCCAGTGTGGTTCGATTGGGGAGGTACCGACGCCATGCCAAGTTTTAGCGTGAAACGGTTCTGCGTTTTGGTAGAAGGGTGTGAATTTCGTCGACTTACGAGTACATATCTTGACAGTATCAGATCTGTCGGCTCACTTTCACATGAGGCGACCATCATAGTCCTCGGGAGTAGCAACGCATCTGTGATAGACTTCATATGGAACCCATGTTCTGTATGAAGTCGATTACGGATGTCCATGGGCGGCAGTGACAACTTACCATCAGGTGGACTGCGTGCTCGTTTGCTCTTTCAGCTAGGTAAAAAAAAGATCTCATTCTATCAGCTTTGTCTATGGGCAGTAATGACCACTTATATATAGGTAAAATCGATTGGTATATTGCCCATGGACATCTGTAAGCACCTTCATATAGAACATGGATTTTATCTGAAGTCAATCACAGATGCGTTGCTACTTACGAGGACTATAATGGTCGCCTCATATAAAAGTGTGCCGGCAACCACACCCTTCCATCGATACGCAAGAAATGCTTCATGCTAGAAACAGGTGTGGCGGCAGTACTTCCCCGGTCGAACTACACTGGCTCTACCACCTTCAATGTTATAAAAAAAATCTAATAGAAGATTTTAGATATTTTTTCTGTATCTGGATGCATATGTATGTACTCATCTTTGATACCATCCAAGGCTACTGCACAAGGAAGATTAGCGAGGGCCACGAACCTTCAGTTAACTTCACGTGTTTTTTAAATGTGCCCTATGTCTACTTAACTTCGTTTGCCTTGCGTGACTTACTACCATAAATTGAAGTGCTACTTATCGTGTTATTCACTGTAGTAGAGTGTTACTTAAGTTCATTAAGGCGTGACTACTTTGATTTTGTTAGAAATTAAATAATTAGTTGTACAGCAATACACTCATTAATCAGTGTGATTGTATCATTAATTTTGTAGGCGGTAGAACCCGTAGTGAGTACCACGCCACGTCTATTTCTGGCTATTAAGCAGTATTAAAAAACGTGCGGCACTCGGCAACTGCCGCGGTAAAGTTATTGCATAGCATTTTTTATTATTTTATGCAATTGTAATTATTTATTTATCTATGCAGTTTCTTTGATACTATATACTTTCTCACAAACAGCTACTTACATATTAGTCCGATTTCCGAGCAGGTCGTCACGATCTGTGCGAACTTCGTACTGTCGTACCTTATACATACACATAAAGCGAGTGCTTGGCCGCGCTACATGATAGGCTTAATGGGGGGGGAGGGGGGGGTGTGGTGTTTTCGTTACGAAATTTCTTGATTCGATCGCCGCGCTCAAAGCTCGCGATAAAGCTATGCGATGGCTTAACTGCTGTGTACTGAAATGAAATAAAATCAAATGTCTTTATCATGCATGGGCCCACGGGGGCACTAACAAGTTGTCAGTTACAATTTCTATTTTTCTTACAAGACCGCAAAATTTTCGCCAGTATCTTGCCTTTGGCTAAATTAGAAGCATTTTTGGCAAGATACTCTACACTTTGACATTTAATTAATTATCGAAACGTATTATACTGGTCTTAAGGGAAGAGAGTCGTACATATCCGAGGTATTACAATTTAGCCCTAAGGGATAGCAACAAACCTGTGACCAACCTCAGTTAAGACTTAAGACTCTGATCTTATCTGAGATAAGTCTACATGTCCATGGGCGACAATGCACACATACCATCAGTCTGCGTACATGTCTTCTACTTCCATGTTACAAAATAACAACAAATGTACCGCCAGAATAGGGCTACGGTATCCCCTGCCTATCGTAAGAGGCGACCTAAAAGGGCTTCTCGGGTTGCAGGTGGCTAGAATGGGAGCTCGAATCATTCAGTCAGTGGACCCCAGGAAGGACAGCGGTATGTATGGTCGCATAGCATCCTAAAGACCAAACGGAGCGGTGGCCCCATCCGCTCACGTGGGAGCAGCGCGATGGGGCAACTCGTTCAGAGGACTCCGGTTGCGTTCCCTTGGAGATCCCGACGTCCTCTTTGTAGCGCTGTGGACGGCCGCCGGGGGGGTTTTAGTGCGGTAAAAGTCCTACATAACCCTGCTTTGCACCCACGTTGCGGGGTACCTTTTGAAAATTTCTCCCTCGAGAACAAGAAAAAACGGGATTTTCCATAATTTTTCTACGATAGTATATATATTTCCCTAAATAACTTAGATGCTGTAAACATTATAACAGCGTTTAAAGCTAACAATATTATTTATTTTTCTATCAGAGGTACGTATGGATCTCGTATCTTCGTTACCATTACAATAATGTTAGACATGGCATCTTACTAACTAATATAATATTCTATAATATATTACGTACAATATTCCGGCATAATTCTCAAAGGCATGTAACCGACATGCCGGCTAGAGCTCGCTCTCAATATGCCACTCTAAATTCGTGCATAGTTGGAGTTGACCACATTCCGAGCTGCGCTGATAGAGTCAAGGTGCATCTGATGTGATAAGCATCGCTTGGGAAAAGTAAATGTCATGTGATTCATTGGTTTTTCTAGTATCTCCAAATGCTGGAAAGGAAGTATATATGTGTAGGCGTGGCAAACATCAAAAATCAAAAAAATCTAAATGTTTTTATTGCTTTACCATTTTCTTAGACAATAGTTGCATGGGCCACTGTACTACGTGATAACCTGTGTTACTATGTACCTAGAACAATAATCACATAACAAAGAAACATAATGTGTAATGTTAATGTTACTGTAATGTTAATGTAAAAAAAATTTTGGTTTGAGGGAAAACTCACGACTTGGCATCACCGACATGCTGTGACGTAATAAGTATAGGATATCCGTAAATGTGGATTGTTAAAAAGATTTAGTGAGTAATATCCAATAATTGTATTATAATAATAATAATAAAGTTTATTTTCAAAAGTTTGTAGGTACAATACATAGTTGCATATAAAATACATTATTGAGAAGTTACCTACCTAATAAAATGTTTTTTCGGAACCCTGGTATCCATTATAAGATTGAATTTGTGGCATGGATAACAGTTTCTTATTATTGCACTAAAAGGTTACTTCTTTAGGACTTCTTTCTTCTTCTTAATTCATTTTGTAAACTTGAAAAAATATTCTACTTGTGTGGCTTAAAAGTAAGTTTAAAATGTTTAAAATATATGTATTGACATATATTTTAAACATTTTAAAAGTTTTCGTGCTAAGTATTTTTTCTTAAAAAATTGTCACCTTTTTTAAACTTCCCCGTGACACAACTACATAGTCTTACATAATTATGAAGTTCACTTTTAAGGTGACCATCGTAGTCCTTACAAGTGGCAACGCGTCTGTTATCGTCTTTTTTTTATCTGACTGAAGTAGCAAACGAGCGTGCAGTCCACCTTATGGTAAGTAGTGACTGCTGCCCATGGACATCTGTAATCAACTACATACAGAACATGGTTCCATCTGAAGTCAATCACAGATGCGTTGCTACTTCCGAGGACTATGTTGGTCACCTCATGTGAAAGTGTGCCGGCAACCACACCATTCTATCGAAACGCAAGAAATGCTTCACGCTAGAAATAGGTGTGGCGGTAGTACTTCCCTAGTCGAACTACACTGGTTCTACCACCTTGAAACTGCTATGTATTCCATTTAGTGATCAATTTGTAAACTATACATTATGATATAGATGTAATTGGATCTCTTAACACAAGTCAATATTGATTGAGAACCGTCTTACATCAAGATCTAAAGTTGCAAATCGTCGCTGAAGTTCTCACACCGCGGATCTCAAAATTAGCAACTTTCCAGGAGAGAATAAACTGCCTCAAATATTTATTTTTAATTCTACAAGTACCTAATAATATTTTGCGTTAAAAATATTAATATACTCATATTAAAATAGGATTTTTATAAAAAAAATCTTTACATATTATATATTATTTTGAGATACCATTATTTCATTAACTTAAAATGGGCATTTTTTGAGTTACGCGGTGTTAGAACTTAAGCGACGAAATGCCGAATCGACATTTACCCTTATTCACTCAATATATACATTTGTATATCCACTATAACCTTTATCAGAGCACGCTTGACCCTACGGAGGAATCACTATATTTTAACTGAACACATATTTCCCGATAATGTCCTCTGGTTTACTCTTTCAAATTGGGATAGGGTTAGTATAGGAAATTGACCCTTAGCGATCTGGACGGAAGGCATATTATTGCATGTGGTTACTATAATTGTCTTAGCCCGAAGTAGGGCGTTCGTGATAAGAATATCGTTCGTCGCTTTGTTCTTAGATATCTTGGTAAATATGTGTATGTGTTATGTATAGAATTATAGCTTTCTTACCTTTTATAGGCAGGTCTGTTCATTATTTAAGAAAGTATCACCGCTATCCCTATCTGAAGTTAAATTTGATACATAGATTTTTTTATGTAATAATGAAGTAGCAAACGAGCATGCAGTCCATCTGATGGTAAGTGTTCACCTTTGCCCATGGACATCTGTAAGCAACTTTATATATAGAACATAGGCTCTACCTAAAATCAATCACAGATGTGTTGCTACTCCCGAGGACTAGGATGGTCGCCTCATATAAAAGTGTACCGGCAACCACACCCTTCCATCGAAACGCAATGAATGCTTCACGTTAGAAATAGGTGTAGTGATGGTACCTCCCTGGTCGAACTACACAGGTTCTACCACCTTCAACAGTTACAGATATTATGAGTTTACTGGCTTCAACGGTATACTAAACCGTTGAAATCAGTAAACTAATAATGATATACAGTGATAAACTAGTGTGAAATGTAAATCTTAGACTTACGATAAGGCTGATTTCAAGTAATCCATCAGGCTCCTCGAATGGGGTCTTTGCCAACAGTCGCCACAATGATTGTTGATGTTGCACAATAAGACGCTTCTAACTATTTCTTCCTTTCGATGAAAGAAATCCACGTGACTACACACCCGAGAGTTCTTAAAAAAAAATTCCTCGGAGGTGTATGAAGTCCAACAATTCGCACTTGGCCAGCGCGGTGGAGTATGGCCTAAAACTCTCGTTCTGAGAGAAGAGCCGTGCCCAGCAGTGCGACAATAATGGGTTGACGAGAGAACTATTTCCTGAATTTTGCTACTTAATAGAACCCTACCAAATCTTCAGGAAGAGAGAGCGCTTCTATTTTAGACTGACACACGGTATCTCAAGTCCTTATCTCTCTTACGCTCTCTATGCGGTTAACCGCGGACGCAGCAGACCGCGCGGATTTTAAACCGCCGCGGTTGAAATTTTGGGGCGGTTTAAAATTAAACTGGAAAAGCGCGCGATTAACCGCTAGTGCGTAAGAGGGCTTAGATAAAATTCCATTTTCATATGAAGTCAAATATATTTTAATGGGCGGTAGAGAATGTGAAAGCATACGCAATACCTGTTTGTAATTTCATTATTAAAACACCTATTATACTACTTTCTGCGTTATCATCCATCCATCCGTCAGCCTTTGAAAGTCCACTGCTGGACATAGACCTCCCCTAATCTGCGCCACTTCGACCGGTCCTAAGCCATCTGAATCCAGCGGTTATCCGCGTTCGTTATGCAACGTACTAATTGAGGTCTTTATTTCCGAAGATCACGTAATCTTGTTTTAGGATACTAAAGTTTTGAAAGGATTCGTTAAGTAAGTAGATTAGAGCATTAGAGGGATTAACCTTGAAAAGAATCGAATAAGTAAGCTATTTTCGCAAGGATAAGGTGGAAAGTACCTTAACATCGTTCGTAAATATTTTTCGGCCATAGACATAAGTTGGTGTTTTATAACTTCAGATGTATTACTATCATTATTTTTGATTTACTTATATCAGAAGGTGCTGCAGCTGCTGCTGTGCGTGTGTGCTTAAATTTTTATGTGTATATAGAAAAATATAATAATAAAAGAATAAATAAATTATAAAGAAAAATAACTCCCGACCATAAAAAAAAAAACTATTGGTAGGTATTTTTTTGCAAGATGGCAGACAGCAAGAGGATAGTGTTATCGGGAATATACCATTGTTAAGTATTTTTCTCGTATTTCTGTGCAAGGGCATGTTTGCAAGTACACTGTCGATTCTCGTCAACCCATTCTTTTCCCACAGCTGGGCACACGTCTCAGAATGAGAGAGTTTTAGGCCATAGCCCACCGCGCTGGACAAGTACGAATTGGTGGATTTCATACACCTCCGAGAACATTTATTTTTTAAAGAACTCTCGGGTGTGTAGGCTTTCTCACGATGTTTTCCTTCACCGAAAAGCAGTGACAATTAATTTCTAATACGCACATAAATCAGTGGTGCGTGCCTGGGTTTGAACCACGGACCTCCCGATTGAGAGGGCAAGTTTCAACCATTAGGCTATCACTGCTCTGTCGTTTAAAGTAGAGGACCCGGGGCTAGTGAGATATCCTCAATTGACTTCCAGATAGAACCCGTTTAATATGAAGTTGCTTACAGATGTTGTTGCTTTTATATCTCGTTTACCATTGTAAAAACAATATATTATAAAAAAAAAAACTTGTGTCTGTAATTTAAAACAAAGAAAATGAAGGTTAATTAACTGCCCTTCGCAGGGACCGTTATTTCCGAGTCGGACGAATTATCTCGCCCATTGTACGTTCAACTTTCTTTTATACTTACGCTTTCTTACCAGA
This sequence comes from Spicauda simplicius, assembly GCA_949699795.1. Taxonomy (NCBI): domain Eukaryota; kingdom Metazoa; phylum Arthropoda; class Insecta; order Lepidoptera; family Hesperiidae; genus Spicauda; species Spicauda simplicius. The sequence continues at coordinate 19,483,587 of OX453060.1, read as the reverse complement.
ATTTTCCGTGAAAATCCCTCTCTTCACTATTTGGAGAAATGTGTTTTTGTTTATGCTTCTATTTTTGTTTTATACCTTTTTGTTTTTTTTTTAATTGTGCTCAGTCGAATGAAAATAATGAGCAAGGATTTTTCCTAAGTAAAAATTTCACCTAAATATATAAAATGAAACATAACAAAATCTGTTTGTCCAGTTACGGTATAAACGTTATAGATGCTGAAAAAAGATATTTTTTTATAATATGGAGGTAATAAAAGAGGATACAGTTCACCTGATGCTAACTGGCGTGGCCACTGACTCCCGAGGACATACAGATATTTTTCACATAATGAAGTCTACGTAACATAATATATTTTTCTTTCCACATAACCAAACAAAGTGCTACCACATTTTGTTACATTACCAAGTTTGTGTGGATGTATATATGTTTTTTACTTTTTCGCGCAATAACTGAAATTCGCTGAAATTTTGGCACGCAGGTAGTTTTTGACCTAAATTATCGCATAGGATACTTAATACTGTGGTAGACGTGACCAAAGGCGCGTGAATGGCCTATTATAATAATTATATTGCATAGATAAAAAGCTATAATGACCTCTAATAAGACCTTACACAATGAAGAAAACATAAAAATGTTTTTGTATTTTCATAGCAATCATAGCGTATATCAGCTATGTTCTAGGCAGAGCTTACATTAATAATGGATGCACAGAGCTGATTATCTAATATTCCCGTAGCAAGTTCACCTAAACCAGAACGCTACACCGAGAGAATAAACTGCCTCAAATATTTATTTTTAATTTTACAACTACCTAATAAAATTTTGCTTTAAAAATATTAATATAGTCATATTAAAATAGGTTTTTTTATAAAAAGAAAATCTTTACCTATATTATTTTGAGATACCATTATATCATTAACTTAAATTTGGCATTTTTTGAGTTACGCGGTGTTAGAACTTAAGCGACGAAATGTCGAATCGACATTTACCCTTATTCGCTCAATATATACATTTGTAGATCCACTATAACCTTTATCAGAGCACGCTTGACCCTACGGAGGAATCACTATATTTTAACTGAACACATATTTCCCGATAATGTCCTCTGGTTTACTCTTTCAAATTGGGATAGGGTTAGTATAGCAAATTGACCCTTAGCGCTCAAGACGGAAGGCATATTATTGCATGTGGTTACTATAATTGTCTTAGTCCGAAGTAGGGCGTTCGTGATAAGAATATCGTTCGTCGCTTTGTTCTTAGATATCTTGGTAAATATGTGTATGTGTTATGTATAGAATTATAGCTTTCTTACCTTTTATAGGCAGGTCGGTTCATTATTTAAGAAAGTATCACCGCTATCCCTATCTGAAGTTAAAATTGATACATAGATTTTTTTTATGTAATAATGAAGTAGGAAACGAGCATGCAGTCCATCTGATGGTTAGTGTTCACCTTTGTCCATGGACATTTGTAAGCAACTTCATATAGAAGATAGGTTCTATCTAAAGTCAATCACAGTTTTGTTGTTACTCCCGAGGACTAGGATGGTCGCGTCGGCAACCACACCCTTCCATCGAAACGCAATGAATGCTTCACGTTAGAAATAGGTGTGGCGGTGGTACGTCCCTGGTCGAACTACTCTGGTTCTACCGCCTTCAACAGTTACAGATACAGATATTATCAGTTTACTGGCTTCAACGGTATACTAAACCGTTGAAATCAGTAAACTAATAATGATATACAGTGATAAACTAGTGTGAAATATAAATCTTAGACTTACGATAAGGCTGATTTCAAGTCATCCATCAGGCTCCTCGAATGGGGTCTTTGCCAACAGTCACCACAATGATTGTTGATGTTGCACAATAAGACGCTGCTAACAATTTCTTCCTTTCGCTGAAGGAAACCTACACACCCGAGTTCTTAAAAAAAAAGTTCTCGGAGGTGTGTGAAGTCCACCAATTCGCACTTGGCCGGCGCGGTGGATTATGGCCGAAAACTCTCGTTCTGAGAGAAGACCCGTGCCCAGCAGTGGGACATTAATGGGTTGACGAGAGAACTATTTCCTGAATTTGTCACTTAATAGAACCCTACCACATATTCAGACAGAGAGAGTGCTTCTATTTTAGACTGACACCACACGGTATCTCAAGTCCTTAGCTCTCTTACGCACTAGCGGTTAACCGCGTGCGCAGCAGACCGCGCGGCTAGCCGCTTTTCTACCTACCACCGCGGTTGAAATTTTGGGGCGGTTTCATATTAAACTGGAAAAACGCGCGGTTAACCGCTAGTGCGTAAGAGGGCTTAGATAAAATTCCAATTCAAATATATTTTCATGGGCGGTAGCGAATGTGAAAATAAACGCAATACCTGTTTGTAACATCATTATTAAAAAACTTATTGTAGTACTTTCTGCGTTGTATAACGTACTAATTGAGGTCTTTATTTCCGAAGATCACGTAATCTTGTTTTAGGATACTAAAGTTTTGAAAGGATTCGTTAAGTAGATTAGAGCATTAGAGGGATTAACCTTGAAAAGTATCGAATAAGTAAGCTATTTTCGCAAGGATAAGGTGGAAAGTACCTTAACATCGTTCGTAAATATTTTTCGGCCATAGACATAAGTTGGTGTTTTATAAGTTCAGATGTATTACTATCATTATTTCTGATTTACTTATATCAGAAGGCGCTGCAGCTGCAGCTGTGAGTGTGTGCTTAAATTTTTATGTGTATATAGAAAAATATAATAATAAAAGAATAAATAAATTATAAAGAAAAATAACTCCCGACCATAAAAAAAAAACTATTTGTAGGTATATTTTTGCAAGATGGCAGACAGCAAGAGGATAGTGTTATCGGGAATATACCATTGTTAAGTATTTTTCTCGTATTTCTGTGCAAGGGCATGTTTGCAAGTACACTGTCGATTCTCGTCAACCCATTCTTTTCCCACAGCTGGGCACACGTCTCAGAATGAGAGAATTTTAGGCCATAGCCCACCGCGCTGGACAAGTACGAATTGGTGGATTTCATACACCTCCGAGAACATTTGTTTTTTAAAGAACTCTCGGGTGTGTAGGCTTTCTCACGATGTTTTCCTTCACCGAAAAGCAGTGACAATTAATTTCTAATACGCACATAAATCAGTGGTGCGTGCCTTTGAACCACGGACCTCCCGATTGAGAGGGCAAGTTTCAACCATTAGGCTATCACTGCTCTGTCGTTTAAAGTAGAGGACCCGGGGCTAGTGAGATATCCTCAATTGACTTCCAGATAGAACCCGTTTAATAAGTAAGCAACTTTACTTACAGATGTTGTTACTTTTATACCTCGTTTACCATTATAATAACAATATATTGTATAAAACTTGTGTCTGTAATTTAAAACAAAGAAAATGAAGGTTAATTAACTGCCCTTCGCAGGGACCGTTATTTCCGAGTCGGACGAATTATCTCGCCCATTGTACGTTCAACTTTCTTTTATACTTACGCTTTCTTACCAGAATTTTCCGTGAAAATCCCTCTCTTCACTATTTGGAGAAATGTGTTTTTGTTTATGCTTCTATTTTTGTTTTATATCTTTTTGTTTTTTTTTAATTGTGCTCAGTCGAATGAAAATAATGAGCAAGGATTTTTCCTAAGTATAAATTTCACCTAAATATAAATGAAACATAAAAAAATCTGTTTGTCCAGTTACGGTATGAACATTATAGATGCTAAAAAAAGATATTTTTTTATAATATGGAGGTAATAAACGAGCATACAGTTCACCTGAAGCTAAGTGGCCACTGACTCCCGAGGACATACAGATGTTTTTCACAGAATGAAGTCTACATAACATATGTTTTTCTTTCCACATAACCAAAAAAGGTGCTACCACATTTAAAGTTTGTGTCGATGTATGTATGTTTTTTACTTTTTCGCGCAATAACTAGTCGGTTTTCGCTGAAATTTTGGCACGCAGGTAGTTTTTGACCTAAATTGTCGCATAGGATCCTTAATACTGTGGTAGACGTGACCAAAGACGCGTGAATGGCCTATTATAATAATTATTTTAGATAGATAATAAGCTGTAATGACCTTTAATAAGACCTTACACAATGTAGAAAACATAATTTTTTTTTTGTATTTTCATAGCAATCATAGCGTATATCAGCTATGTTCTAGACAGAGCTTACATTAATAATGGATGCACAGAGCTGATTATCTAATATTCCCGTAGCAAGTTCACCTAACCCAGAACGCTAGACCGATGATTAATAATTCGATATCGCTGAGTGGGAGTCACGCGCGGGTTGTGATATGCGCTTGTCGCATTACAGGCGAATTAGTAGCTTCTCTTGCTTAATTTTGAAAAAAAAATCAAATTATTAGAAAAAAATAGCTAAAGTTTATTTGCCATACATTTTAAAAGTTGTTAATGACATTAGATTGCAGATTTCCAGGCAAATTGTCGAAAGCCTTAACGGTTAAATTTAAAATTTAAATTGCTTCGATCTGTATTGGAGGAGCCAAGTCTAGGTCACCACCTATAGGAAAAGAGCAGTGCTTAGTGACTACAACTTACCTAGTAAGAACTAGTAAGATATACCTTTTATAATACCTTTAATAAGCCTATAGGGCGAAAGGAAACTGGTTATTTTCACGCCTATATTTAATATGTTCAACAATAAAACTATTTACAAGAAAATAATACAAACTCAAAACATCCTCTCGATACGAAAACTAACAAAACGATAATCATCTTTTCTACAATGTCGTAAAATAATATTCTTCTAAATTCGAAATATAAAATTATTAAAACTAGTCACCGGTAGCATCGGCCGAAATTCGACCGTAATTTAAATTAAAAATCAAATGTCATCTGACATTCTTGACGTTGTGTCTTTTCATTTTCATTTACTAAGTACATATGTGTTTGTGACAAATGCAAGGCAGTGTGTGTAATGTGTTTTTAGTTGATTTTATGTATGAAAAATGCATTATTTGAAAAAATATTAACATTCTGCACTCCTTCTCTACGTCCACTATAACCGTGCAAAATTTCATACTAATCCGTCCGCGGCATATTACTTAAAAATCCGTCACAAATTTTTGCTTCACGTATTAATATAATGATATAGTTTTCTGAAGAGTAAATAGTATGTACAAAAAAAAAAAAAAATTAAAAAAATACAGACGAATTGATAACCTCCTCCTTTTTGGAAGTCGGTTAAAAAGAGGTCGCTACAAGCCTATGCACAACATAGAAAGCATAAAAATGTTTTTATATTTTCATTCCAATCACAGCGTATATCAGCTATGTTCTAGGCAGAGCTTACATTAATAATGGATGCACAGAGCTGATTATCTAATATTCCCGTAGCAAGTTCACCTAACCCAGAACGCTAGATGATAAATAATTCGATATCGCTGAGTGGGAGTCACGCGCGGGTTGTGATATGCGCTTGTCGCATTACAGGCGAATTAGTAGCTTCTCTTGCTTAATTTTGAAAAAAAAAATCAAATAGAAAAAAATAGCTAAAGTTTATTTGCCATACATTTTAAAAGTCGTTTAATGACGTTAGATTGCAGATTTCCAGGCGACTTGTCGAAAGCCTTAACGGTTAAATTTATAATCTAAAATTTAAATTGCTTCGATCTGTATTGGAGTATTGCGAAGTCTAGGTCACCACCTATAGGAAAAGAGCAGTGCTTAGTGACTACAACTTACCTAGTAAGAACTAGTAAGATATACCTTTATATACCTTTTATAATACCTTTAATAAGCCTATAGGGCGAAAGGAAACTGGTTATTTTCACGCCTATATTTAATATGTTCAACATAAAACTATTTACAAGAAAATAATACAAACTCAAAACATCCTCTCGATACGAAAACTAACAAAACAATAATCATCTTTTCTAAAATGTCATACAATAATATTCGTCTAAATTCGAAATATAAAATTATAAAAATATAGTTTTCTGAAGAGTAAAAAGTATGTACAAAAAGAGGTCGCTACAAGCCCATGCACAACATAGAAAGCATAAAAATGTTTTTATATTTTCATTCCAATCACAGCGTATATCAGCTATGTTCTAGGCAGAGCTTACATTAATAATGGATGCACAGAGCTGATTATCTAATATTCCCGTAGCAAGTTCACCTAAACCAGAACACTAGACCGATGATTAATAATTCGATATCGCTGAGTGGGAGTCACGCGCGGGTTGTGATATGTACTGGTCGTATTACAGGCGAATTAGTAGCTTCTCTTGCTTAATTTAAAAAAAAAAATCAAATTATTAGAAAAAAATAGCTAAAGTTTATTTGCCATACATTTTAAAAGTTTACAGATTAGAAATAAATACTTTAACTTACTTACTTTATTGATTAGAAATAAAAGGATTTGGCTCATTATCGTGCAGACTGCTCGTCTGCTTTAACTTACTATTTTTTAAATTTAGGATAAAAGTAGCAAACATCCATGCAGGTCAGCTGATTGTATGAATGATCACTGATGCATACGAATATCTGTAATGAACCCTAAATAATATCAGAGTCCTTACCTGAGATTGAACTGAGGCGTTTGTAATCTTGAAGATTAAGTTGGAATGCCTCCCTCAAGATACCCTTCAATCCTCAACACAGCAGCGCTTAATAACGCGGCTCAGTACTAGGTAGGAATTAGTATTGCTATGGTGCCTCCAGATTCGAACCCAACTCATCCTTCCCAAATCAACCTTCGGTCTCATGTACCCCTGTTAAAGTTTTCAAGTGACAGCAAACCCCTTTAACTTAACTAACTAATTTAATCCCCCCCCCCTCCAATAAACAACAGAAACCAGTAAACACCAGTAAAGAAAAAAATCCACAACTCCAGTAAACAATAAAATTGACTGTTGGGGGAAATAATGTTTTTATGTCAATAAAAGGTAAGATAAACTGCCCAAAGAAATATATTATTACTACTGTCTGTTGTTTGTTGTCACAAATGCTGACAATTGTAGGAATAATTTTGTATTTCTATTACGTAAATCTTGCCGCGAACCCTTGCCATCGAATGTCAAACCCTTAGGGTTCGCGTACCACACTTTGCGAAACCTTGGTTTAGAAGTTACCCATAATATTTCCATATCAAATGAACAAATGCCAATTTGAGAAGGATCGAATCTAACGAGTATAAGTTACCTTAAAATCCTTCTAATTTTTAACGCATCAAGGCATCATACGTCTATCAAGATATAGTCAGACAAGGGGCTAACGCTGGTAACTCTATTAAGTTTGGTATTTACGTCATAACCTCACGTAGCATCGAAATGAATTTATAACTACATAGTCGCATTGCTGTCTGGAAATACAATGGCAGACGCCAATCACTCGGTATTAATTGAGTATTTCGTATACGTCCTTTATTAACCTCAGAACAAAGGTTAATTCAAGGTTAGACGAGAATAGAGTTATAGGGACGACGCCGTTGTAGTTCCGGGGTCAGAATAGGGATACGGTATCCCCTGCCTGTCGTAAGAGGCGACTAAAAGGGGCTTCCGGGGTTGAGGGCCGGAAGAGTGGGAGCTCGAACTGTCCGGCCAAGCGACCCCGGGAAGGACGGCGGCATGTGTGGTTGCATGCTGCCGTACAGACCAGAAGGTGTGGTAAGCGTTTCACGCCCGCTAAGGAAGAGTCCGAAAGGGGCATCGCGCTCGGAGGACTTCGGCTGTGGTCCGTTAGAGATCCCGGAGTCCGCAACGCAGTTTTAGTGCGCTAAGAATTCCACGTAACCCGCGTCGTTCCTACCACCTCGGCTACCTTATGAAGGTTTCCCCCTCGTAAACAAAAAAAGGGACAACGCCGTGGTGATTTAACTTTTGACTTGCCACTTTAATCTCGACCCACGAAGTATTTCCTTCAAGCGACATTCGCTTGGCGCAGCGTCATGTCATTTTTTTTATAAATTTGGGTAGTGTGATTCTGTCTGTGGCTTCATTAGATCATTTGTTTTTAACGCTCAACATTTATTTCTATCGCACTCTTATTTCTATCGCATCGCATCGCATCAACCCATTATTGGCCCACTGCTGAGCACGGGTCTTCTCCCAGAATGAGAGAGTTTTTAGGCCATAGTCCACCGCGCTGGCCAAGTGCGAATTGGTAGACATTATTTCTTATTCTTATTTCTCTTATTCTTATACTTATTTCTATAGTTAGTTGCATTCTGGCATTTCGATGGAAGAGTGTGGTTGCTGAATGGCTTTTATATGAGGTCGCCTTATTACTCACCTTAGTCCTCGGGAGTAACAACGCATCTGTGATTGACTTCAGGTAGAATCCATATTGATTGTGAAGTTACTTACGTCCATGGGTGGCAGTAACCACTTACCAACAGGTGGACTGCATGCTCGTTTTCTATTTCAATCTTATAAAAAAAACACTTTTATCCGGTTTCACATTGACGACATCTTGGATTGATTATGTACCGTTTGATATACTGAACAACTTATTACCAATTGGTTATAGCTATGGATAACACTTTACTACAGTATAGGACAGAACCAGATTTAGTGGAGGCCATCCAGGGCACCCACACTAGAGACTTGGAAAATAATGTTTCATCAGGTGACTTTTTTCGTCGTTTAAAATTACTACATGAGTGGGCGTAAAAATCAACTTGTTTTCACAAGAACTTATTTATTGAAAAAAGCCATTGAAACAAAATTATTTATTTGTAACAATACTGTATTTGGAAAATATTTAAAAGTTCTCCATACCTTTGTTGCTCCGATGCCCCAAGCCTCCAAATCTGACCCTGGTATAGGTTAATATATTAAATAAAATGTATCGTAATACAATGACAAAACAATAGCCAATCTGTTCATCCCACGATTTGTCGCAAAATACGTCCAATCCGATCGCATTTTGTCGTGAACATTGAATGAATCTATTTATAGCCGCAAGCTACGAGTACGCGAAATCTATTCTAATCTTCGAGTACATCTATTTTCGCTCGTCACAGTTACTGTTATTTTCAGAAGCGGTTATTTATGTTAATGGATCAAAGGCGCCGAAACGCGCCACTGGGAGAGTATAGACAGTCTTTGATATGAAGGGAAGTCGATCTGTTTCGCGAAATAGTAAATACGTTTGAGATTTTACGAGAACCCTTTATAGTTCGCATGAGGAGTGCAGTTTCGTTTCGGTATTTCGTAAGATTGAAGCCAACGACTACGCTATCCATCTGATCGTGTCTATGTGGGCTGGTACACATGGATATGAGAAACCAACTCCATAAAGAACAGGATTTTTACTCAAAGCCAGTCATAGTTATTTAATGAATGTTATTTATAATAAACAGACATTTTTATTTTATTTTTATTGTTATTATTTTTATTGTTTTTGACTCATGAAGACTTTTATTTAATTTTTTCTCTATTGTTGTATGGAATTATTTTGACATTTTTGTTTATTTTACTGTTCTTTGTTTATATAATTACTATTGTATTTTAATTTTAATTATGTCCATAATCACCATTGTAATATTATGTTTTGTCATTAGTGTAATTGGATCATTCCGTTCTCAGTAAAATAAATAAATAAATAAAGAAATAAATAGTTGCTACTCCCGAGGAGTGAAATGATCATCTCATATGTAAGTCAGGTAACGTCAAGCTCACGTTCATATTCCCGCTGTACGGTGCAAGTAGAAAACACAGTGGGGGTTTAGTCGGTAAGAGTCCGGCATAACCCAGGTGCTACCCCGGGTTTCTGGGTATCCATGAAGATTACCCACTAAAAAAAAAGGTTCACACTAGAAATAAGTGTAGCGTCGATACATTCTCGTTCAAATTACGGTTTCTTGTAACATTCATGTCATATAAATTTATATGGTTTCGTTTGATCCTTGATAACCAGACGTATTAAGTGATGACCTATGATATTTTTATAACATTTACTTTAGGGCAATCCCACGTAAGAGTGTCCTGTGACTATGGCCACACATAGAATTTAAAATTTTAAGTCCTGCAAATTGGAAGAAATTCGAAGTTTAAAAACACTCTCAAAAAAGAGTTCTTTTTGGATGTAGTGTCAGTCACATTTACATTTTGGTAAATAAGTCACACTTCATAAAGTTTTATAAGTACATTTTATATTATGTAAGGAAAATTGTAGAATCAACTATATAATCATACACAAACACTGTCGGCATAGGAATATTCAAAATATGAAGCAAACTAAGTCGCATTTCAAATGTAGAGTCAGTCACATATGGAATTACCCTTATCTTTATTTACACGACTTTTCACGTTAATCAAATTTAATCTGCAAATCGCTGAATCCAACCCCGTAAAATAAAAAGTCAGAGAGAAAAACGTGAAAGCTCGTTTCAAAGTAATTTTCCACTTGATTTTATTAAGTCTAGAAAGGGATGTTAATTACATCAGTGGCTGAGCACGGCCTTCGCCGGCCCGGCTGCGTTAGGCTGAATATAGTATAGTAAATCATTACTTTTAGCATTTAACCACTTTGTTGTCACTTGACACAGTTCTGACACTTAGACATTTGGAGAGTCTTTTGGTAGGAAGGGCTTTTCGTGAGCGTTCCTTTGTGTTTTTTTATGGAAATAACTGGGTATGAGCTTTTTTTTGATCTTGCATAACACCATTTTTTCATCGCTGATGTTATAGGAATTGTCTGCGGGACATGATCCAGGAACTGGGCAGTAGAAACTTCTTTTTAAACATCAATCTATGGTGTTCACATACAATACGCGAAGATTTTGGGCAATAATCGCCATTAGGACCTGTAGTTCCGGGACCAGAACAGGGCTACGGCATCCCCTGCCTGTCGTAAGAGGTGACTAAAAGGGGCTTCCGGGGTTGCGAGCGGGTAGAGTGGGAGCTCGAACCGTTCAGTCAGGTGATCCCGGGAAGGACGGCGGTACTTGTGGTCGCATACCGTCGTAAAGACTAGACGGAGCGGTGGGCCCAGCCGCCCATCTGGGAGGAGCCTGATGGGGCAACGCGCTCGGAGGATTCCGGTTGAAGTCGTATCGAGATCCCGGAGTCCTCCTTTTTAGCGCCGACAACGGCCACCGGGGGGTTTTAGTGCGGTAGAAATCCCACATAACCCTGCGTCGCTCCCACGGCGTCGGGTACCTTTTGAAGGTTTCCCCCTCGACAACAAAAAAAAGGGGTTATGTCCAACAATGGACATCAGAAAGTTTGTGAAATTGAGTAAGCAGTTTACTATCAGTTATCTAGAACATCTACGTCGCTCATGTACATCTGGACTCTATATAAGAAGTTATCCTGATTTGAGTTGATCATACATAATTCCAATAACAATTACATTCGGCCATCATTTCCCGCTATCTGTCCCTATCTATGCTTAGATTTTTATACCTACGCTACGGATTTTAACGCAGTTTTTTTTTAATAAATGTGATTCAAGAGGAAGGTTTTTATGTATAATTCATGTATAATATAGTGCAGTAACACTGACAGTTTTAGATTTTTGACGTTTAGGCGGAACGAAGTTCGCCGGGTCAACTAGTGTAATAATAAAAGGGAGAGAAGTAATAGGTTAATACAATGACAATTTGTAAACTAAATTACTGAAGTTTGCTTCATAATTTAAACATTTTAATTTAATCCGTTACGCTTTGGTTCAGCGGCTAACAATTTAATTACTTTGATAGTAGCGATCTCTGCTATAAATAACTGTTCTCGAAGCTCAAGAAAGTTGAGAACCACAACTTAGAAAGTTTTACCACTTTGAAGAAAATACACAGTAGTTATAATCACCAGTATTTTGTAACTGTAATTACATTTTACTACAAAGGAGAAGTTCTCCATGTGCCGTAAAAAAATTATAATGCAAAAATGTAATTACACTTTATTGATATTATACAGAAGGACGCTCCCATTCATCTCCAGGTTTAAGACCCTTAATCGCTTCCTATGACACACGGGAAGAGAGGGAGTAATTCTATTGTTGCAGGTGGTACCGGGTTCGATCTCCAAATGAATACCTGAATGATGATGATTTTCTCTTCTGGTTCTACCTGTATGTGTAGTCGTCTTTGTGTGTGTTCATGACACCCACGACACAAAAAAAATCCTGGTGTGGAGCTATGAGCTTTGAAATCAAGAACGACATCTACAAATACATCATAACACCCTAGAGACAAACAAAAACAAAGAATGAAAATCAATCATCATAATTAATTGATGAAGTACAAATTAAAATGGAAATGCGGGTCATTTAAAGCTTCCACGATGGTAATCAGGTGTTGAACTTCACACAAACGGCATATTAATTCGCACGCGACAAAATAATTAACGGAGAATGTGAATTACCTTAATGTATTTGTTATTTTTTAACCGTTTTATTCCATGATTATGTTACGGTCGCAACTAGTTATAAGTATGAAAAAATGTCATGTGTCTTTTAGTTCCTTTAGTTCCTTAAAGGAAATTAAAGTGATCATGTGATGTAGATTCAAGAGTTTTCAAGGTGGTAGATCCAGTGTAGTTTGAACGGAGAAGTATCGCCACAACATTTATTTCTAGCGTGAAGCATTTCTTGCGTTTCGATGGAAGAGTGTGGTTGCCCACACTTTGTTATGAGGTGTCGTCCGGAGTAGCAACGCATCTGTGTTTGACTTTAGATAGCACCCATGTTCTGTTTAAAGTTGCTTACAGATGTCCATGGGCGGCATTGACCACTTACCATCAGGTGGACTGCATACTCGTTTGATACTTCAATCAGATAAAAAAAAGTTAATACCTGAACATTCCAATCCTTTTTATATAATATAGATGTAAAAAATGAGCGTGCCACCCAACTGATGAGAAGTGGCTACTGCCGTCCTTTAACATCTGTAATCGATATTTTGATAAGATGTCCTTTATTGACTAAGTTAAATACGTCTCAAATTAGGACGTCTCCCTTACTACGTTCTGCGTGCTCCCTTACGCTCTCAGATGAGAACACAGCAGTTTCAAAATGCTGTAATTATTAAATATATTTGTTGGTGGAGTTTTCAGTGTCGTATCACTTGGGATTCAGTTGCTGCTACCGAGGCAAAAATTTGTGATAACCTTCCAATTTCACTGACAGGGCTTTATTATTACTCTGTCAAACAACTCAGTGCATGTCTCTACATAAGTTTATAATTCTCATCTGTAGAAATTCTCGCCAGGAAATGTTTTGAATGCATACAAAATTGCTCAAAAGTTCATATGCATCATGCAAGTTTTACGTGACGAAAATTCTTGTCAAGGAACTCTACAACTGTGGTGAAGTGGGTATGATTTTAAAAGTTTTTGAAGTGAAACTTCTTTAGGCGCATGAGGGTAAAATTTTTACAGATGAAACGTCACGCCGGTATGCAACGGAAGTGTCGGAAAAGAGAGAGAGAGTGATCGAGACCGATTGAGAGAGAGTAAGACAGGGCGAACGTAGCATGAGCAACTAGCCGTGGAGTGAGAGTAGGGAGCAAGCGAGTGAGAAAGATTGAGAGAAAAAGTGAGACAGAGCGAACGTCGTATCACGCCTTTTTCCCTTTCTCTTAATCTTGAAAATTTAAAGTTTTAGATTTGTATAAATATAAACAAGATTTATAAATTAGTTCGCCAAAGAAGTTTCACTTCTGACATGTGTACTTTGTACGCACGCATGTTTTTTTTTTTCTTTTATCTTACTGATATAGGAAACGAGCATGCAGTCCACCTGATGGTAAGTGGTCACTGCCGCTCATGGACATCTGTAATCAACTTCATACAGAACATAGATTCTATCTGAAGTCAATCACAGATGCGTTTAAAAAGTGTCCCCCACATCATCAAAAAAATGGGTGTAGGTTTCCCCTACGTTGTTTCTGTTTAATTAAAAGTGTTGTAATAATTAGTTTTTAATATAAAGTTAGCAATAATTAGTTTTTAATATCCAGATAAATCTGGAAAAAACTTTTACAGACAGACATAGCTACTTGTAGCTATGTCTGTCTGTAAAAGATTTTTTCAGATAAAATCTCCGACTTTCTTACAAGATTATATAAATAGTTGGATAATAAGACACTATATATATATATATATATACACATATATGACGATCGTTTGACGCAATTCAACACAGTACGAAAAGGTTCAGTAAATCGTTATTACCACGATACGCACGTCCCTACATGAAACATATAATAAGAGTAAAAACCTGTCAAGTGCGAGTCGGGCGCGCAAGAAGGTTTCCGTCCCATTATTTAACAAAACTGCAAAAATATGATGGTGGTATTACTTCCTTAAATATTTATTTTACTTTGTTTTCAGTATTCGTTACTATAGCGATCATCTTAGTTCTCGGGCAACACCACTGCGATTGACTTTATATAGAAACCTGATGTTCTATATGATGTTGCTTACAGATATCCACGGGCGGTGGACTGCATGCTCGTTTGCCACTTCAATCTGGCAAATAAGTTACCATCCGGTGGACTGCATGCTGATTTGCTACTTTAATCTGCTAAAGAAAAGGTGAGTGTCCGTCTGTTCGTACAGACGGACACTCATTCTGAGTTGGACCCTGCGCCGCTCACCCGTCTTGGGATCGACGTCACTTCACAGCCTCAGACTTTTCGTGCCCTGTCTTCTCGTTCCCGTCCCTGCCTATCAGAATGCCATCTCCGGGCGAAAGTGCACAATCTGCGGAAGTTAGCTTCGGAGAAGACGAGATCACCCTAGTAGACCGGTCTCGCCTCGCTTCGAATCAAACCATTCAGCAAACCTTATCTGTACTATTCATACAGGTGACACTCCCAGCGCACGTGATACAGGTCGTCAATAACCGAAGCGCAGTAATTGAAAATACTTAGCAATAGGGTCCCGTTTTAACCCTCTGAGTACATAACCCTGAAAACGAACCACTTCACATACCAACCTCGGGTCGCCGCTCGCTACACAAAAAGTACACGTAAACACTTTATAAGTGGGCTATTAACTCTGTAATGTTTTTGGAACAAACATCTCTAATATGCGTGAAAGGCTATAAAGTGTTATTAACCCTAGGTTTTAAGGGTTCAAATCACATTAAAGTTGAAAGCCTTTGTCGAAACTTGAGTTTATGAGATTTCTTTTTATAATAACGATCTATAATGCTGATAATATGCTGTTGATTTTTATAATACGTTTGGTGAAGCAACTTGGAATAATATAACCTTCTTTGGATTAAATAACTCAACTACGCTGATTTTTCTTCACAAGTAGTAAACAAGCATACAGTCTACTTGATAGTAAGACATTACTTTTTAATTTCTTGTAGAACAGCGAATCTATCTTACTCCCGAGGACTAGGATGGACGCGCCTCATACGAAAGTGAACTGGCAACCACACCCTTCCACAGAACGTCTTTACACTAGAAATAGATTTGACGATGGTATGTCGTTCGAACTATACTCATTCTACTACGGAAACGATCGACTTTTCTGATTACCTACAATTAAACTTCAATGTAATTTGCGTTCATTTCAAATAATTAATTTAAATAGCAGAATCTTAGATACAGACTTGCGAGTAGCTATTAAGGAAACGCTATTAGAAAACTTTGAAAGCTTCCATTTGACAAAATTCATTGCAATGTCTTAAAAGCTTATCTACTTTAAACTTTGTTGCTGTTCGCTGACTTTGGATTGCGGGATACGCTCAAAAAGTTTATTGTTAAAGATTGTTATTCCTTGCGATTGTCGGCAAAGTATTGGAAATTATTGGTTTGAAGTAGCAGAAAATGTTAGAATTGGTTTGAGTGTACTCTGCTTCTTTACGGTGGGTTGGATGGCAAATCCAAATCTTAATCGAAGTAACAATCGAACATGTAATGCATCTGATGGTAAGTGCCACTTGCGCCCGTGCACATCAGTAATCTGATAAAATTTATTAACTAGCAACAATTTATAGAAACCGAATAAATATCGTCTTCATTTCTTTAATAAATTATACTACTTGATAATATAATTACATAGGGGCAATTAATCTACTATATTAAAACTCTATTAAAAATACTGCTAGAAGTCAAAGGTATGCATACATTTTAATAATAATGTTAAAAATATGTCAGTGCGGTAATGTAAAGAATATACATACGTTGTGTTTAATTCTATTAATTATATGTTATAGAGGGTCAAAAATAACCCAAATTGCTTGGAGAAAAAAAACACGGTTGTGCATTCTATTTTTTTGCTGTTTGACTTGGCTTAGACACTACCATGCCCCTTGATCAGCAGTCAGAACAGACAAATGTCACTCTGTGACCTTCGTAGCAACGTTCGTAGCGTAACCTCTACGTACCTTCTACGATCTACATAACGCGGGAACCATCTGCTACGTCATTGCCTATTCATTTCGCTACATGCCGTTTGTTACTTCATTATTGCCTCCATGCTGTTTACTGTGAGGTGCGGTTATAGAGATGTTGGTTTTCGGTACCGATTGTGCACGTATTCGGTAGGTATATCAGCGTGTTTTAAAATAATGTGGTAAACTACAATTAAATTTATATTTTTTATATTGCACCTTATGTTCTCAAACACAGATCGACTGACTATGAAATCGGAGAAATATAGTCACTTAATAAATATATTAATTTGGCGTTCTCATGTTTGTATAATATAAAATAAAATGACTGAAATGTTACGGAAATGTCATTTTCGCTAATAGGTAATTTTCAACACAATTCTATTTATAAAGATATACACCTAATAATAACGCATTTAAAGTTGATTTACGCACAGATGTAACTGAAAGTTGTAAAAATATGTTACCTGCATATATTTGCAAGTTACAGTACACATAGTTATTTTAATCTCACACTGTGATATTGACAGGTTAAAGTAGTAAATATTTTTTTTGTTCTACCTTCACTTTTTTTAAATTAATAAAGTAAATGGACATACAATCTACCAGTAGATAAAAGTTGCTGCCCATAGACATCTTTAAGGAACTTCATATAGAACTGTGGTTTTAGCTAAAGTTAAATCCAGATTACTATTCCCGAACATTATAATGGGCGCGTCATATGAGTGAGCCGGCAAGTACACACTTCTAAAGAAAAGCCAATGCTTCACTTAAAATAGGAATGGCGATGATACGTCACTGGTCAGATCATATTTGTTCTACTATCTCACAGATATCATTATTATCTATATATTAATATGTGAAGCAAAAATTTGTGATTCGTTATTGAAATGAAATGAAATGAAAGGAAATGAAATGAAATGAAAGGAAATGTCTTTATTTTGTAAAGACCTGCGGGGGCACTTACAAATTGTCAGTTACATTTTTTTCTTACACTACCACCGGATCGGAACTCAGCGGGTTTGTCTTTTTTTCTTATATAAATCCATTTTTATTAAGATACTTGCCGCAGGCAGAGGAGTAAGAAATTACGCACGTTTATAGTTGCTGTGGAGAAGGATTGCTCAATGCTAATATTTTTTAAAATAATGCATACTACGTACATAAATCAACTCAAAACACATTACATACACTACCTTGCATTTGACACAAACACATACGAAATAAACAAAATAGAATATTCATTGACTTACTATGACAAACACAACGTCTAAAATGTCAGATGTCTTTGTCATAATACCCGCTATTGCTTTTAAATGCAGCTGAGTTAATTAAACCTCTTTGTACCTTTAACGAGTGCGTTCAAAATAACTTGAAAATTATTACAATTTATTTGAATTTGAGGTATATTGGTGCTACTTTGGACTATATGAAGTTTAGTTTTTTAATTTTAAATTACGGTCGAATTGCGATCGTTGCGACGGGTGGCTAGTTCTGTACTCATTTCCAAACAAAAGTGCTGCAATCTTATTACAACAAAAACAAGAAAAATCTAGTACAGTCAGCAGCAAATAGTTAGTGGCGTTCAAAGTGTCCATATTGTTAGATACAATCAAAGTGTTCAATAATATCGGCACAACCTACGTGTTCTAATTGTTGACAACATCTTAAACTCCCAAATGTCAGGACGTTCATAAACTCATAATATTAATACCATCCAAATTGTCACAAATGTTCCGGCGTCAGTGGTAACCTAGCAACGAGACTGTTTGTAAATATAGGTACACTAGCTGTACCCGCGGCTACGCCCGCGTGCAAATCAATGTATCGTAAAGTTTTTCCCGCGCAAATCTCCACTCAGTGGGAATTCTACGATAAAAGTAGTCTACATGTTGTTCCATAACATTTTCTATAGTAAAAAACCCGTAAAAATCGGTTTAGCCGGTCAAGGATTACCCGGACAAACACAGAGAAAAAAACGAATTTTAAGTGTGTATTTGTGGGTAGGTCCATATTGTTATGTAAAATGTTATGAAAATAAGACGAATCAGAATATCGTAAACCCCTTTTTTGAACCAATTTACAGTCTTAGTGGTCACATTAACAATATCGGAATACATCTTTTCAAACAACGCCTATCCACATTTAAATCAAAGCGCATCGATTATAAAGATGGATTTTAACTTTTATGAATTGAAAAATACTATTTTAGGTAATTTTGGTCCTTTTAAATTTCTGAGTAAGATTACATATAGGTGAACCTACTTTTAACATAAATTTGACAACCTTGACGACCCGCGTTGCGGAGCAGCTACCACACCCGGTTCGATTCCCGGTCAGACAGGAATCTGAATAGATTCATGTTCTGGGTCTGGGTGTTTCTATATACGTCTTGTGTGTCCATGGTACCCACGACACAGGAAAAAATCCTAGTGTGGGGCTATTGTAATTTTCTATTTTATTGGGTGTAGAAAGCGGTGGGTGGTAGGTGGGTTTTATTAAAAAAAGTTTGTGTGGACCGGGATACGGGGATACCGGGATGCGGGTTGAAGGAATCCAAAAATTTTGTTGGATAATGTCTTCGATCTCGATGGCTGTATCTACAGAATCTTCATCCCAAATAGTCAAATAACAATCCCGCATTGAATTTCCAGTATTCCTTTGATTTGAAATATTAAAAATGTTAGAGAAATCGTTGCTACAAATCTTGAGTGGACGCTCAAAGGCGAATAGGCAGGCATTATGACCGCTTTTTAAAAGTGTGGGCGCAACGCTGGACGACGACACGGCAATAGCTATTTTTCTATCAGATCTTATATTTTTCGCTAATAGTAAATTTATTAAAAACATTTTACCCGTGCCTCCTAGTGCATCTAACTAAAACTAAAAATGTAATGACAGTATCAATGATACGTAAACTAATTTTGGTTTTACTAACATTTAAGGTATGTTTATAGTTTATCTTTATTAAGCCTTGTTTGTGGTTCATTACATTAAAATTTGAATTTGTCGGCAAGGTAAATCCAAATTATTTTGTACTTTTACCTGATAGAGGTTAAACCTCTATTAATTTCATATAAACTTTGTGACACATTGATTCCCAGGCGGGCGAAAGCTTTGCATTTCCGATACTAAATAATATTTAAAAATGAGCTGGTTATTTAAAAAATAATACTAAAATTAGTATTTATGAAAACTATAGACTATAATAATAATAATGTACATAAGACAACTGGATTCGAACCCCAGACCTCGCGTTTCTAATCCGCCCGACTTAGCACCACACGGCTATCACGATTTTAATAACAGATGCGAAATTCACATACTTATGAGTTAAGAACATCATCTATTTTGGCTTATTTTGACACACTTTGTTAATCTAAAATTAATTTAAAATATGTTGTTATTTAAATGCATGTTTTCTATAGCATTATTCATAATGAACATATCATAAATATAAAAGAACAATAATGTTGACCTTGCTCGTTTGTTATTAGAGCCAAGTGTTCATCAACCATGCTTCAATATTCATAAGTGCAATTATTTATCACAAAAGTTACAAAAGCTTCTTTATAATAATAATTCATGATATAATTGTTATATCTTATTTAGATACTGATCGACTTATTAATGTTAGTATTTTGCTTAAAAGACTATCAATTGTATTTTGTCCTTAATATTTATTTTCGCTAAAAATGTACGGGTGTGGTCAATAACATAACTTTATTTATGCAGTAAGAGTTAAGAAACTGACGACCCGCGTGGCGCAGCGGTTACCCTACCGGTCTGACACGCAATGGGTCCCAGGTTCGATTCCCGGCCAGACAGGTATCTGAATGATGAGTTTAGATTCTTGTTCTGGGTCTGGGTGTTTGTGTATTCGTCTTTGTGTGTCCATGGTACCCACGACACAGGAGAAAATCCTACTGTGGGGCTATGAGTGTAGAAAGCGTTTTTAAAAAAAAAAAACTATTTATGTAACATGAACATGGAGTGACAAATGGAGTCGATAATTTTATTTTGAAACAATGTTAAAACATTTTATCGCCTTTGAATTATTGGATTCGAATAACTATTTTAGTATAATAGTATGACGCGCCATCTGTTATCAATTGGGAATCCCTGTACTCTAAGAGCGATTTTACATTAGGTCGCAAGCTGCGCGGCCGCAGCGCGTCAACGGATGCTTTTTTATTATTGAAATATTTCATAAATTCATAATAAATTAAAATCAATTTGAATCACATCTATTTTTATGATAATTGATAGTTACAAATTTATACGTATTATTTTTGAATGAATTCAGAATGGCATCCGGGCGGCCATTATGGCTACTGTCATGTCACACTACTGTCATGTCACATATATTTACATTAGAATTTAACAAAATACGCGACAATACGAATTTTACGGATATATGTTGTCGACTCAAAATCAATGTTTTTTTATGTTTTATTATTTAGATAAGGTTTTAAGTAAGTCTATCGTACCTCTTGACGGACTTGTCAATATGGGACTTTGTCAAAAACGAACTTTTCATACAAACATTTATGCCCGATTTTAACGATTTCAACCCATTTTTTTCGATAAAAAGCAGCCCATGTCCTTTCTCGAGGTCAACACTATCTGTGTGCCCAATTTCATAAAGATCGGTTCAGTTGTTTAGGCGTGAATAAGTAGCAGACAGACAGACAGACAGACAGACAGACAGAGTTACTTTCACATTTATAATATTAGTAGGGATTTTATAATATTAAACTTTATGTTGCGAATATGTTGTAAGGATCACTTACTGCGAGCAATGATAATATTGACATATGTTTATCTCATTTAGGGTTTTAAAATTTAATGATGATACTTTTCATCAGTTAAAAAATGAGAAAACCGTAGAGGTTACAGAAAAACTATTATATTTTAGCTAAAATATATTGTTTGTAAAAAATATACTTCGGTCTTTATTTTTTTTTTAATATACATCATTTGAAACCCTTTGAACATCCTTGCTAGTAACGATCGAATAACTTTAAGCTCGTATGTGAAAACGAATTTCTGAGGAACTTCTTTTTTGCACGTCAAATAATTGTGAACAATGTTGTTGTGGTGAATCAGCATCAGATAGTGTCACTGGCAAACGTTGATTTCCGGAGAGAACAGGAAGAAGAATCAATCGATTGAACTTGTTCTTTTTCAAGTGTGTTAAGAACCCACTTAGGCCTTCTTTTTCTTGACGAGGGTAGGTTTATTTATTTATTTATTTATTTAAACTTTATTGACCATAAAAAAACAATGGACAAAAGGCGGACTTAATGCTTAATAGCATTTTCTCCCAGTCAACCTTAAGGAAATGCAGAAAAATTGAAGGCGGTACAAAAATAGGGAAAAAAACACAGAATCTAAGAATAAATAAGAAATAAAGAGAAAAAAAAGAGAGACAAAAAAGAAAAGATATATAAATACGAAGAAGAAAAGTAAATATACATATATATTGTTATATAAAGTCAATGTATAAAGAAATATATGTATTTACATAAAGTACATAGGAAATGAAAATTATTATACGTATGAATGATTAAGACGTATTACAAAAACAAAGTGTTACATCAAAAGGATTTAACTATATGTCATTTTAAGAAGGTGAGCACGAAGTTTCTGTTTGAAACAGTTTTTGGAACAATTTGAGCACATCCTTCTCAATTCCTCAGGAAGAGCATTCCAAAGTCGCACCGCTTGGATCGTGAAGGAATTGGTGAGAAATCCAGAGAGATGAGCAGGAAGAGACAGAACACGAGAATCGGAGGAACGGAGATCTCGTTGGTGAAAATCACAGAGGTATCGAAATTTACATTTCAAATACTCTGGAGCAAGTGGATCAAAAAGAATGTTGAAAATGGAATTGAGCAAATGAAGCTGTCTACGTTCACGAATAGGGAGCCAATTGAGACGGCGACGATAGGAGGATAAAATGAAACGTAAAGAATAGTTAACAAGATGTTCAAGTTTGTTAAGAAGATTTTCATTGATGTCAGAGTAGCACACATCAGCATAATCGATAATTGGAAGGACGAGCGTCTGCACAAGATACTTTTTGGTAGAAATGGGTAAGAAATTCCTAAAACGGTTAAGTGAACGTAACGTTCCAAAAACCGACCGACTAATTTCAAACACATGAGCGTTCCAGCTCAATGTTGAGTCTATATATATACCTAAATTTTTAACAACAGGTGAGAAAAGAATAACAGTATTATCTAAAGTTAAGGGAGAAACTGAATTTAAATCTAGTTTACTTAATTGACGCGAGCTTCCAATAATAATAGCTTGACATTTGGTTGGATTAACACTGAGACCAAAATTTTGCGACCACATATTAATGCTTTCTAAATTTCTGTTGATCTTAGCAATCCCAGCATCGATGTCATCTGCAACAATTTGTGTATATATCTGTAAGTCATCGGCGTACAAATAGTAAGAACAGTCAAGGGAAAATGTTATGAAATTTATGAATACGGCGAATAATATAGGAGAGAGAATACCGCCTTGTGGCACACCAGACATTAGGTCACACCAATTGGAAAACACACGGTTAACTTTGACAGCTTGCTGGCGACCACGAAGGTAGGAGGAAAACCAGTCCAGAACTGTGGATGAGAAGTTAATATGTTGAAGAATGGCGAGGAGAATATCGTGATCAACCATATTAAATGCGTTAGAGAAATCAATAAGAACTAAAATGGTGACCAGTTTACTCTCCATGCCTTCTCGGATGTCTTCAGTAACTTTGAGAAGGGTAGTTTTGTAGAACTTGGCGTGGTAAATATTTCAGGTGCAATATATGGGTATGTTTCCACATACAAAACATTAACAACACTTGACGCAATTGAGCCCGGATGAGATACTAGCTCTGTCGATGGAATTATTAGAATTCAATATAATGGTGTATCCCATTATGCCCCGTTACATTTACGCATCTTGCCCCAATTACTATGTTAAAAGAAAATATAAAATAACGGTAAGACTAAAGCAGTGTTAAAATTGCCCATCAACTTCAAAGAAAACGTAAAATAAAGGAGAACATAATCATCAATTCAATACTATTTCTTACTTTTTTCTGTAGTTATTAAGGATAAAAAAATATTACATCAATTATGCACTTAAACTAAATTTGATTGTAAATCAACAGTCATGGTCCATTGAGTATTGTTTGAAAGCAGCTTCTGATGGCCTGCAGCACCATCTCGCAAGTGTTTAGTTTCCGATATGTGGGCATGACCCGTCTTACTCGTCCGTCCTCTCGTCTTGTCTTATCATGCCTCTTGTTCCCCTAGACCGATTCTATGACAATGACAGTCAATGACGTCATTGCAAGATATGAAAAGGATAGTTGTTAATATAAAAAAGAGAGAAGAGAATAGTCATTGTTACCATGTCTTATACTGTAAGTGATCAGGAACCTTATATCCGCAACATAAGGTATAATATTAATAATAATAATTAATAATTAATATAAAATGTACCTATATTTACCAACAGTCTCGCTGCTAGGTTACCGCTGGTGTCGTAACAGATGCTAAATTTATGACAATTTGAGTGGTTCATTATGAATTTATGAATGTTCTGTCATTTGGAAGTTTAAGATGTTGTGAACAATTAGAACACGTAGGTTGTGCCGATATTATTGAGCACTTTGGTTGTATCTAACAGTTTGAATGCCACTAACTATTTGCTGCTGACTGTACAATAACGTTGGCCCTTGAAACAGGCAAGGGGCGAGAAGTAACAGTACCCACTAAATAATTCCCATCTCAGCCCTTGAAAGCGGCCCCTTGTTACAGTTGCCTAAACAGACGTGTCTAGTCCCTACATCCGCGACCAATCTGCTTACTTCAGACGTATAGACTATCCTGCACGACTTTCACATGTTACGATCACGACACGACCAATATTTTACTGCACATAATTGTTGTTTTTTATTATTTTTAAATCTATTTTGTTTCTCTGTGGGAATGGTTATTAGCTACGTCGTATTGATGTTGAATCATAGGACCAATAATTAAACTATTACACGAGTTTCAAAATTTCAATTTTCCCTAAAGATTTCAATGAATGTGTATCTAATATTAAACTTGGACTAAAAATACTGAGGTATTTTTAGTGCAAGTTTAATATTCTGCCTCAAAATAATAATTTGTTACGATGTCATCCATAATTTCAAAGTTCATTGGAAGTTACTCTCGAAAACGATTATTATGTTTGGTACAACGCACATTGCAATGTATAAGCGAAAACTTAAAAAAGGATTGTTTGGGGGAGGCGAAACAAAACAATCAACATTATCAAATGCTATAGTTTAAATATTACATTGCATATGTGATCTAAAGTCTATCACTATCGTAGGGTGTAAGGGATCGCCAAGGGCGGAGGGAGCGTCTCGGTCGATAGCGCAACGCAGTGTCTGGGTACGAGTGAGTCCTGTAATTTCCTTATAATGTTACTCAGCAAACTTCCTTGGAATTAGATTTAGTTTCTAATAAACCTTTTTGCAATATAGTAGTACCGCGACTTACGCTACCCCGACTTACGGGAACTCGGAGTTACGCAAATCTCTTCGGTTCGTCTTTTGTTTGTGCGTCACACAATATCTTTAATGTCAATTACATACATCCTTCCTACTAATATTATAAATGCGAAAGTTTGTGAGGATGTATGTGTATTTGTTATTCTTTCACGCAAAAACTACTCAACGGATTTAGTTGAAACTTTACAGTAGTATAGGTTATACATCAGAATAACACATGGACTATAATTTATACCGATTTTTTTGTAATTAGGTTATAATATAACGAGAAATACCAGGTTAGTCGCAAAAAAAGTTGTCCTCTGAGAGCTATCTTCGCGTACGCTGCCTAAACCGTTGAAGATATCCAAATATAATGTACCGTGGAAATGTTTGGCTCACATAGATCTAAATAAAAGTCCCCGACAGCATATGTCTATATTTTATGTATAACCCACAATAACTCTTTTTATACTTTGAAAATTTTAAAAATATCAAGTTGATGTTTCCATCGGTTTTATACAAACTAAATATTAATCCTTATCAAAATAAATGATTTCAAAAAATCAAGCATCTAATAAAGATTGAATCTGCCTTTTACACCATGTAAATTGGATAAGTAGTTTAGAAGATATTACGAGTATAACATATTGCGTAGTCAATTGATTGACCGGCAGTACGCGCCGTGCGCCGCCGCCGCCGCCGTATACAACAAAGTTGTATGATATTAATATTTGAATGGTTATAAAACACGGAGCAAAATGTAAAAGGACAATGACGTCTCTGTAGTTACGGGAATAAGGCTACGGTATCCCCTGTCTGTGCTGAAAGGCAACTAAAAGGGAGCTTTCGGAGTTGCGGGCGCCTAGGAAAGGTCCAAACACCCAGTCAGCAACTTCGGGAAAGATGTCAGCATGTGTGGTCGCATGCTATCGTGAAAGCCAGGATGGAGGGAGCTTGAACCGTCCAGCCAGGCGATCCCGGGAAGGACGGTGGTATACGTGTGGTCGCATATCGTGGTAAAGACCAGATGGAGTGGTGGGCCCAGCCGCTCACTTGGGAGGAGCCCGATGGGGCAATGCACTCAGAGGACTCCAGTTGTGTTCCTTTGAAGATCCCGGAGTCCTGGTGCTATAAGAATCCCACATAACCCTGCGTCGCTCCCACGGCGTATGGTACCTTTTGAAGGTTTCTCCCTCGACAAAAAAGAGAAAAAAGGTCAATGAGAATGAAACAGTGGAAAGGTTAAATATGTTATTCAATCGTCATCCACCTTTTAATGTTACAGGACTCGGCACATATGTCAGATTAGCAGTAGTTTAGGTCGTAGTTGACCACGCTAGCCAACTGCGCGTTGGTAACCGTCACGCGTTTTGAGACCCTTTCTTAAAACTTTTAATTTCAGAGTAAGCATTAATATCTGTTGCCGACAAAACTAATTCAAATTAACATACGTGCCTGCCCGTGTGTAAGGCGCCGAACCTCCGCACTGTCGTTCGCGCGGAGACATGGTGGTGATGAGAACACCGCTGGACCGCGCGGTCGGTCGGTGTACGTGTGTGAGGCATCAACGGATTTATTAGACCCCAATACAACATGAGATCCGCTTCACCGCCTACCGCGGCAGTGAGCGGTACCGTATGTTAATCGCCTTAGGAAGTAGGGCAAGGGTTCAATCTGAACTCAATCACAGATGCGTTGCTACTCCCGAGGACTATGATGATCGCCTCATATAAAAGTGAGCCGGCAGACACACCCTTCTAATGAAACACAAGAATTGCTTCACGGTAGAAATAGGTGCGGCGGTGATGCCTCCCTGGTTGAACTATTGCTCTACCACCTTGGAAACTTTATGTGGCAGACTAAATTCCACGCGAGCGAAGCCGCGGGCAAAGGCTAGTATTTACTATCCCACACTATCTTTCAGTAATACATATGTTTTGATGGACGGGACCGCACAGCTACAATTTATTTTGTGCTACGTATTTCTTATACCCCGGCTTACGCGTATACGACTTACGCGGTTAACATACAATCCCAGCTATCGCGTAAGTTCGGGGTATTACTGTTAAACATCAGTTAATTACTAAGTATACGATTAGTGGCTCATTCTCACCAGTGCCTCTCACGTGTTTTAACTGTTTGACATGCTACGGGTTCTGGGTTCGATTCCCGGCCAGACAGGTCTGAACGATGAGTTTAGTTTCTTGTTCTAGGTCTGGCTGTTTGTGTATCCGTTTTTCTGTTTGGCCATGGGACTCACGACACAGGAGAAAATCCTCATAAGTGTAGAAAGCGTTTTAAGTTTTAAGTGTGAGTCTTAAGTCTGGTGGCTTCCACACACATGACGTACTCTTTCTTTGTTCTCAGTAGCCTAGTACTGAAACAAATATATAATAATATTATGAACGTATTAATGTTTTCTACGCTTTAAAGTTTTTTATACTCTTAGCCCCACACTAGGATTTCTTCGGGGTCGTCGATGCCATGGACACACAAGGACGAATACACAAACACCCAGACCCAGAATAGAATCTAAATTTATCGTTTAGATATATGTCTGGCCGGAAATCGAAACCGAAACCAACCGAGTCAGATTGACTGCGTCTCACTCCGCTACGCGGGTCGTCCATTAGATTTTCGATGGGGTTCTTGTTATTTTTTTATATTTTGTCAATCAATTTTGAACGTTTTTTGCATTTTTTAAATTCGTTTGAAGCTTCCATATATAAAAAGACATCACTGTGTTATATAAATTTATTCTATGCGATGAAAAAATAAAAATATATTTGTTTTTTTTAATCTGTTTTAACAGATAAATCTACTTTTTCGAACTAAATAAATTTTAAAGTGTAAGACTTTTTATATTGTGCTCGATATCTATAAAAATTTAAGTAAACGAACGCTCAGACTCGGAACATTAGCTATATTTATTATTTAAGTATATACCTATGCCTTAACAGGTATTAAAGTTGGGAGTATTTAATTGTATTGTACAATACAATACAATAACAGTATTATACAGTAACTATTGCACTACACGTCAATTTCTGAAAACTAATAAATTGCTTTTCATAATAAATACTCAGAATCGGTGTTATAAAACCTTTAGTAATTAACCTAAATAACGGAACAAAATGTAATGGAGTAACAACTATCACTTTTGAGTTAACACGGAGCTTTTTAATTAACACAGTTTTACAAGGCTTTAGTGAAATTAATGTTAAAGCCTTTTGATACTAATGGATTGAAGTTTATTATTAATGATTGGTGTTTTGTTTCCGCTTTTTTTATCTAACTGAAGTAGCAAACGAGCGTGCAGTACCTCGGGAGTACCAACGCATGTGCGATTGACTTCATATAGAACCCATGCTCTTTATGTAGTTGATTACTGATGTCCCTGGGCGGCAGTGACCACTTACGATCAGGTGGACTTGTCCTCGACGACTTGTGGACGTATCCTCGACGAATATCTTTATTTTATTTAATAACATTGAAGTATCAAACGAGCATGCAGTCCACCTGATGGTAAGTGGTCACTGCCGCCTATGGACATCTGTAATCGTACATAGAGAACATGGGTTCCATCTAAAGTCAATCACAGATGGGTTGCTACTCTCGAGGACTATGGTGGTCGCCTCATGTGAAAGTGTAACGGTTTGTTTACTAACCAAAAGCTGGACTCCATCCAGGAATGTCAAGTGTACATTAGTCTTACCCGAGGTTAGACACAGATGTGTTGCTACACTTGAGAACTAAGCTGGAACATATCGAATTATTCGTCACCCAAAACACACTTTTTCTACTATAACGTGCATAACACTGCTTCTTAAGAAATGAATAACTTTATTACCTAATATATTGTAAAACACAAGAAGGACAAAAATTATAAAGTAGTGGTATATATGTACATCGAAACTGTAAGATACATAATAAGACGACACAATACAATAGTTAACTAGAACAATTACAGCATACCACAATGCTTGTATGTAGATGTAGTGCACTGTGTATTGCACCACGGCGCTGATTTTCAGTGAGTATATTAATCAGAAATGTATACACATAGTACAGTAAAGTATAAACAACCTACGGTTTAATTAAAGGAAAATAAATATCATTACTTAATTAACTTGATACGTCGCGAACATGATTTAATATCGGCTAATTAGGACCTAACGAGCTTACAAAGTTCCTCTGGTAACTGGTGCTCGGATTAAAGTAATTCGCCAATTAGCAACATGTCTTATTAAATTTAAGTTCGTGTAAAATATTTTATAACCCCATTTATGTTTGAAAATGTACTGCAAAATGCTACCATCAATGTATATATGGCAGATTTTATTCTGCTATAAAATAGCAATTATTAATACTGTGTAAGGAAAACTTATGCTCTATAAAAGCTATTTAATAGCTTTTATTGCGAGTATTGCTTTGAGTGCAGCGACCGAATCAAGAAATTCCGTAACGAAAAAAACCTAACAACCCCCACTCCGCCTACCATGTAGCGTAGCCGAGCGTTCGCTTAATTGTACGATAGTACGATATAAAATAATATATGCAATAGCTTTTACGCGGCAGTCTCCGAGTGCCGCACGTTTTTTTTTGTTTTGATTGACTGATCGTTCTCAATTTACAGAAGTAGCAATGCATCTGTTATAGATTTTCGTTCTAATCCAATATCAGACGTTCATGGGCAGTGACAATATATATAACATCAGTATGGGTAACCAGAGATGTGCTATCGATAGCACTGTTTTAAGATTCACTTTAGCAATTCTTGCGTTTGACGAAAAGATGTTGCCGGCTGACTTTAATATAAGACGACCATTTTAGTCTATTGAGTCGCAACAAATCTAAGATTGTCTTTTAGTATACCTTAATATAATATAAAATTACTAATAATATTCCATGTTCGGTATTGGCCACTTACCATCAGGTAAAGTGCATGCTCGTTTGTTACTTCTATCTTATAATAATTATAAGATAGAAGTATCATATCATATCAAATATCATATATCATATCAATTTGAATTAACTGATATAATTTGTAATGATATTTTTTTTCATTAATTTACACTCGCTTTCTGTGCATGCAGTCTACACCTTTAATTATAATGACACGTGTCTTTTTCCTAATTATCTTCTGCTTATGCTGTAATTGGTGTAAATTATGTTGGTGGTCAAATAAATAACTAAAATAAAATAAATTACATAAAAAAGAGCGAGCATAAATCTGCCTCACCTCACCTCACCAAATTCACTCTGCATCAAAAAGAAAAACTAATAAACTTAGAAAAAACTGTGGTTATGTATTAATTTTAGTCATGACGGCTAGAAGTAGCAATCTAGACAATTGAGTTAGCAGCAGTGTAGCTGCGATATTGCTTTATCCCGCCGTAATACAGAAGTCGCTGCGGAGATCAGCTTAGCGAGCTAATCTAGATAGCGCATCCGTTTCATTTGAGGCGGGAGTTTTCTTTAATACCTACCGACGGAATTTTTATACAGGTTGTTTCATATAAAGAGACGTATTTTAGAGTTAAGGTAAGTACAGGATTCTTGTTCTAAATATGTATAAAATTAAGATTTTATTAATTATTGATAGAACTACCATTAATTGAGATAAATCGACCAAGGGAAACGTTTCTGGTAAATCGAGAGACATATTTCAAGGGCAAAGTATACAAAGGGCATAGAATTATGCATTAATTAATATTGTTCTACCAAGGATCACTCTTACAAGGCATTAAATATATCTGGGGACTAATTTTAGGAGTACCTTCAATTGTCGTTTGAAATATGAATAGAAAGTATGATATTATGTATTGAAACAAATATTTATTTGATTAAAATTGATCTAAACACATTTTATAAATTTTTATTTGTAGGTACTCGTATTATGAATTCAAATAAATTTGATAAAATCTATTTGGTGAAATACAAAATTGGCCAAGTGCAATTAACTCTAAATCGGGTTGGATTACTATCCAAAGGGAAATAGAGGCTCTGCCCTTAAAGGCTAAGTTGGTTTTTATGTCCACATTAACCTTTACTATTCCAATGCTCTGACCTCTCACTATAAGGGTTTGGGTCAAGTACGTATTGGTCTTCACACACTGTCATAAAACATGGCGAACTTTCAGGTCTGTTTCGATTTACTGCTAATGTGAACGAAGAGTGGGTTCCTTTAGTAATGATAGTACTTACTCTCGATCGCCTCCCAATATCATCCACACATGTCTAGATGTACGGTGTTTCAAGTCATACGTCTTCGAAGTTGTACGCTGTAGCAAGAGCAATCCTGTTTTAATATCGTAATAAGCATGGTAGTGGCTGCAACCACCCATCCATGTTGCACAAGAACCTTATATGCAACAATTAGTAGTAAGAAAAAAAACAGAAAATTTATTTAAGAGAACTAAGCTCATAACAACTCTACCAGTAGGAGCCGCTTTGGCGGCTTTCTATAATATGTTTAGTATTAATTTATTAATATATTTGTATTTTTACGCTTTGTTTTTCTTTCATTTTATTATGTAATGGGTACTCGCGATATACGATTTTTGAATTTCTTTCTGCCGATATTTCGACCCAGTTGCATGGATCGTGGTCACGGCCAAACTCGAAATATCGGAAATTCAAGAATCGCTTATCGTGAGTACCCGTTACATAATAAAATGCATAAATTCCGCGATAATATTAATTTAAATTATTATATTGTTTTTCTGTAGAGATAGTATTTCTTATTCTGCGCATCCGAATAATAAAAGCATCGTAGAATCACGAATTTTTAAAATTCTAAGACTCAAATCGTCCCAAGATTTTGCTCATTATTATTGTATCAGAAAATTTTGATATTCCTGCTCGGTACACTTTTTTGCCTGTACTCCGTGTAACTACTATGAATACATTATAGAGTTATTCAAATGTAACTCCGCAAAGTACGTATTTCCATAAACAAACACGAAATCAAAAAAGTGTAGGCGAAAATCGGATGTCTAAAAATACTTAAGTGAATCCGGCCATTGTTTACTTTAAATTTACTCTGATTTATAATAGCACATGACGAAAATTGAACGTTTGTGTAAATGTTAAACAGATAAAACATTAGAATGACAGCCTAATGTAACCCGCGGACGGACGAACAACACCTGGTAATCGTCAAGTATTATTACAGAATTTATAACTCGTTTCAATGAATTGTAAGCCAAAATACCAATGTTTCTATGTTTACCTTTCGCTTGAATTTTATATTTGTTCGAAAATATTCACAAAAACCGGTAATTGGAATTCACCTTTCATTGGAATGAGTTATAACTGCTGTTTCGTTTATTTTTAATTTTTTATAAGATTGAAGCAAACAAGCATGAAGTCCCTCCGATGGTAAGTGTTGTGAGCAACTTCATAAGAACAAGGATTTGAAGTCAGCAGGCTGAATTTTGCAGGTGGTAGAACCATTGTAGTTCGACCAAGAAAGTACCACCGCTACACCTATTTCTAGCATGAAGCATTTTTTTGCGTTTCGATAGAAGGGTGTGATTGGCGGCACACTTTTATACGTGACGACCATCATAATCCTCGAGAGTAGCAACGCATCTGTGTTTGACTTCAGATAGAACCCATGTTCTATTTGAAGTTGCTTACAGGTGTCCACGGGCGGCAGTGACCACTTACCATCAGGTGGAATGCACACTCGGTTGCTACTTCAATTAGATAAAAAAGTCAATCACAGATGCATTGATACTCTCAAGGACTATGATGGTAACCTCATAGAAAAGTGAGCCGGCAAGGAACCCTTCCACCCCAAACACCGTTTCACGCTGGACCCGTATACATACGTTCTACCAAAACCGACAAATTCGCGTCTAAGGACTTGATTTTAAATAAGACTAGCTATATCCTGCGCGCGTTGCTACGCCATCACAAAAACACCAGAAACCTTCGCGAGCTCATGAATAACAACTTTGCTAAAGATCATCACATGATCAAATGAATAGTTTACGATTATGTAGAGAACATACAGACAAACATTCATTTTGACGACCCGTGTGGTGCAGCGGTTACCATACCGGTCTGAAGCGCAATGGGTCCCAGTTCGATTCCCGGCCAGACAGGTACCTGGATGATGAATTTAGATTCCTGTTCTGGGTCTTGGTGTTTGTGTATTCGTCTTGTGTGTGTCCATGGTACCCACGACACAGGAGAAAATCCTACTGTGGGACTATGAGTGTAGAAAGCGTGTTTTTTTTTATATAGAAGAGATCTGTGTAATTGATGTAATCAAGAAATATGTCTTACGTTATATTACGAAATGTTTACTTTACCCGTATAATGGTTCGAGGTAATGAGTATCTCTAATAAGGCTCTGTTGGACATTCGATAAGGGTCTTGTCCTTTGCTCAACGTAGAGGAAAATAATGAAACAAAAATCGGTTAAAATGTATTGCTTCTGAATCGTTTGTGGCTGCAAGATTGAAAGATAGATTTATTATATAAATATAATAAACTCTAAGAAACATCATTAACTACGCATTACGTATAGTCATTCACAGATCTCTTGTTCGTCTCTTAATTATTTATTAACAACAAATCCACAGCTCTTAAATTAAAAAAAAACACAAATCTTACAGACTAAACATTCAGCGAATTATGGATTTTATTTTATGTATAGATAGTTGCCTCATCACTAACGTGTGTTCGTTAGTGTGTGTCTTATAGATTGTTTGTCTCTTATAGATAGTCATGTATCAATGTAGAATTTTATGAAAAAAACTTTTTGTATGCCTTGACAGACGGAACTTGGCAAACCTAAATAATTTTACCACTACTGTACACCTACATCATTTCTTGCGAAATTAAATATTTGTATTTGTTCTACTCTTGCTGATGGCTGTGATCACTTACCATCAGGCGAACTGCCTACTAATTTCCTACTTTAGTCGATTGAAAATAAAATCCTCGCATCTTTTTACAGCGTCACCGATCGGAAATCTATATGAAACTAAAGTGTTATAAATGTGTGGCAGTAAATCTCGCAACCCTAAACCGGATAATCTTGTTAGGCGATCCGAAGTACACCCGGTATACTTGTAAGCTCCAACATCTGTCCGAGATGGAATATGCGGGAAAATCTTATTAATATTACAAATGCGAAAATTGTGAAGAGCTATTTGTTTGTTACTCTTTCAAGCAAAACCGGTCGAATTACGCTGGAATTTGGCACTTACATAGTTCATATCCTAGATATCATATTCATACTAATATTATAAAGGCGAAAGTTTGTGTGTGTGTATGTTTGTCACTTTTTCACGTCTAAACGGCTGGAGCGATTTACATAAAAATTGGTAGAGAGTTAGCTGATACTCTGCATTAGCATATACATATAGCATACTTTTTACTGTAGCAAAATATCTTATTCTCACGGGAAACATGGACTTTTTAACGCGGGCGAAGATGCGGGGTTCGGCTAGTGTATATTAAAAGTTTAAATCTTATTTATTTATTTATAAGTTTTTGTACACTGTAACATAAGAGGTAAACATTTTTAAAATACATAGTACCTACAAAGGGCTACTTATTCCAAAATGAAATGTCTTATTTTTATGGATTAAAAGATTTCGTCTAATATATTTTTCCTTATCGCTCCACTAATCAGCAACGAACGATAAGTGAAATTAATTTCAAATAAGCAGTAAATTAAAATAAACATGAAACAGATACGCGTTATTTTTTAACAAAAATTACAAACGATCAAATTAAAATATGAAGTCTCTTTTTACAGATTTTTAAACTTATGAATGTAACTACTTAGCGTAAATTAATAAAAATGATAAATGTATTATATTCTAAAATGTTTATTGTAATTTACAATGAAATTCAATCAGACACCTATCGGAGGAGGAAGAGGTGTAGGTATAATGAAATTACATGTATAATTAAATTGTTATTGATCACGTTTTCAACCTGTTACCTTGTTCAAAATTTTGTAAAGTAATATAGGATAAACCTTGTATTAATACGACATTGTCCCTATAATATTCAATTCATCGCTGAATTAAGAATAGGTACTAATATTCATTAGTCTAATATTATTTTAGAATTTAATTTTATAATCATAGAAATAAAATAGAATATAGATAATAGAATGTAACATTTTAAATGATACTAACAGTTTTCGTTGATATCGATATGTGCGAAATATTAACTATTAAAAAAACCATCAATAAAATTTATGTAATAAGATTGTAACTTATTAAAATAGTATTTATTGTTTGTTCAGATTTGGCTATAGTATAAAATTTTATATTATGACAATTTGTAAGTGGTATCGTAGGCCTATACAAAATTATGATACATTTCATTATATGTAAGGTTTACGTACTAGCACATATCTCGGCAAAGAAATTAACCTTGCGATCAACGAGGCAATGTAACTGAAATTAACATAATAATAAATTTATACTTACTAATTACAAACAATAACTACAAGGCATCAAAAGTTAAAGATAATTATCTCGCCACATAACCCCACCACAATGTTGTTAAATAACAGCCCCGGGATAAACTGTTCAATTAGATCAAGTTAGAATTGGAGCCGAAGCGAAACGCCTAACTTATCAACCCTCCAGTTATAATACCTTTCTTACCTTACTTACTCTCGATCGCCTCCCAATATCATCCACACATGTCTAGATGTACGGTGTTTCAAGTCATACGTCTTCGAAGTTGTACGCTGTAGCAAGAGCAATCCTGTTTTAATATCGTAATAAGCATGGTAGTGGCTGCAACCACCCATCCATGTTGCACAAGAACCTTATATGCAACAATTAGTAGTAAGAAAAAAAACAGAAAATTTATTTAAGAGAACTAAGCTCATAACAACTCTACCAGTAGGAGCCGCTTTGGCGGCTTTCTATAATATGTTTAGTATTAATTTATTAATATATTTGTATTTTTACGCTTTGTTTTTCTTTCATTTTATTATGTAATGGGTACTCGCGATATACGATTTTTGAATTTCTTTCTGCCGATATTTCGACCCAGTTGCATGGATCGTGGTCACGGCCAAACTCGAAATATCGGAAATTCAAGAATCGCTTATCGTGAGTACCCGTTACATAATAAAATGCATAAATTCCGCGATAATATTAATTTAAATTATTATATTGTTTTTCTGTAGAGATAGTATTTCTTATTCTGCGCATCCGAATAATAAAAGCATCGTAGAATCACGAATTTTTAAAATTCTAAGACTCAAATCGTCCCAAGATTTTGCTCATTATTATTGTATCAGAAAATTTTGATATTCCTGCTCGGTACACTTTTTTGCCTGTACTCCGTGTAACTACTATGAATACATTATAGAGTTATTCAAATGTAACTCCGCAAAGTACGTATTTCCATAAACAAACACGAAATCAAAAAAGTGTAGGCGAAAATCGGATGTCTAAAAATACTTAAGTGAATCCGGCCATTGTTTACTTTAAATTTACTCTGATTTATAATAGCACATGACGAAAATTGAACGTTTGTGTAAATGTTAAACAGATAAAACATTAGAATGACAGCCTAATGTAACCCGCGGACGGACGAACAACACCTGGTAATCGTCAAGTATTATTACAGAATTTATAACTCGTTTCAATGAATTGTAAGCCAAAATACCAATGTTTCTATGTTTACCTTTCGCTTGAATTTTATATTTGTTCGAAAATATTCACAAAAACCGGTAATTGGAATTCACCTTTCATTGGAATGAGTTATAACTGCTGTTTCGTTTATTTTTAATTTTTTATAAGATTGAAGCAAACAAGCATGAAGTCCCTCCGATGGTAAGTGTTGTGAGCAACTTCATAAGAACAAGGATTTGAAGTCAGCAGGCTGAATTTTGCAGGTGGTAGAACCATTGTAGTTCGACCAAGAAAGTACCACCGCTACACCTATTTCTAGCATGAAGCATTTTTTTGCGTTTCGATAGAAGGGTGTGATTGGCGGCACACTTTTATATGTGACGACCATCATAATCCTCGAGAGTAGCAACGCATCTGTGTTTGACTTCAGATAGAACCCATGTTCTATTTGAAGTTGCTTACAGGTGTCCACGGGCGGCAGTGACCACTTACCATCAGGTGGAATGCACACTCGGTTGCTACTTCAATTAGATAAAAAAGTCAATCACAGATGCATTGATACTCTCAAGGACTATGATGGTAACCTCATAGAAAAGTGAGCCGGCAAGGAACCCTTCCACCCCAAACACCGTTTCACGCTGGACCCGTATACATACGTTCTACCAAAACCGACAAATTCGCGTCTAAGGACTTGATTTTAAATAAGACTAGCTATATCCTGCGCGCGTTGCTACGCCATCACAAAAACACCAGAAACCTTCGCGAGCTCATGAATAACAACTTTGCTAAAGATCATCACATGATCAAATGAATAGTTTACGATTATGTAGAGAACATACAGACAAACATTCATTTTGACGACCCGTGTGGTGCAGCGGTTACCATACCGGTCTGAAGCGCAATGGGTCCCAGTTCGATTCCCGGCCAGACAGGTACCTGGATGATGAATTTAGATTCCTGTTCTGGGTCTTGGTGTTTGTGTATTCGTCTTGTGTGTGTCCATGGTACCCACGACACAGGAGAAAATCCTACTGTGGGACTATGAGTGTAGAAAGCGTGTTTTTTTTTATATAGAAGAGATCTGTGTAATTGATGTAATCAAGAAATATGTCTTACGTTATATTACGAAATGTTTACTTTACCCGTATAATGGTTCGAGGTAATGAGTATCTCTAATAAGGCTCTGTTGGACATTCGATAAGGGTCTTGTCCTTTGCTCAACGTAGAGGAAAATAATGAAACAAAAATCGGTTAAAATGTATTGCTTCTGAATCGTTTGTGGCTGCAAGATTGAAAGATAGATTTATTATATAAATATAATAAACTCTAAGAAACATCATTAACTACGCATTACGTATAGTCATTCACAGATCTCTTGTTCGTCTCTTAATTATTTATTAACAACAAATCCACAGCTCTTAAATTAAAAAAAAACACAAATCTTACAGACTAAACATTCAGCGAATTATGGATTTTATTTTATGTATAGATAGTTGCCTCATCACTAACGTGTGTTCGTTAGTGTGTGTCTTATAGATTGTTTGTCTCTTATAGATAGTCATGTATCAATGTAGAATTTTATGAAAAAAACTTTTTGTATGCCTTGACAGACGGAACTTGGCAAACCTAAATAATTTTACCACTACTGTACACCTACATCATTTCTTGCGAAATTAAATATTTGTATTTGTTCTACTCTTGCTGATGGCTGTGATCACTTACCATCAGGCGAACTGCCTACTAATTTCCTACTTTAGTCGATTGAAAATAAAATCCTCGCATCTTTTTACAGCGTCACCGATCGGAAATCTATATGAAACTAAAGTGTTATAAATGTGTGGCAGTAAATCTCGCAACCCTAAACCGGATAATCTTGTTAGGCGATCCGAAGTACACCCGGTATACTTGTAAGCTCCAACATCTGTCCGAGATGGAATATGCGGGAAAATCTTATTAATATTACAAATGCGAAAATTGTGAAGAGCTATTTGTTTGTTACTCTTTCAAGCAAAACCGGTCGAATTACGCTGGAATTTGGCACTTACATAGTTCATATCCTAGATATCATATTCATACTAATATTATAAAGGCGAAAGTTTGTGTGTGTGTATGTTTGTCACTTTTTCACGTCTAAACGGCTGGAGCGATTTACATAAAAATTGGTAGAGAGTTAGCTGATACTCTGCATTAGCATATACATATAGCATACTTTTTACTGTAGCAAAATATCTTAT
The DNA here is from genome assembly GCA_949699795.1 of Spicauda simplicius. Classification (NCBI taxonomy): domain Eukaryota; kingdom Metazoa; phylum Arthropoda; class Insecta; order Lepidoptera; family Hesperiidae; genus Spicauda; species Spicauda simplicius. The sequence continues at coordinate 19,444,845 of OX453060.1, read as the reverse complement.
TCTCACGGGAAACATGGACTTTTTAACGCGGGCGAAGATGCGGGGTTCGGCTAGTGTATATTAAAAGTTTAAATCTTATTTATTTATTTATAAGTTTTTGTACACTGTAACATAAGAGGTAAACATTTTTAAAATACATAGTACCTACAAAGGGCTACTTATTCCAAAATGAAATGTCTTATTTTTATGGATTAAAAGATTTCGTCTAATATATTTTTCCTTATCGCTCCACTAATCAGCAACGAACGATAAGTGAAATTAATTTCAAATAAGCAGTAAATTAAAATAAACATGAAACAGATACGCGTTATTTTTTAACAAAAATTACAAACGATCAAATTAAAATATGAAGTCTCTTTTTACAGATTTTTAAACTTATGAATGTAACTACTTAGCGTAAATTAATAAAAATGATAAATGTATTATATTCTAAAATGTTTATTGTAATTTACAATGAAATTCATTCAGACACCTATCGGAGGAGGAAGAGGTGTAGGTATAATGAAATTACATGTATAATTAAATTGTTATTGATCACGTTTTCAACCTGTTACCTTGTTCAAAATTTTGTAAAGTAATATAGGATAAACCTTGTATTAATACGACATTGTCCCTATAATATTCAATTCATCGCTGAATTAAGAATAGGTACTAATATTCATTAGTCTAATATTATTTTAGAATTTAATTTTATAATCATAGAAATAAAATAGAATATAGATAATAGAATGTAACATTTTAAATGATACTAACAGTTTTCGTTGATATCGATATGTGCGAAATATTAACTATTAAAAAAACCATCAATAAAATTTATGTAATAAGATTGTAACTTATTAAAATAGTATTTATTGTTTGTTCAGATTTGGCTATAGTATAAAATTTTATATTATGACAATTTGTAAGTGGTATCGTAGGCCTATACAAAATTATGATACATTTCATTATATGTAAGGTTTACGTACTAGCACATATCTCGGCAAAGAAATTAACCTTGCGATCAACGAGGCAATGTAACTGAAATTAACATAATAATAAATTTATACTTACTAATTACAAACAATAACTACAAGGCATCAAAAGTTAAAGATAATTATCTCGCCACATAACCCCACCACAATGTTGTTAAATAACAGCCCCGGGATAAACTGTTCAATTAGATCAAGTTAGAATTGGAGCCGAAGCGAAACGCCTAACTTATCAACCCTCCAGTTATAATACCTTTGATAATAATTGATCTACAGAAATTGAATTCTGGGATATCTATAAAAATTTAAGTAAACGAACGCTCAGACTCGGAACATTAGCTATATTTATTATTTAAGTATATACCTATGCCTTAACAGGTATTAAAGTTGGGAGTATTTAATTGTATTGTACAATACAATACAATAACAGTATTATACAGTAACTATTGCACTACACGTCAATTTCTGAAAACTAATAAATTGCTTTTCATAATAAATACTCAGAATCGGTGTTATAAAACCTTTAGTAATTAACCTAAATAACGGAACAAAATGTAATGGAGTAACAACTATCACTTTTGAGTTAACACGGAGCTTTTTAATTAACACAGTTTTACAAGGCTTTAGTGAAATTAATGTTAAAGCCTTTTGATACTAATGGATTGAAGTTTATTATTAATGATTGGTGTTTTGTTTCCGCTTTTTTTATCTAACTGAAGTAGCAAACGAGCGTGCAGTACCTCGGGAGTACCAACGCATGTGCGATTGACTTCATATAGAACCCATGCTCTTTATGTAGTTGATTACTGATGTCCCTGGGCGGCAGTGACCACTTACGATCAGGTGGACTTGTCCTCGACGACTTGTGGACGTATCCTCGACGAATATCTTTATTTTATTTAATAACATTGAAGTATCAAACGAGCATGCAGTCCACCTGATGGTAAGTGGTCACTGCCGCCTATGGACATCTGTAATCGTACATAGAGAACATGGGTTCCATCTAAAGTCAATCACAGATGGGTTGCTACTCTCGAGGACTATGGTGGTCGCCTCATGTGAAAGTGTAACGGTTTGTTTACTAACCAAAAGCTGGACTCCATCCAGGAATGTCAAGTGTACATTAGTCTTACCCGAGGTTAGACACAGATGTGTTGCTACACTTGAGAACTAAGCTGGAACATATCGAATTATTCGTCACCCAAAACACACTTTTTCTACTATAACGTGCATAACACTGCTTCTTAAGAAATGAATAACTTTATTACCTAATATATTGTAAAACACAAGAAGGACAAAAATTATAAAGTAGTGGTATATATGTACATCGAAACTGTAAGATACATAATAAGACGACACAATACAATAGTTAACTAGAACAATTACAGCATACCACAATGCTTGTATGTAGATGTAGTGCACTGTGTATTGCACCACGGCGCTGATTTTCAGTGAGTATATTAATCAGAAATGTATACACATAGTACAGTAAAGTATAAACAACCTACGGTTTAATTAAAGGAAAATAAATATCATTACTTAATTAACTTGATACGTCGCGAACATGATTTAATATCGGCTAATTAGGACCTAACGAGCTTACAAAGTTCCTCTGGTAACTGGTGCTCGGATTAAAGTAATTCGCCAATTAGCAACATGTCTTATTAAATTTAAGTTCGTGTAAAATATTTTATAACCCCATTTATGTTTGAAAATGTACTGCAAAATGCTACCATCAATGTATATATGGCAGATTTTATTCTGCTATAAAATAGCAATTATTAATACTGTGTAAGGAAAACTTATGCTCTATAAAAGCTATTTAATAGCTTTTATTGCGAGTATTGCTTTGAGTGCAGCGACCGAATCAAGAAATTCCGTAACGAAAAAAACCTAACAACCCCCACTCCGCCTACCATGTAGCGTAGCCGAGCGTTCGCTTAATTGTACGATAGTACGATATAAAATAATATATGCAATAGCTTTTACGCGGCAGTCTCCGAGTGCCGCACGTTTTTTTTTGTTTTGATTGACTGATCGTTCTCAATTTACAGAAGTAGCAATGCATCTGTTATAGATTTTCGTTCTAATCCAATATCAGACGTTCATGGGCAGTGACAATATATATAACATCAGTATGGGTAACCAGAGATGTGCTATCGATAGCACTGTTTTAAGATTCACTTTAGCAATTCTTGCGTTTGACGAAAAGATGTTGCCGGCTGACTTTAATATAAGACGACCATTTTAGTCTATTGAGTCGCAACAAATCTAAGATTGTCTTTTAGTATACCTTAATATAATATAAAATTACTAATAATATTCCATGTTCGGTATTGGCCACTTACCATCAGGTAAAGTGCATGCTCGTTTGTTACTTCTATCTTATAATAATTATAAGATAGAAGTATCATATCATATCAAATATCATATATCATATCAATTTGAATTAACTGATATAATTTGTAATGATATTTTTTTTCATTAATTTACACTCGCTTTCTGTGCATGCAGTCTACACCTTTAATTATAATGACACGTGTCTTTTTCCTAATTATCTTCTGCTTATGCTGTAATTGGTGTAAATTATGTTGGTGGTCAAATAAATAACTAAAATAAAATAAATTACATAAAAAAGAGCGAGCATAAATCTGCCTCACCTCACCTCACCAAATTCACTCTGCATCAAAAAGAAAAACTAATAAACTTAGAAAAAACTGTGGTTATGTATTAATTTTAGTCATGACGGCTAGAAGTAGCAATCTAGACAATTGAGTTAGCAGCAGTGTAGCTGCGATATTGCTTTATCCCGCCGTAATACAGAAGTCGCTGCGGAGATCAGCTTAGCGAGCTAATCTAGATAGCGCATCCGTTTCATTTGAGGCGGGAGTTTTCTTTAATACCTACCGACGGAATTTTTATACAGGTTGTTTCATATAAAGAGACGTATTTTAGAGTTAAGGTAAGTACAGGATTCTTGTTCTAAATATGTATAAAATTAAGATTTTATTAATTATTGATAGAACTACCATTAATTGAGATAAATCGACCAAGGGAAACGTTTCTGGTAAATCGAGAGACATATTTCAAGGGCAAAGTATACAAAGGGCATAGAATTATGCATTAATTAATATTGTTCTACCAAGGATCACTCTTACAAGGCATTAAATATATCTGGGGACTAATTTTAGGAGTACCTTCAATTGTCGTTTGAAATATGAATAGAAAGTATGATATTATGTATTGAAACAAATATTTATTTGATTAAAATTGATCTAAACACATTTTATAAATTTTTATTTGTAGGTACTCGTATTATGAATTCAAATAAATTTGATAAAATCTATTTGGTGAAATACAAAATTGGCCAAGTGCAATTAACTCTAAATCGGGTTGGATTACTATCCAAAGGGAAATAGAGGCTCTGCCCTTAAAGGCTAAGTTGGTTTTTATGTCCACATTAACCTTTACTATTCCAATGCTCTGACCTCTCACTATAAGGGTTTGGGTCAAGTACGTATTGGTCTTCACACACTGTCATAAAACATGGCGAACTTTCAGGTCTGTTTCGATTTACTGCTAATGTGAACGAAGAGTGGGTTCCTTTAGTAATGATAGTACTTACTCTCGATCGCCTCCCAATATCATCCACACATGTCTAGATGTACGGTGTTTCAAGTCATACGTCTTCGAAGTTGTACGCTGTAGCAAGAGCAATCCTGTTTTAATATCGTAATAAGCATGGTAGTGGCTGCAACCACCCATCCATGTTGCACAAGAACCTTATATGCAACAATTAGTAGTAAGAAAAAAAACAGAAAATTTATTTAAGAGAACTAAGCTCATAACAACTCTACCAGTAGGAGCCGCTTTGGCGGCTTTCTATAATATGTTTAGTATTAATTTATTAATATATTTGTATTTTTACGCTTTGTTTTTCTTTCATTTTATTATGTAATGGGTACTCGCGATATACGATTTTTGAATTTCTTTCTGCCGATATTTCGACCCAGTTGCATGGATCGTGGTCACGGCCAAACTCGAAATATCGGAAATTCAAGAATCGCTTATCGTGAGTACCCGTTACATAATAAAATGCATAAATTCCGCGATAATATTAATTTAAATTATTATATTGTTTTTCTGTAGAGATAGTATTTCTTATTCTGCGCATCCGAATAATAAAAGCATCGTAGAATCACGAATTTTTAAAATTCTAAGACTCAAATCGTCCCAAGATTTTGCTCATTATTATTGTATCAGAAAATTTTGATATTCCTGCTCGGTACACTTTTTTGCCTGTACTCCGTGTAACTACTATGAATACATTATAGAGTTATTCAAATGTAACTCCGCAAAGTACGTATTTCCATAAACAAACACGAAATCAAAAAAGTGTAGGCGAAAATCGGATGTCTAAAAATACTTAAGTGAATCCGGCCATTGTTTACTTTAAATTTACTCTGATTTATAATAGCACATGACGAAAATTGAACGTTTGTGTAAATGTTAAACAGATAAAACATTAGAATGACAGCCTAATGTAACCCGCGGACGGACGAACAACACCTGGTAATCGTCAAGTATTATTACAGAATTTATAACTCGTTTCAATGAATTGTAAGCCAAAATACCAATGTTTCTATGTTTACCTTTCGCTTGAATTTTATATTTGTTCGAAAATATTCACAAAAACCGGTAATTGGAATTCACCTTTCATTGGAATGAGTTATAACTGCTGTTTCGTTTATTTTTAATTTTTTATAAGATTGAAGCAAACAAGCATGAAGTCCCTCCGATGGTAAGTGTTGTGAGCAACTTCATAAGAACAAGGATTTGAAGTCAGCAGGCTGAATTTTGCAGGTGGTAGAACCATTGTAGTTCGACCAAGAAAGTACCACCGCTACACCTATTTCTAGCATGAAGCATTTTTTTGCGTTTCGATAGAAGGGTGTGATTGGCGGCACACTTTTATACGTGACGACCATCATAATCCTCGAGAGTAGCAACGCATCTGTGTTTGACTTCAGATAGAACCCATGTTCTATTTGAAGTTGCTTACAGGTGTCCACGGGCGGCAGTGACCACTTACCATCAGGTGGAATGCACACTCGGTTGCTACTTCAATTAGATAAAAAAGTCAATCACAGATGCATTGATACTCTCAAGGACTATGATGGTAACCTCATAGAAAAGTGAGCCGGCAAGGAACCCTTCCACCCCAAACACCGTTTCACGCTGGACCCGTATACATACGTTCTACCAAAACCGACAAATTCGCGTCTAAGGACTTGATTTTAAATAAGACTAGCTATATCCTGCGCGCGTTGCTACGCCATCACAAAAACACCAGAAACCTTCGCGAGCTCATGAATAACAACTTTGCTAAAGATCATCACATGATCAAATGAATAGTTTACGATTATGTAGAGAACATACAGACAAACATTCATTTTGACGACCCGTGTGGTGCAGCGGTTACCATACCGGTCTGAAGCGCAATGGGTCCCAGTTCGATTCCCGGCCAGACAGGTACCTGGATGATGAATTTAGATTCCTGTTCTGGGTCTTGGTGTTTGTGTATTCGTCTTGTGTGTGTCCATGGTACCCACGACACAGGAGAAAATCCTACTGTGGGACTATGAGTGTAGAAAGCGTGTTTTTTTTTATATAGAAGAGATCTGTGTAATTGATGTAATCAAGAAATATGTCTTACGTTATATTACGAAATGTTTACTTTACCCGTATAATGGTTCGAGGTAATGAGTATCTCTAATAAGGCTCTGTTGGACATTCGATAAGGGTCTTGTCCTTTGCTCAACGTAGAGGAAAATAATGAAACAAAAATCGGTTAAAATGTATTGCTTCTGAATCGTTTGTGGCTGCAAGATTGAAAGATAGATTTATTATATAAATATAATAAACTCTAAGAAACATCATTAACTACGCATTACGTATAGTCATTCACAGATCTCTTGTTCGTCTCTTAATTATTTATTAACAACAAATCCACAGCTCTTAAATTAAAAAAAAACACAAATCTTACAGACTAAACATTCAGCGAATTATGGATTTTATTTTATGTATAGATAGTTGCCTCATCACTAACGTGTGTTCGTTAGTGTGTGTCTTATAGATTGTTTGTCTCTTATAGATAGTCATGTATCAATGTAGAATTTTATGAAAAAAACTTTTTGTATGCCTTGACAGACGGAACTTGGCAAACCTAAATAATTTTACCACTACTGTACACCTACATCATTTCTTGCGAAATTAAATATTTGTATTTGTTCTACTCTTGCTGATGGCTGTGATCACTTACCATCAGGCGAACTGCCTACTAATTTCCTACTTTAGTCGATTGAAAATAAAATCCTCGCATCTTTTTACAGCGTCACCGATCGGAAATCTATATGAAACTAAAGTGTTATAAATGTGTGGCAGTAAATCTCGCAACCCTAAACCGGATAATCTTGTTAGGCGATCCGAAGTACACCCGGTATACTTGTAAGCTCCAACATCTGTCCGAGATGGAATATGCGGGAAAATCTTATTAATATTACAAATGCGAAAATTGTGAAGAGCTATTTGTTTGTTACTCTTTCAAGCAAAACCGGTCGAATTACGCTGGAATTTGGCACTTACATAGTTCATATCCTAGATATCATATTCATACTAATATTATAAAGGCGAAAGTTTGTGTGTGTGTATGTTTGTCACTTTTTCACGTCTAAACGGCTGGAGCGATTTACATAAAAATTGGTAGAGAGTTAGCTGATACTCTGCATTAGCATATACATATAGCATACTTTTTACTGTAGCAAAATATCTTATTCTCACGGGAAACATGGACTTTTTAACGCGGGCGAAGATGCGGGGTTCGGCTAGTGTATATTAAAAGTTTAAATCTTATTTATTTATTTATAAGTTTTTGTACACTGTAACATAAGAGGTAAACATTTTTAAAATACATAGTACCTACAAAGGGCTACTTATTCCAAAATGAAATGTCTTATTTTTATGGATTAAAAGATTTCGTCTAATATATTTTTCCTTATCGCTCCACTAATCAGCAACGAACGATAAGTGAAATTAATTTCAAATAAGCAGTAAATTAAAATAAACATGAAACAGATACGCGTTATTTTTTAACAAAAATTACAAACGATCAAATTAAAATATGAAGTCTCTTTTTACAGATTTTTAAACTTATGAATGTAACTACTTAGCGTAAATTAATAAAAATGATAAATGTATTATATTCTAAAATGTTTATTGTAATTTACAATGAAATTCAATCAGACACCTATCGGAGGAGGAAGAGGTGTAGGTATAATGAAATTACATGTATAATTAAATTGTTATTGATCACGTTTTCAACCTGTTACCTTGTTCAAAATTTTGTAAAGTAATATAGGATAAACCTTGTATTAATACGACATTGTCCCTATAATATTCAATTCATCGCTGAATTAAGAATAGGTACTAATATTCATTAGTCTAATATTATTTTAGAATTTAATTTTATAATCATAGAAATAAAATAGAATATAGATAATAGAATGTAACATTTTAAATGATACTAACAGTTTTCGTTGATATCGATATGTGCGAAATATTAACTATTAAAAAAACCATCAATAAAATTTATGTAATAAGATTGTAACTTATTAAAATAGTATTTATTGTTTGTTCAGATTTGGCTATAGTATAAAATTTTATATTATGACAATTTGTAAGTGGTATCGTAGGCCTATACAAAATTATGATACATTTCATTATATGTAAGGTTTACGTACTAGCACATATCTCGGCAAAGAAATTAACCTTGCGATCAACGAGGCAATGTAACTGAAATTAACATAATAATAAATTTATACTTACTAATTACAAACAATAACTACAAGGCATCAAAAGTTAAAGATAATTATCTCGCCACATAACCCCACCACAATGTTGTTAAATAACAGCCCCGGGATAAACTGTTCAATTAGATCAAGTTAGAATTGGAGCCGAAGCGAAACGCCTAACTTATCAACCCTCCAGTTATAATACCTTTGATAATAATTGATCTACAGAAATTGAATTCTGGGAAACATATTTTCAGCTTGTTTCTTTTGTGTGTAATACGACAAGGATTGTTAAGTATTATATTTAGTCTTCCTTTTCAAGTACCTACAATTTTGTACTTTACGAAATGTGTTGTCTACTTTTTTCTTGTAACATTTTCTATTAAAAGAAAATAAAAATATTCTCGGATCACTCGTTTAAAATATAACCATATACATCAACAGTCAGACATGTTAAACAGATTATATTTTAGAATATATTTTTCATCGAGTCTTATGTCCACTGATTCTCTCGTTTAAAGCGGAAATTCGTTGCTTTTCTGCAAACAAAACGAATCTAAACTTATCCGGGGCTTGACTAATATCGTACCCGGATAAGCCCCGGACGAGCTCTCCCTCACGCGTGTCCAAGTTAAATTATAAATTAATCTCTAATCTTATTTGTGCAAGTAAATGTTTGACACTATACCGAAATATGTATACAGATTTAAATTATAATTCCGCTCTACAATAATACTCAAATTATAAATGCTCAATTAAATCTTTGTTTTTGTTTTTAATGCTTTTAAAATTAATCCACTAGACCAGCTAATTAAATTTAATATATACATGCTTTAAGCCTTGATACCTAAAATAACTTAGTTTTAGTAAGAATATAACATTAATTAGATGTATAATGTTCGACCACACATACCGTCCTTCCCCGTATCTCTGGTTGGATGGTTCAACTACATAAAAAACACAGGCAGCTCAGGTAAATATAGGTTGAGTTACAACGAGCAATATGTATTAATGGCTGTCCTTATATCCTTTTTTTATCTGGGTGAGCATTCAGTCCACCTGATATCAATCACAGATGCATTGCTACTCCTGAGGACAATGATGGTTACCTCGTGTGAAAGTATGCCGACAACCGCATACCCTTCGAAATAGGTGCGACGGTGTTACTTCCCCGGTCGAACTACACTGGTTTTACCACATTCATTTTTTTTTCTAGGTTCAACCAGCGAGGTTAAAACACCTAGGTATTATTTCTAATGTGAAGCAATACCTTCGTTATGAAAGAATTTGATTACCGGCTCACTTCTATATGCGGCAACTATCATAATCTTCCTAGAAGCTACGTTGTAATTAACTTCAGATAAATTGTTCTGTATGAAGTTTTTTACAGATGTTTGTAGGTCGCAATGATCAATTGCCATCAGGTGGTTGCCACACCACCACACCACACCACACCACATCACCACATGCTTGCTTTATCGTCTTATAAAAAGGACCCAACTATTGTACCCCAAACAATGATTGTTAACAAAACGAGTTTAAACTCATCCGGGGTATTACTATCGTTGCTTACCCAGGGGAAGTTCGGCGGTCATGCGTACCATCCCAAGTAAGATTATAAATTAATAATCCCTAATCTTATTTGCGAACGTACTCGTAGTACAATACGTCGATATTTAAACATAATACGTTCTGGTATCATCTTGTTATGTCACGTCTATTACCCTTAGCACTAGTTTATTAAATTTCTTCGAACAATAATTGTTTATGTTTATGGCTAAAAACGTAAACGTAAACGTGCAATATAGGTACACTGCAAGGTATGGGCAAAACAATATGTCCCTGTGGTTACGGGACCAGAATAGGGCTATGGTATCTCCTGCACAGGCAACGTCGTAATCGCCTCTTACGACAGCGTAAAACTGGCTTCCGGCGTTGCGGGCTGTAAGAGTGGGAGCTCGAACCATCCAGCCAGACGACCCCGGGAAGGATGACAGCGTGTGGGCCCATGCCGTGGTAAACACTGGTCAGCGTAAATGTTCACCGGGGAAAAGCCCAAATGGGACATCGCGTTCGGAGGACTCTAGTCGTGTTCCATTGGAGATCTCGGAGTCCTCCACGCCGCGCTGTCCCACGGACGGCCAACAGAGGTTTTAGTGAGGCAAAAATCCCACATAATCCGGCAATGCTCCCATGGCGACGGATGCCTTTTGAAGGATCCCTCGATAACAAAAAAGGGCACAACAGTAATTGTTTTAAGGATGGATAACAAGCTCGTACTTATGACACAAAATCAAGTAACAATTGCATATACCCACAATTTTGGTTATGTTTCGACTACAAAAGCAGCCAGCATGGTGCGAATAAAAAGAAATGCGAAATTTGCATTTGCATGTGGAAATAACAATATTGTGTTCGCGTTTTCAGGAGCTTTTTAGAAACGCGGTTGTTAAAGAGACAACATTTGTGTTTCCGTTTGTAGCACGATGTCGTCATTTTTTAAATTCGCTAGACTATGGACTACGTTATTTATTTTTATTTATATAATACATAACAATAGACATTATAAAGTTGAGTTCAAAGGACTACTTTATTTCAAGATGAAATCTCTTCCAGCAGCCCTGGGATCAGAGTGTGCATTTGTAAGGCAAATTAAGTGTGCACAAATAAACAAATGGAAATTTATAATTATAGTTAAAAGAATATATAATATATAAACAGATACATACATATTAATATATATATATATACAATATGATATTATGCAAGTGACAAATAGTGCTTTTTGACTCTTCTTTTAAACATAACTGGAGCTAACTTTCATTACCATGTAAAAAACATGATTGTAATTGTATTAAAAAAAATTGATGTAAATAAGAAAAAAGACAAACCCGCTGAGTTTCTTGCCGGATCTTCTCAGTTGAGGTCGCATTCCGATTCAGTGGTAGTGTAAGAAAAAAATGTAACTGACAATTTGTAAGTGCCCCCGTAGGCCTATACAAAAATATAGACATTTCATTTCATATGACAGTAGTTTCGTATCATATCGGTTTCAGATACCCGTTAGATTCAGATGTATCAGAGCCGTTGGAGTAGCGCCGGTTAGTGAAAGCCAGTAGTGGATTGTCAAGAACTGATCGATGGATGGATGAAGTGAATTATTTTACAATGTTTTTACTAGGATGGATCATTTCACTATGTAATGAGTACTCGCAATACAAGGTTTTTAGAAAGAAAGAATTCTTTCTTGTTTTAGAAGTAAGAAGTTTATTTCAACTATTAATAGTACTACATGCTACTACCAATACAAATATAAACTCTATTAAAAATAAAAAATAAAGTATATAATATGAATATTGATTCACATTTGATTGATGACTTTTAATTAATAACAATAATGAACAATCTTCATCGTACATTATTGTTTTCAATACTTTTATTGCGGATATTTCGGCCCAGTAGAATGAGTCGTGGTTATGGTGAAAATTTTTAACCTACAAGTGCACTTTTACATCTTATACCTTCCTATATACTTAAACAAAACACACAAAATCTAGGCTTTCTGAAAGTTTGATCATTCTGGATATATTCCGGCAGGACCTAACGATAATGTTGTTACGCGAAGGTCGGATTAGGCCCGGGGCAAATTGAGCTCCGAGACCCGTGCTTCCCCGCAAGATTACGAATTTATAACTAGATTTAACCTTAACTGTTTTAATTTAATAGGTTAAATGGCTTGCGTTACCTACATACAATTATTCTCATTTACTTAAAGAAATATGGAAATCGATTTAAATGTAAAAAAAATGTCAAAAATAACAGCATTTTTTTTCAATCGGTAGTACAGGCAAACCGAGCCTAGTGCATAGTTCTGTTGAATTGTTAAAAACTATATACATAAAAATTAATGTGTTTGTAATAAGTATTAAAATAAAAAATGGCGGAACTTTTTACGTATATTGGACAATTAAAAATGAGTAATTATTTTTTATTTAGATCAATTTTGTAAAACATTTGCTTCTAAAGTCTAAAAGGTTTTTTTCTATAACGGTTTTTCTATAACTTTTCTATTACAATAAAATAAATGAGTTTTTAACATAACTAATAATTTTATTAACTTAAATGGAATCCAGCATACGTGGCGACAGGCACTTAATTCGTATTTTAGTTCTTATTTATAATCGTATAACAAATAGCAAAGTAATTTCAGCAAACAACGAACCGTAACATATGGTATTTGTTTTATTCATACCAAGTTCGATAGATAAACATTTGCATATATATAACCATATTCAGATAAATAGGGCGCCTGCCAATAGCTTCAAGACGAGTATCGTATCACAAGCTAAAAGCTACGTGCTATTATTAATATAATATTGCATCTACTTTTAGACGTGGGGTAGTAAATGATAACTCGAGTCCAGAATATACTGAAAAATTGTTTATTTATTTATTTTATTCTGGACACAGACAGTCATGTCGTCGTCAACCCATTATTGTCCCACTGCTGGGCACGGGTCTTCTCTCAGAATGAGAGAGAGAGGCCATAGTCCACCGCGCTGGCCAAGTGCGAATTGGTGGACTTCACACACCTCCGAGAACTTTTTTTTTTTATAAAGAACTCTCGGGTGTGTAGGTTTCCTCACGATGTTTTCCTTCACCGAAAAGCAGTGATAATTAATATATAATACGCACATAAATCAGTGGTGCGTGCCTGGGTTTGAACCTCGGACCTCCCGATTGAGAGGGCAAGTTTCAACCATTAGGCTATCACTGCTCCATTACATAATATTGATCTAAATATTACATAAGTATAACATTACAGACATAGTGTGCCTATAATTATTATAAAATACATTAAACAAGATTAAAGAGAGAAGAGTTTAAACGAGAAATGATAATTACAGAAAAGTTATTTAGTTACACTTTACTTATTAAAACAAATCAAATTCCTTCAAAGACCTTCAAAAACACTTTTCAATAATGTATAATACAATTTATTAAGTATGCATGGATGAAGAAATCCAAAACGGTATATGTAAATGAATTATTTTAAGGTACCATAATATCATTTTTAGGTGATAGAAACATAGTTAGACTGGTGAACCGCCACCGCCATTTATAAATAGCGTGATACAGTTTTTTAGTTTCAGTGGAACACCCTTATACTTCTTTGCTAGCTCACTTCCAAATGAGGCGTCCGTTTTTGTCGTTAAGTAGTGTCTGCCATTGACTTCAGATAGAACCCCTGTTCTAATTGTATTCGGGAAATTTCGTGAAAAGAGCCCCGGAAGTCACCAGACCCGCGTCTCACGTCGCCGCAAATACGTGATTTAGTTAGTTATAAGAATATATTGATTAGTCTATAAGGTATATATGATATAGACCTCTGTATTCAATTATACTCGTGTATCTTTGTTTAAATTGTCTGAAATAAAGGGTTAATAAATGAAAAAAAAATATATAGGAAAAATACAGATGTCCATGGGCGGCAGTAACCACTTACCATTAGGTGGACTGCACGCTTGTTTGGTATTTACAATGTGATAAAAATAGATAAATAAATAAACGTTAAATAATATTGAAAAGTCATACACATTCTCCATTGGCAAATTACTAGCTTACCCTAACTCGTTTCTTGGGTGCGATAAGACAATTGCCTCACGTTCAGTTTGAACAAAGGGGACTTCTTAACAATTTTTTCATCTTTCCCCTTGTTCAAAGAGCTTTACTTTTAAATTAAAACGTCAGTTGCATCTTACCACATAATTGGCTGAAATCGTAGACGAATAGTAAGTACAGTCAGCAGCATATAGTTAGTGGCGTTCAAAGTGTCCATATTGTTAGATACAATCAAAGTGTTCAATAATATCGGCACAACCTACGTGTTCTAATTGTTGACAACATCTTAAACTCCCAAATGTCAGGACGTTCATAAACTCATAATGTTAATACCACCCAAATTGTCACAAATGTTCCGGCGTCAGTGGTAACCTAGCAACGAGACTGTTTGTAAATATAGGTACATTTTATAATATTAAACTTTATGTTGCGAATATGTTGTAAGGATCACTTACTGTGCGAGCAATGTTAATATTGACATATGTTTATCTCATTTAGGGTTTTAAAATTTAATGAACATACTTTTCATCAGTTTAAAAATGAGAAAACCGTAGAGGTTACAGAAAAACTATTATTTTTTAGCTAAAATATATTGTTTGTGAAATATACATCAGTCTTTATTTTTTTTTAATATACATCCTTTGAAACCCTTTGAACATCCTTGCTAGTAACGATCGAATAACTTTAAGCTCGTATGTGAAAACGAATTTCTGAGGAACTTCTTTTTTGTACGTCAAATAATTGTGAACAATGTTGTTGTGGTGAATCAGCATCAGATAGTGTCACTGGCAAACGTTGATTTCCGGAGAGAACAGGAAGAAGACTCAATCGATTGAACTTGTTCTTTTTCAAGTGTGTTATGAACCCACTTAGGCCTTCTTTTTCTTGACGAGGGTAGGTTTGTAGAACTTGACGTGGTAAGTATTTCAGGTGCAATATATGTGTATGTTTCCATATACATAACATTAACAACACTTGACGCAATTGAGCACGGATGAGATACTAACTCTGTCGATGGAATTATTAGAATGCAATATAATGGTGTATGCCATTATGCCCCGTGACATTTACGCATTTTGCCCCAATTACTATGTTAAAAGAAAATATGAAATAACGGTAAGACTAAAGCAGTGTTAATATTGCCCATCAACTTCAAGGAAAACGTAAAATAAAGGAGAACATAATCATCAATTCAATACTATAGATTAAGATCCGGCAGCAAATATGTGTAGTTATCGTGTGCGTGCTGAAATCCACATTTTTACTCATATTTACGATTAGGAGAATAAAAATCTACCAGGTTGCCAATCAAAATGTGGCCGATAATATTTTTAATTAAATTATTGTTAATTGATTTCGCGGGAAAAATTTCACTAATCAAATTTTTAAGTAAAATATCATTCACTTCACGGAAATAGGTATAAAGACTTTGAAAAATCGTAGTTGCCGTTGCGCACTTGACCGCACCTCTTCGTAGCCAGGTATAAACAGTTATGATTTCGATATATTTATTCGTCCATAACGAATGTTTTAGTTTTATACATCAAAATAAAGCTATTTTTTTTCTCATTATTATGATATACGGCAACCTAATTAAGTCTGGCCGCAGGTTAGGGTTACTGGCTGTTAAAGATGGTAAATATTGAAGGGTGAGTGAGAGGAAGCTAGTGCGTAAAATCACCAGTCTAACAAGGATAGCAATTGCCAGCTGTACGACATTTTAAAGCTGTTGCACATACGTCAGATGCTAGTGTTCTCAATCACCAGTTCTAACAATATCAAGAACGACTAAGAAATAAATACTCCAAAAGAATTGTCATCCTTTCAAAACTACAAATTTTATAGTTAGGTACAACAAAAACTTAATATTGATCAAAATAAAGCCAAGGTTACTTATGTAAAGAAAATTATATTGTGCAAGTACCGTATGAAATAGTTTTCTATTTTATTCAAGTACTCAATCATTTAATACATATAAATTAAACATTCAAGCGTATGGAAAATAAAAAAAAATATCTTGTGATTTCGTATGGCGCAATAGCTTTAAAACGTCGTACAGCTGGCAATCTCTATCCTTGTTAGACTGGTGATGTTACGCGCTAGCTTCCTCTCACTCACCTTTCAATATTTACCATCTTTAACAGCCAGTAACCCTAACGTGCGGCCAGATTTAATTAGGTTGCCGTATATTATAATAATGAGAAAAAAAATAGCTTTATTTTGATGTATAAAACATAAACATTCGTTATGGACGAATAAATATATCGAAATCATACCTGTTTAAACCTGGCTGCGAAGAGGTGCGGGTAAGTGCGCAACGGCAACTACGATTTTTCATAGTCTTTATACCTATTTCTGTGAAGTGAACGATATTTTTTTTCAAAATTTGATAAGTGAAATGTTTCCCGCAAAATCAAATAATAATAATTTAATTAAAAATATTATCGGCCACATTTTGATTGGCAACCTGGTAGATTTTTATTCTCCTAATCATAAATATGAGTAAAAATGTGGATTTCAGCACGCACACGATAACTACACATTTTTGCAGCCGGATCTTAATCTACTATTTCTTGCTTGTTTCTGTAGTTATTAAGGATAAAAAAATATTACATCAATTATGCATTTAAACTAAATTTGATTGTAAATCAACTGTCATGGTCCATTGAGTATTGTTTGAAAGCAGGTTCTGATGGGCTGCAGCAACATCTCGCAAAAGCGTTTCGTTTCCGGTATGTGTGCATGACCCGTCTTACTCGTCCGTCCTCTCGTCTTGTCTTATCATGCCTCTTGTTCCCCTAGACCGATTCTATGACTTTGACAGTCAATGACGTCATTGCAAGATATGAAAAGGATAGTTGTTAATATAAAAAAAGAGAGAAGAGAAGAGTCATTGTTAGCATGTCCTATACCGTAAGTGATCAGGAACCTTATATCCGCAACATAAGGTATAATATTATAAAATGTACCTATATTTACGAACAGTCTCGTTGCTAGGTTACCGCTGGTGTCGTAACAGATGCTGAAATTGTGACAATTTGAGTGGTTAATTATGAATTTATGAATGTTCTGTCATTTGGAAGTTTAAGATGTTGCGAACAATTAGAACACGTAGGTTGTGCCGATATTATTGAACACTTTGATTGTATCTAACAATATGGACACTTTGAACGCCACTAACTATATGCTGCTGACTGTACAAGGTGCACACAAACAGTTTGAATGGAAGTTTTATTACAACACAATTTTGTACTTTTCGCTATTTATCTGAATGAAGTAGTAAACTACCACACAGACCACTGCTAAGTGGTCACTGCCGTCTGAAGTCAATAACAGTTGCGTAGCTGATTCCGAGTACTATGATGATTGCCTCATATAAAAGTGTGCCGGCAACCACACCCTTCTATCGAAACGCAAGAAATGCTTCACGCTAGAAATAGGTGTGGCGGTGGTACTTCCCCGATCGTACTACACTGTTTCTACCACCTGTAATAAATGTGAATGTGGGTTCCCATCTTCAAATTTTCAGTTCAGAATGATAAATATTCCAGCAACCTATTAACGTCTTAGTGTCCATTGTCAGACATAGGTCTCCTCTAATGGGCGTTTTTGCCAATCACAACAACTGGAATGTTGGTGACCACAGTGGTTATTGATGTAGCATAGCTGCTACTTATCTTTTTTTATCTGATTGAGCTAGCAAACGAGCATGCAATCCACTTGATCGTATGTGGTCACTGCCGCCCATGAATGTGTGAGCATCTTCAAATAGAACATGGGTTCTATCTGAAGTCAATCACAAGTGCGTTCCTACTCCTGAGGATTTAGATGGTCGCCTCATATAAAAGTGTTCCGGCAACCACACCCTTCCATCGAAACGCAAGGAATGCTTCACTTTGGAAATAGTGGTTCTACCACCTGTAGCTCCTGTGATTCGCCCCTTAGTCGCTTCTTATGACATCTACGAGAAAAGAGAGAGCGGGTTTATCAAATACCGACACCACACGGCGATAAAATATTGAATGATTATTCATAAGAATGAATATCAAACGACAACTTCACTATATTTATTTGGTTTGTATTGTGCGTACATCGGCGAACTCAGAATAAATTACCCACATCCAAATTCTTTTGAAACTAAAAATCAATTCAAAGTAATAAATTTTGAAATCACTTACTGCCATAACGTAAGCAAACATCGGCTTCTGTCAGAGTAGAACGCAACAAAATTTTGACGAAGCACCCACTTTACAACGCAAACACAGTTAAACGCGATATTTTACGAGCTATTTATGTTATAACTTCTACTCCCTACGCTACAATGAATCATTTTTACACTTCTTATGACATCCATGGCCATTCGCGACCGTAAAAATGCTTTAAAATTATCAGATCTGACAGAACGATGAACGAACTGTGGTTTTAAAGATCATAAATCAGTTTATACAACGTTGTATCTAAACAAACCACATAAAATATATAAATAGCCGGAGTGCTATGGCACGGGGTTCTTCAAGAAGATGCGAAAAGAGCTCTCCTTCAAAGGCGGCGATGCATTGGCGATTCTGGTGTTGCGAATGTCCATAGGCGACGGTGACTACTTTCCATCAGGTAGCCTGTCTCTCTTATCGTTAGGTTAAAGTATAAGAAAAAAATAACACTTTAACGCTTTTCACAGCCATAGCCCCTTACTGGGATTTCTCCTGTATCGTGGATGACATGGACACATGCATAAACTAATAGACAAACATCCTAGAACACGAACACGAATCATCATTCAGAAATCTGTTTGACCGGGGTTCGAACCCGGAACCGATTAAGTGTCAGACCGGCATGATGACCGCTCCGTAATAAACGAGAATAAATATTCAAGATAATGGTGATGAAAGTGATCATTGTGTACCATGTACATGTTCAATCATACAAGGCCACGAAATATTGTAGCAAGTAACAAAGCTGGCTGAAGTTCGCTCAACACTGACGTTTGAGCCGAAGCGCATGTTTCGTAGCCCTTCAGCAAAAAAAACTGGACGACCTTTTCTCAATAACCTATTTGCTGCGTTAAAGTTGTAATCACGCTCGAGCGGCACGTTTAAGAAGGCGAGCAAAGAGTTTTTAGATTCCCTTATTTCCAGGACAGCTAAAATCCATGCTTCGCGCCTTTCTGTTATAGACATTACTACTTACGGCTCGGGATTTCTTTGAAATCCTTATATCTATGCCGGAATATACAACTCGTATTTTGTTATAATAATGAGATTAAGTTACATCTATATATTAATACGTGAAGCAAAAACTTGTGATCCGTTTTTAAGATACTTGCCGCAGACGGCGGAGTATGAAATTACACACGGTTATAGTTGATGTAGAGAAGGACTACGCAATGCGAATATTTTTTTCAAATAATACGTAAAATCAACTAAAAACACATTACACACATTACCTTGCATTTGTGTGTCAAATCGTTGCAAAGTATATTACAAGTTACGATCGAAAACAAAAACATAATCGTGCAGCGCATCGACAAAAACATAATTAAATAACGTTTGTTTTGCCAACGTCAGAAACTCCTTCTAAGGGCTCTGTTTATGAATCCTGCCGATACTTTTTCATAGCTGACAGACACAGCAGTTTCATCCCAAATCAATTTACTGGACGACGTATGAAAACAACCGTTAAAAACAATCATAATAAAAATAGACCGAAAATATTCCGCTTATAAACGATCCTAAATGTTGCCATAATAATGGATTTTGGACTTACTGCAGGCATGATATCGTTGAATTTTATATCAGACTGCCCAAAAAGCTTAGTAATCCTGCTTTGAAACATGCTCCACAAAATCTAAAGAGATTTTTGCATATTTTATATGTACCGTACTTCAGTTTGTTCATTAGTGGCAGACTTAAATGTAGCATCAACATCGTTAATAAAAAGTAAATATTAATCTCAAGGTTCACTTTGATTTACCTCTTTAGTTTATACATGCACATGGACATCTGTAATCAACTTCATGAAAAAGAAGGGTTCTATCTAAAGTCAATCACTGATACATTGCTGCTTCCAAAGACTAAATTGGTCGCCTTTAATGAATGAGCCGACTCCCACAAATGTTCACGAAACACAAGTATTTCGTGACAAATAAGTATCCAAAGAATAGGTTTTTATGTGATTGAAGTAGCAAACGAGCATGCAGTTCACCTGATGGTAAGTGGTCACTGCCGTCCATGGACCTGTAAGCAACTAAATATAAAACACTGGTTCAATCACAGACCCGTGACTCCCGAGGAATATGATGGTCGCCTCATATAAAAGTGTGCTGGCAACCACAACCTTCAATTGAAAAGCAAGAAATGCTTCTCGCTAGAAACAGGTGTGGCGGTGGTACTTCTCCTGCCAAACAACACTGGTTCTACTACCTGTAAAAACGGTGTCGCGGTGACACTTAGCCGGTCCAACCGTACTCGCTCTACCAATTTCAATACTAATCTCTTCATTCTTTTCACTAAATTGTTTCCTAATAAGCCTATGGCGATACATACCTTTTGATAGCAAGTGTACGTTATGTGATATTATGGTTTGCTTTAAATAATGACACTTTCAAAATATTATATATATTAAGCTTAAGTTATTACGTCTGTGATGAGCCGCGTGGCGGAGCGGTTACCACACTGGTCTGACGCGCAATGGGTCCCGGGTTCGATTCCCCGGCCACACAGGTATCTGAGTTTAGATTCATATCTTTTCATTTCTTTGTCTAAGAAAGTCTGAGAAAATCCTAGTATGTGGCTGGAACAAATCTATCGACTGCTTTAATTGCGCTACGAAGATCAAAGAGCCATGTTTCATTTATATTCCACTTTCCATTGTTATTGTAAGAGCAAGTCTGAAATTTCGCGGAAATATTATCATTCTTTTTTGAACACACTTTTATTTACACTTTTTTTTCACACATCATAGTCCTCGGGAGTAGCAACGCATCTGTGATTGACTTCAGATAGAACCCATGTTCTATATGAAGTTGCTTACAGATGTATAGACATCCACCTGTATAGACGTCCACCTGATGGTAAGTGTCACTGCTGCCCCTATGGGCAGCAGTGACACTGAATGCTCGCTTGCTACTTCAGTTAGATATAAAAAAAGAACTGACTGACTGAATGCTCGCTTGCTACTTCAGTTAGATATAAAAAAAGAACTAACTGACTGAATGCTCGCTTGCTACTTCAGTTAGATATAAAAAAAGAACTGACTGACTGAATGCTCGCTTGCTACTTCAGTTAGATATAAAAAAAGAACTAACTGACTGAATGCTCGCTTGCTACTTCAGTTAGATATAAAAAAAGAACTGACTGACTGAATGCTCGCTTGCTACTTCAGTTAGATATAAAAAAAGAACTGACTGACTGAATGCTCGCTTGCTACTTCAGTTAGATATAAAAAAAGAACTAACTGACTGAATGCTCGCTTGCTACTTCAGTTAGATATAAAAAAAGAACTGACTGAC
The DNA here is from genome assembly GCA_949699795.1 of Spicauda simplicius. NCBI lineage: Eukaryota > Metazoa > Arthropoda > Insecta > Lepidoptera > Hesperiidae > Spicauda > Spicauda simplicius. The sequence continues at coordinate 19,422,898 of OX453060.1, read as the reverse complement.
TGAATGCTCGCTTGCTACTTCAGTTAGATATAAAAAAAGAACTGACTGACTGAATGCTCGCTTGCTACTTCAGTTAGATATAAAAAAAGAACTGACTGACTGAATGCTCGCTTGCTACTTCAGTTAGATATAAAAAAAGAACTGACTGACTGAATGCTCGCTTGCTACTTCAGTTAGATATAAAAAAAGAACTGACTGACTGAATGCTCGCTTGCTACTTCAGTTAGATATAAAAAAAGAACTAACTGACTGAATGCTCGCTTGCTACTTCAGTTAGATATAAAAAAAGAACTGACTGACTGAATGCTCGCTTGCTACTTCAGTTAGATATAAAAAAAGAACTGACTGACTGAATGCTCGCTTGCTACTTCAGTTAGATATAAAAAAAGAACTGACTGACTGAATGCTCGCTTGCTACTTCAGTTAGATATAAAAAAAGAACTAACTGACTGAATGCTCGCTTGCTACTTCAGTTAGATATAAAAAAAGAACTGACTGACTGAATGCTCGCTTGCTACTTCAGTTAGATATAAAAAAAGAACTGACTGACTGAATGCTCGCTTGCTACTTCAGTTAGATATAAAAAAAGAACAAGATCTGTATTTTGCTTTTATACATTAGAACTGTCTCATTATTATCTTTTAATTTAAATACGAATCGCGTAACAATAATTCGCGTAGCAAATCTACTTTATTTACTTTAGATTAGTACGAAATGATTTTAAGTTTATTTCTTGTTTTATATAAATTGGCATGGTCTGAGACAACGATTTATTCAAATTTATTCTGGGAATATTTATCATGCAGAAAAAAAATTTAAAGCTTATGTACGTAGTGCTTGCTACAATTTTACAATTCAACAGATACACATTTGTAAAAGTCTATTATGTTTATTCAAAACAAATATTGTTTATGATTTTGCCCATAATTTCAAAGTATATAAATTATTGACGAAATCGAAAATTTTACTTATCGACTCTACGTACTCGTACTCTTATACTAAAGATACAGAGGAAATATGGTCGTTTACAGGTTTACTTAAAAACAGGAGCGTAAATTGTTTCCATTATTAAATAGGTTTAAATTGGAAACTATCTACAAAAAGGATACGTTTTCGTACTCATTCAATTTTATTCGTTTCATCTTTTTGTTACCTTACTAAATGGTGAAAGTTGGACAGAGATGTAGACTATAGGTTCGAGAACTGTTTACAAAACTTGCATCTTTAGTTATATAAGTTTATCTGGTCTCGTAACATTTTTTTTATCTGACTGAAGTAGCAAACGAACATGCAGTCCACCTGATGGTAAGCGGCCTCTGCCGCCCATGGAAATCTGTAATCAACTTCATACAGAACATGGTTCCCTCTGAAGGACACAGTTCTACTCCCGAGGACTAAGATGGTCGCCTCATGTGAAAGTGTGCCGGCAACAACACCCTTCTATCGAAAGGCAAGACATGCTTCACGCTAGAAATAGGCGTGGTGGTAGTACTTCCCCGGTCGAACTACACTGGTTTTATCACCTTGAACATTTTTAGCTATTCCAACGATATTATACGATATAGAAGTAAAAACGTTTCATAGTTACGATATTATATCATGCCTAACCGTACGCATACGTAGATACCCACTACAATGCTAGCACTCGATCCCTAAGGGCTGACGTTCAAAGAAAGGGGACACCGAGGACTCTTGTGCCACTTACGCATTCACCGAGTTGAGTGTAATATAACGTCTGATCGTGGATACACTTTTTAGGAATATTGCAACCATTTATCAGCTTCAACCCCATACTGTTCTCGGGTTGGATCTTGTCAGTGAGAAGGGTGTGGGCGAATTGACAATGTTTCGAAAATGCTGCGTGATAGTCATCTTTGTTAACATTTAACGGAATAAGCAATGGTGTGGGAGAGAGTATGGGGCGCCCGGCTCTGAGTGCGACAACTTGGAGGACCGCAAGATCTATTTTTTTATGTATTATATGACCAATATATCCAGCAGGATATTGGTGAGCAAAATGAACTTGCTAGTTGCAAGTTCATTTTGCTCACCAATATGGTAAATTTTTGTGGTGGCAGAATATTTATTGCTAGTTGCAAGTTCATTTTGTTTACCAATATGGTACATTTAGGCGGTGGCAGAATATTTATTGCTAGTTGCAAGTTCATTTTGCTCACCAATATGGTACATTTAGGCGGTGGCAGAATATTTATGTTTTTGCAACCTTTTTTCGGTCGTCAAATCGCGTAGATGTTTTACATTGTTTTACTCCGACTTCAATTCGCCCCGGACGTCATAAATCCCCACTACGCCACTAGGGTTGTATTCTCTTTTAAATTTTTATTTAATGTTGTGATATTTACTACTTATAATTAGATCTGACTTAGTTTAGATTCATGTTCTGGGTCTGGGTGTTTGTATTCGTCTTGCGTGTGCTCGTGGTACCCACGACACATGAGAAAACCCTAGTGTGGGGCTATGAGTGTTGAAAGCGTGTTTTGGATTTAGCTGTCAACTCATTATTGTCTTCCCGCCGGACACGGGTCTCCTTCCAGATTGAGAGTTTTAGGCTATAATCCGCCGCGCTGGAAAAGTGCGTATTAGTAGACTTACACACCTTTGATAACTTTTTATAAGAACTCTTATGTTTCCCCAAGACGTTTTCCTTCGCCACAAAGCAGTGATAATTAATTTCCAATCTTCACATCACTTAAGAACTATCAGTGATCGCCTGGCATTTGAACCTCAGTCCATCCATTGAAAGGAAGTTTCAACCATTAGGCTATCATTACTATCTTTTTTCCATAGCAATAAAAGCTAGCTTTAGCATCGCAAATAAACATTGCGGAATCGTCACAAATACGTTAGTCCTCGATCCCTAAAGGCGTTCAAAGGAAAGGGGACCGCGGGCCCTTGTACCACTTACGCGGGGTTGATAGCGACGCCTGCTCCGTCACTCCTTTGGCGGGTAAAAATATCAGTGAAATAGCGTTTTCATAGCGGACTTTTTCAAATACCTTAAAGGTAATTTATCTTAGGGTGGCAAATGTTTAACAAAAGTTTAAGAATACTATGTTATAATTTAAGTTAAGATATTATAAACATATTCAATGTAATGTAATCATAATTATTTTAATAAGTATGAAAATTTCAAACCGTTTGCAGTCTACTTGACGGTGAATGGCCACTGCCAACTGTGATATCAGCCTCTGATAAGACTAAAGCCATACGTGAGTTTAGTTGTAGTCTTACATAAATATATGGAACGCCTCGCATAAGTATATATTTCTTCGTTACAACACTCTTCAGATAAAAACAAAGCAGCTCTTAACACGACCGTCATTATATAGAAATGACCGTAGCGCGATGGTATAAACGGTATCAAGATTACCATCTTTACTGCACGTCGTCAACCCATTACTGTCCCACTGCTGGGCACAGGTCTTCTCTCGGAATGAGAGAGTTTAGGCCATAGTCCACCGCGCTGGCCAAGTGCGAATTGGTGGACTTCACACACCTCCGAGAACTTTTTTTTTAAAGCACTCTCTGGTGTGTAGGTTTCCTCACGATGTTTTCCTTCACCGAAAAGCAGTGATAATTAATGTATAATACGCACATAAATCAGTAGTGCATGCCTGGGTTTGAACCTCGGACCTCCCGATCGAGAGAGCAAGTTTTAACCATTAGACTATCACTGCTCTTACACTCTTTACTGCACATTATCATATAAATAGTTACTATGTACTATTAAATGAAGATATGCCCAGGATTCATTGTTCAAACCAACAACTTGATCTAATCGCCAAGGAAGACGCACAAAAGTTCTTCAAAGTCGACGATGTATTGGTTCTGTTTGTGTCCGTGTAAACAGAATTTCAAAGCAATAATCGTATTTCGAGATTTGATGCCAGGTGCTACCATGAGTGCAGTGCACGAGGGCGGCATTTCTCGCATCACGCCTAGCGATAAGTAATAAGCGTGTCTCATGCGATTTAATTAAGAAGAAGTAAAGACATCGACTCCTAATTTAAGGACCCGCGTGGCGGAGCGGTTACCGGTCTGACACGCATTGGGTTTCGGGTTCAATTCCTGACTAGACATGTATCTGAACGATGAATTTAGATTTCTGTTCTGGGTTTGGGTGTATGTGTATTCGTCTTTGTATATCCGTGTAACCCATAACACGGGACAAAATCCTAGTGTGGCGCTGTGAGTGTAAAAGTAGTTAAGTATTATGTACTATTTGTTTGTAATTTTCTAATTGTATTTGAAAATGTCTGTAAATTATTATGATCGCACTGATTAGATACAATATCGTGGTACAAAGTTAGGCTACGTTTAAATGTGGCCAAATTGCATGCAGTTATAAAGTTAGACAACTAAGTTGATATGTAAGCGCTTATTAGTTTTACAACATGTTATACTGACTTGTGCCTGTTTCTGCTAACCGTACTCTAGTTTACAACGAAAGTTGAATAACTGGACCGTTAGTGAACTCAGGTAATCGATTAGCTGAAAATAGGCTACTGTAGCCGTGACGCTGCGTTTCAGAACTAATTTCTAACTAAACACACTATAGATGCTCTTTTAAAGAATCTTTATAATAATACGTGAAGCAAAAACTTGTGGTACATTTTTAAAATTTGTCGCGGACGGAGGAGTATGAAATTACGCACGGTTATAGTTGACGTATAGAAGGAGTACGGAATGTTAATTTTTTTTTCAAATAATGCATATAACATACATAAAATCAACTAAAACACATTACACACGCTACCGTGCATTTGTCACATACAGATAATTAATAAACGAAATGAAACATTCAACATATTATATGAAAATACAGAACGTCAAAAATGTCAGATGTCTTTGTCAAAATACCCGTTATTGCTTTTAAATGCAGCTTTGTCACTTAACCTCTTTTTACCTTTCGGGTGTATTGAAATAACTTGAAAATTAATAAAAATTGAATTTGGGAAATAATAAGGAATATCAAATTTAATTATTGATTTGAATTATTGTCGAATTTCGACCGTTGCGACGGGTAACTAGTTGTTTTAATTCTATTTTGTTGTTTTTTAAATATAGCAAGCATGAATTAAGGAAAATGTTTACTTAATATAGACAAAAATCTTTGTATTTGCATAGGTGGTAGAACCAGTTAGTTCGCCCGGGGAAGTACCGCCGCCACAACTATTCCTAGCGTGAAGCAGTTTTTGCGTTTCGATGGAAGGGTGTGGTTGCCGGCACACTTTTATATGAGGTGACCCTCTTAGTCCTCGGGAGTAGCGATGCATCTGTGATTGACTTCAAATAGGACCCCATGTTCTGTATGAAGTTGCTTACAGACGTCCATGGGCGGCAGTGACCACTTACCATCAGGTGCATGCTCGTTTGCTACTTCAATCTTATAAAAAAATCTATAAAAAACAAAGATTAGTGTGTACCTACTACATAGAACTGTCTCCTCAAAAGAACCCTAAAAATAGTTTAAGTAACTTTAAGTCTCTAAAGATCTTAATTCTCTTTTAATATTCATAGATATTTTTTCCTTGAACCAAAGGACAAAGGTTACGTTGTTCTCCACATTTCAGGGAAGGGAGTTTTGGGAATATTGTTGGCCAACGTTCCTCCAAAAAAAGAGTAAGTGTCCAATGCAATCATTCAAATCTTTTACCATTGCAATTGACTGCACATTCACGGCATAGAAATAAAGCCAAACCACTAAACTATCGGAAAAAGCGAATAAAAAAGAATTAGGACGGCACTAACATCGTGTTACACGCCACCTGTTGGCACAACCTTGGCGGTTTGTTTGGCTCATGTGAGATTTATGTAGCGTGCATGATAAAGCCGACCAAGTGCGAGTCGAACTCAAACGAAGGGTTCCGTACTGTCAGGGATCGTACCCAAACCATGTGACCTATTTTTGAGAAGTTTTGACTCCTCTCCTCCTGGTGGCCATCCGTTATGTAAATAGACTTCACACTCTTTAGATGTGACATAGTGATTCATAAATACAGTTTTTATATTTTTTTCCCGGTAAGAAAGTTGAATATCGTCAACCCATAATTGTCCCACTGCTGGGCACGGATCTTCTTTCGGAATGAGAGAGTTTTAGGCTATAGTTCACCTTGCTGGCCAAGTGCGAATTGGTGGACTTCGCACTGGACGGTGAGACGATAAGCTAATAATTAACATCGTTTTTCCTGCGTGGCACTAAAAGTATATGCATGCCAGTTTTTATTTATTTTTATATATTTGTATATAAATACTTGAATATTGTTTGAAAAAGCGCGATATTTCCTTTAGAGGATACGCAGGAATACGTGACGAAAACCTTCCCTCTTGACGAAAACTCTCCCTTCTCCATGTGACCAAGCGTGGTACTCTCCCCTTCGCCGAAATGGTTGCGTGGTTCGGTTCCGTAATAAAACGGTTAAAATACGTTGGTAGTAATGGAGCCCTCCTTAATATGTTTTTATTTGTGGATATGGCGGCACCAGATATAAATACACCATCTGTGAAAAAAGCAGCTATTACCGTTGATGAGAGCCTGGTGGCAGACAGACGGGCAGAGGGCCGGAAGGATAGCAGAGACTTCGGTCCCGTTTTTCTCCAATGAATACGGAACCCTAAAAATGTGTAGAAATATGTGGTTACGTTATATTGTTGAGGTTAGCGCATTCTGAAGATAATGGATGGGGCGATATTTTTGAATGTTAAAGAATTTGTTATTTTGAAATGTTTTGTTTGATTGATGGTGGTATAGTGGTGTGCATCGTGTGTTCTCTACATGTGTGTATGTGTGTCTGTGTATTGGGTGTTTTGATTGTCATGCTGTTTTTTTCTTTAACATATTTCGTACAGTAAATAAGTAGTTTATAGATGAACTTTATAGAAATCTTTATGTGTTGACTCTTGATAGTATCAAAATGTTATATAGGCTATGCCTCTCGGTTTTACCCCTTTTTAAATACTTATAACATCAAATAGTAATAACTTTTGACAGAGAATATACATTTTAATGAAATTAAAAATAAATATTGCTCGACGATATAGAGTATAGATATGTATATTTTCAATCCTTTTATTTAAGTTCAGTACTTTATATTTGGTGTATGAAACACAAACAATTTGATAGACAAAAATTTTAAAAATCGTAGTAATTTTATTTTTTCTCTATATTTCATTTGCAAATGTATGCGATGTACAGATGACTGTTATACGTGTGTCTTGTAATATAGTAGTAGTTTGAGGATATTTTAAAGCTTTCTAATTAGCAAATTAGTGTATGCACGAGACAGAGTGTTAGACGTTGAAAGGGCGTTCCGTGTCATTGCCCCAGACAGTGAAGATGCAAGCCTCTTACCGACTCAATTACTCTCCGGGAACAATGCACGGATGGGAACGAAGCAAATGGTACAGACTAAAACCTTATTCTGTAAGCATTCCTACAATGAAATTAGAAATTTTGATACTTCTTTTGATGAAGAATTTAGAGTGAAGTAGTTTTCAAGGTGGTTATCAGTGTAGTTTGACCGGGGAAGTGCCATCGCCAGACCTATTCCTAGCGTGAAGCATTTCTTGCGTTTCGATGGCAGGGTGTAGTTGCCGGCATACTTTAACATGAGGCGACCATCATGGTCCTCGGGAGTAGCAACGCATCTGTGATTAACTTCTGATAGAACCCATGTTCTGTATGAAGTTGATTATAGTTGTCCATGGGCGGCATTGACAACTTACTATCAGGTGGACTGCATTCTCGTTTGCTACTTCAGTGAGTTAAAAAAAAATCTCAAATGCTTACTATGCGAAATAGGGCATTTAAAAAATGCTCAAAGCTTCGGCTCTTTAATTCTCTCCCTTGAACCTAAACATCGATAGTTTCAAAGGTGATATAGTGAAAGGCTAAATACCATTTTAGGCACAGTCTGACGGCCTCTTAAGAGGATATCTCGGTGTCAATGCCCCGCTACGTAAGGATGCGGAAGCCTCAGGATGCAATTACTCTATGCATGTTGTGTCGTATGTTTAGTATGAAAGTTTTCACTCCTAAGCGCTTAGTGGAGTAAAATTACCTTAATATTTTTTAAATACGGTACGGTATTAAATGTTATTGTATAAAAAAAAAGTTTAATTGATATAAACACATTCACTTATAAAAAGTCGTATAAATCTATGCATGTCCAGGTCTAGCAGATAGTAGAACGAGTGTAGTTCGACCTGGCTGTTTTTTTGTTTCATAAAATGAAATACCAATCGAACATGCAGTCTACGTGGTGGTATCTTTTTTTATAGTGGGTAATCCTCATAGATACCCAGCCGCCCAGGACTAAATCCCCACTGTGTTTTCTCCTCGCACCGTACGGCGGGAACACGGGCACGCTTTCGCACGTGGTGGTACCTGCATTTTGCTAGTTATGTCCTACGGCTTACTTCAATCATAACAGAATGAGGTAACTTTATCGTACATACCCCGATTAAAGTTGGAAGATATCTTCGTGCAACTACAGAGATATCGTCCAAATTATTTATTCCTTTTAGCAGTAACTCAGCTATTGCTGTTGCGCTTAGGTATTAAGGTGGGGTATAAGAGACATAGTTAACCAGACATTCAAACTTAGTGCTTAGCAGCGAGATTTCCGCCCTCGAAAAAACAAAGTCTAGTAGCGAATCTGCGGCCAACTTGAGTTAACACTCTGATCTTATTTGAGGTTGACTATATATATTCAAGGGCAGCGGTGGCAACTTACCATCAAGCGACTGCATTCTCATTTGGCGCCTTGATCTTATAAAACATCAAGAATTTATAGTTGTTACCTGAGTTAGCCACATTCGGAAGATGCTTATAAAATTTCACGATGGAAAAAATCTAAGACAGACAGTAACCAGGAAATTTGACGACCAAAAACCGTTTTAAGAAGGTCCCCAGGCCGCAAGGGAGGGTCATACCGCGGGTTCCCACAGAATGAGATATTTTGACACAATGTTAGCTGCTTGTTTAGGGTAGTATAATTATCCATTATGTTTATAGAACAAAGTGTTTGCAAAACTAAAGTATGAGATACTATGTATGAAAAAATAGTGGTCGACCGAGGAGGTACTGCCACACCTATTTTCAGTGTGATGTTGTTATTACATTACGTTTAAATTTAAAGGGTATGTATGTCCAAGGGCAGTAGTGAACTTATTATCAAATACTTTTTTTTTTGTTTACAATGGGGAAACCTTCATAAGGTACCCAACGTCGTGGGAGCGATATGGGATTATTATCGCACTAAAAGGTGGCCGTCCTCAGCACTATCTGGAGAACTCCAGCAACGGCACAGCTGGAGTCCTCAAAGCGCGATGCCCCTTTCGGGCTCTCCCCTGGTGGGCATGAAATGCTCACCGCACCTTCTGGTCTCTACGGCGGCGTGCGACCGCCATCCTTCCCGGAGTCGGTTGGCCGGACGGTTCGAGCTCCCACTTTTCCCACCCGCAACCTCGGAAGCCCCTTTTAGTCACCTCTTACGACAGACAGAGAGTACCGTAGCCCTATTCTGGTCTCGGAACTACAGGCACAATTATCAAATACCTACATTATCGTTTGACACATTAATTATAAAGTCTCTAGGTTTTGGTTTCTCCCTGCCACCGTAGTTTCGCCGATACCACGATCCATGCAACTGGGTCTAAATATCAGCAAAAGTAATTTAAACACCGTTTATCACGCACCCGTTACACATTAAAACTTGTACATTAAAAATCGTCTCCCAAGAAAGGAGCTATAACAGCAAATAACATCAAATTCGTGAAATAACAATAACAGTATAATTCCGAACAAAAGTTACGTTAGACGGTAGTAAACACGATCGGCTAAATACGAACAGTTGTTACGTATTTAACAGGCAAACCTGGATTCGGTCACTAGAATCAAAGCATATTTTCAGTAGCAGTAATAAATACGAATGGTAATGTTCTCAGGAATTCGGAAGAACCATTATTTGGTACATAAACCAGTTTGGCTGTCTTCTTAGACTATTGTTTCATTGTCAGCGATTGAGTTACATAATCCAGCTAATAAAAAATGCTAAGCATTTAAAAATAGACTATATTTTGATGAAATCACTTCAAAAATTCAATAAAGGAATAGAAATGTAATACTTATTATAGATTTATTAACATAATAAAAATGAAGATATTTCGTGTCTTGTCATCGCCTATAACTGAGAATAAGTACCTAATAATTGGTCTATATACTTATAATGGATAATTAGTACATGCGTTTGAATTCGAATCAAATCAAGACTATTCAATTGAATTCAAATTATCGAAGAAAATATTTATTGTCCGAATAAAAGAATTACATTTAATTTATTTGATTTAAATCCATTGACCCCGTAGAAAGTTTTTACAATTTAAAGGTACCTAATATGCCTATTCTTACCTTTTTACGCGTATGAAACCGGAGGGTTAATCACTATACATTTATTTGTGGTGCTCTAATATAGATTACAAACGTTAAAAATATTATTTAAACAATCTTTTATTTCAATAAACTGCGAGGAAAAAATGTAGTAGTAAATTGTACGATGCAACAAAATGATGAGTCTACATTTTGTTGCATCGTACAATTTACTATCACATAAAAGCTTATCGCGAGATTATCCACATTAGATTTACTCAGATATAGGTCTGTGGTTTCCTGAACTATTCTCGGATGATTATCTCGTTATAAAAACTGTCCTTTTGTAAATATTATATTTTTATTATGACGTCAGAAGGTATAGTAAGCTATATCGTTTTTAAAGTTACTCGTTTGTGATCAAACAAGTCATTAATCAAGAAAGTTCCTTTTAGTGTGTCAGTCGACTGGTCTGGGTTCAGTCAACGAATGAAACGATATCCAGCATTATTTTAGTTTACAGCTGTACAGCGGTGCGTTTCTTTGTACCTATTGTAGTTGGTCTATTTCTATTATCTAACCAAGAAACATTATGTAAATGGCTACATTTGCGTATTGTTTCCACGCTAATATATATTTTTTTATACAGTTGAAGTAGTAAATGAAAATGCAATCCACCAGGTTGCAGTTGGTGGGTTATGCATTGTAACCATCCACGAACGTACCATACCGAGCAGGTGGTAGGACCAGTGTAGTACGAACGGGTATGTACCACCAGGAGTTGCTTACAGATGTCCTTGGGCGTCGCTACTTACCATCAGGTGGACTGCATGATCTTTTGCTTTAAATGGCTTAAAAACGGCTGTCAACTAATTCACGTCATTTACAAAAGGGGTTTTTTTTTATGTAAATCACAGAAGTTGCTACTTTATATGTGGTGGTAGTATCTACCCGATTGAACCAATAATAAATATTTTTAATGGCATAAATCGTCACATAAGGTAAAAGCGTTACGGCTCATTATGCAACTTCCACGCTTTCAATCTCTATAGAAATATGTGTATGCGTGCTAGTACCGACATGCAAGATGTATAGTATATTTTTAAACAAATTTTACAAGGTCCCAAAAATATATTCTTTAAAATAAATTTCATCTTATTCAGTCAAAAAATTCGATACGAAAAATGTTTTGCTTTTAATTCTGGAAAGCGTTGAACTGGATTCATCGGGACTTTTACTAAAAATGAAGTTATAGTGGACATAGCCTAGATTTCATAGTGAAAATATCGAAAACTTCCTGATTTTGGATTTGGATTTTGGATAATTGTTCCGAGCTTCTCATCCATTAATAGAGAAGAATGAAAATGGAGTCAACAAAGCTTAGTACGCTTTAATCTTACCATTTACTCCTATTGTTTAAAACTAGGTGTACCTATGTAACAAAAGTTAATAAATATAATTAATAACCTTATCCCTTGACAGTACCTGCATGTGCATGTTAATGTCCCACACAAAGGCGCTGTACACACTTGAGATAGGTAAAATTGGTATAAATCAGGATAATACCAACTAGTAGTACCTACTTAGGTGTTAAAGTAATAAATAATAAGAGTAACAGCACAATATATTTCGGTGAAGGAAAACATGGTGAGGAAACGTACACACCCGGGAGTTCTTCAAAAAAAAGTTCTCGGAAGTGTGTGAAGTCCACCAATTCGCACTTGGCCAGCGCGGTGGATTATGGCCTAAACTCTCTAATTCTAAGAGAAGCCCAACAGTGGGACAATAATGGGTTGACAAGAGTACAATATATAAAAATGATAATATAATTATGAAACGTTTAATATAATGTTTCGTCTAGATCGTAATTACGTAAATAATAATTATTAACTTTTTCACATTTGGCGACCCACACATTGTATAGTACAAATTGGACGCCCTAGTGACGATAAAGCAACTATTTAGTCGCTGAACGACAATTGTAGCCCATAATAATCGGTCGAACAAATATGTACAGAAAAGTTATAAACAACGATAAGGTGCCAAAAATATTTTTAACCAGTATAATTAATAAAAAAACGAAAATAATTCCTGAGCATTTTGCTGGAGTTAGTAGCCAATTGCCTTTCGTGTGTCAGTCGCTTAAGCAACCGAAGTCTTAAGCCCTGCTTGTAAAAGCTACCTCCTATACTTAATTTGTAGCAATAAATTTTCTAACACGCCATTATTTCTGATTGATATTTCAATGAATTGTAGAGATGTAAACAGGCTGAATCCAAAGATAAATAAACTACTTAATTGCCATGTTGTTATTAATTATAATAGTAACATGATAATTAAGTAGTAAATGGGTGTTAACTCAGTATTTGTTAAATAAAATTTATTAAAATACTAATTAAAACACCCTAAATTAAAATAAAAAGGAGATTAACTTAGTTACGAGTAACATATGTAACGTATGTGTGTGTATGTATTATTCAAAGCATAGTATTTGCTTCAGTGTCGTTAATTTTACATAGGGAGGGCGGTTAAAATATATTTTAAAGGTGGTAGAATAAGTGTAGTACCACTGGGGAGGTACCACGGCCACACCTATGAATGAAGCATTCCTTGCGTTTCGATGGAAAGGTGTGGTTGCCGGCATGAGGCGACCATCTTAGTCCTCGGAAGTAGCAACGCATCTGTGATTGACTTCACTTCAGATAGATAGAACCTTTGTAAAACGAATACTTTTTTTATTTTATGTATATTCAAGCATAAAAGGCATACTGTTTTTTGCTATATTCTCTGAATACGATTGTTTTCGGAGTTCGTAGTGTTCAGCATTCAGCAAAGCAACGTTCTATTGTCATTTAAATAAGTTTTTATGAGGTAGCTAAAATACAAAATTTGCGGGATAGAAGAATAAGTTTGATAAAAATGTAAATATAAGTTTTAATAAAATGGTGGATTGTCCACCAATTCGCACTTGGCCAGCGCGGTGGTCTATGGCCTAAACTCTCTCATACTGAGAGAAGACCTGTGCCCAGCAGTGGGACAATAATGGGTTGACGACGGTGGATTGTTTAGGATAGGGCAATGCCTCGTATGTAAATAGTAGTTTAAGAATTATTAGAATTATTAGCTTTTCTTTAATATTAACAAATGTTGCATAGAAAAAACGGTAAACCAATCAGTAGATAATATGTTGTAGTTGTCGTAGGAGACCACTGAGGGGGCAGCTCGAACCGTCCGGCCAAGCGACCCCGGGAAGGGCGGCGGCATATATGGTCCCTGGTGGGCGTAAACGCTCTGAAAGAGCCTGAAAGGGGCATCGCGCTTGGAGAACTCGGTTGTGTTCCGTTGGAGATCCCGGAGTCATCCACACAGCGCTGAGGACGGCTACCGCGGGGGTTTTAGTGCGGTAGAATCCCACATAACCCGTGTCCTTCCCACGGCGTCGGGTACCTTTTGGAGGTTCCCCCTTCGTAAACAATAAAAGGAGACCACTGAGAGACATATTCAGGAAATGGTTAGCATTATCTACCTGTAAAAGATGAACATCCACTAGAGTCACCAACACGCATGTCTGGTGCGGTGGTTATTCTCAAAAGTTCTCATTAGAGGATCGCTATATCATAGAACCTAAATAGGCTGTAACCTAATAAAAACTACCGTAAACATAAATGACTAAGAAGTGAAACTTCGGCTGCGATAAACGCTTTAGAAGTTATAATTCTTTTGCCATTACTTACAAAATAAAGACTCGTACAAATAAATAATACAGTTATAATCATAACGATTACACCTACAGAGAAAAGCGTATAATTTAAGCTTAGAGTTTAAGAGTTCACTTAATCGCTTTCGAAATAATGAGGCTTTATGAATTTGCATTCGTTAAGGATTTATACCGACAAGTGTTGTTTTCATGCGCAAACTTTGGAGTTCTCGGCGAAACAAAAACAAGAACAAAATAATAGAGACGCAGAATTTGTTTCGGTATGCAAATTTAATAAATGAGGTCAAAACTGCGTTAACTTTTTTATTTTAGCCTGTGGCCCGTTTTTAATTGTTGTGACCCCAAAACCTTTGTCCTTTGTATTTGCGAACTTAGTCCCTTGGAGTAGTATACCATTTTTGTCTAACCTAAAATGTGTTCCTATTTTCATTTTAAATGTCCAATTGTTGTTACTTCTGCGTCGTTTTTTTAGAAACCTACTGACGTTGTGTTTTTCTTTCCAGGCAAAACACCATGGATCTAAGTGAGCGTACCAGCGAAACTTTAAGGCACGGAGCGTCGATTAAAATCAAATGGAAGTGTTTCAATGTTTACTACTTCTTAGACTAATATATCTGTAAAAAATGTCCTAGATTTTAACATCAGAAATGTTTGATCTGAGTGATTGTGTCAAATAGACAATTTCGGTGATAATGGGCGAGTGAAGCTGGAGTGATGGGGTGCGGTCAGAGCAAGATAAATCTCTACCCTCGGAGAAATAAAAATGGTGGGAAGGGAAATAGTGCCAAAAAGTCAGGTAAGATTCTAGTTTTGCTTTTATCCTTTACCGTTTCGTATCTGAAAAGAAGACGGAGCTGCGGTAAACTAAATGAAATTAAAAAAATGTCTTTATTTTATATGTATGCACGGGAGAACTTACAAATTTTCAGCGACAGTTTTTTTACACTACCAGCGGATCAGAATATCTCAACTGAGAAATTCCGACACGACACTCAGCGGCTTTAACTTTTAAATTTATAATCATTTCATCAACCGTTGACCTTTAAAACCACAGAGGTCTCTCATAGTTCACTGTTAATACAATCTATGATTAATTTATAAGACAAATTGTAAATTTGATTGTTAATAAAAATCAATTCGAATTTGCCACATCGAATACCGGAATTACTATCATTCGACACCGCCGCTCTTAAAGCTGCTTACATATATTTTAAAAAGTAAATTCACCATAGACCCAGACCCAGAATAGAACTAGATTCATCATTCAGATGTCCATCGGTAGATACGCGTACAATGTACATATTTGGAGATCTTGGTACCTGTCATTTACTACACCACTCTCAGCGGTGTAGGGAGGGAAGAGTATAAGGTATGTTCGGGTCACGAGGGTCTCTTCTTTGTCCGGGCAGATTCTCAAGGCGGTACTTTAATATTGCATCACTAGAATATTCAGGTACCGGGGTATTGTTTTTTATCTGATTGAAGTAGCAAACGAGCATGCAGTCCACCTGATGGTAAGTGGTCACTGCCGCCCATGGACATCTGTAATCAACTTCATACAAAACATTGGTTCCATCTGAAGTCAATCACAGATGCGTTGCTACTCCCGAGGACAATGATGGTCGTCTCATGTGAAAGTGTGCCGGTAACCACACCCTACTATCGAAACGCAAGAAATGCTTCACGCTAGAAATAGGTACTATATTTAAATATTATCTAACAGTTTATACGAGGAGTAATCCCTATACTTCCATCGGGAAGGCGTACGAACCCGAAATCTTCTGCTTATAATGATAGTCATATCAGAGACGCAAATGTATTCATGGTAGAAGCATTTAATGACATCGAGACATAAATTACTTCGGTTTTTATCTATTACTTGGCAGAACATATAATAAATCACCAAACTAATACACTCGGCATTACTCAGTGCCCTATGTGAGAGCTGATTTATGGAGTTTACAAGTTGTTTAACGTTTAACTGCCCTTTATTGTAGAGCGGACCTGTGGGTCTAACGATCCAAATTTATGGCAGTTCTGAACAAACGTATTGTTGTTTTAGCACTAGATTGGTATAAGTCTGAACCCCTGTCATATTTTAGCAACGAAATTTCTTAATACGACCTGAGATTTTTATCTACCGGGGAGCTACTGTCACCACACATATTTCTAGCGCAAGAGAGGTTCGACCGGAAAGGGTAGCGTTATATATGAAGCGGCCATCTTTGTCGTCATATAAAATTGCTTACAGATATCCACGGGGGACTACTCTCTTACCATCAGGTGGATTGCACGCTCGTTCGTTACTTAAATTAAAAAAAAATCCAAAAAACTGATGCCATTTTATACACCTATCTGTTTGTGCATGCCAAAAGCGAGATTTAGGAAGACGAGCATCGATCGCGGTCGGTTGTTTCACCACAACATTCATTATGAAAATAACGTAAAATTAAATTGTTAAATATTGACCCAACCGGCCCCAATAATAGACTATAGCTATATAATCAAAGTCTTAACTAAGGTATTACAAAACAAATAACTACTGAAACGTTTCGTTCAACGTTTCGTTTCGTTCGTTCGTCTGCTACTTCAGTCAGATAAAAAAACAAGGGCAAAAGACATTTCACTGTACTAACTCTAGCTATGGACCAAATATAAACACACTATGCGATTTTAGATTTTTTTTCTGATATTTCGACCCATTTCCATGGTTCGTGGTCACGGCCAATCTAAGCACTTTTTTAAATTAATGTGCATTAAATTAAGACGGAGCATGCAATTAAGATTAATTATAGAGCAATGATAGCCTAATAGTTGAAACTTGTCCTCTCGATCGGGAGGTCCGAGGTTCAACTTCCAGGCATGCACGACTAATTTTGCTAAAATTATGTGTATATTAGAAATTAATTATCACTGCTTTTCGGTCAAAGAAAAAATCGTGAGGAAACCTTAATACCCTAGAATTCTTTAAAAAAAATAAGTTTCAGAGGTGTGTGAAGTCCATCTATTCGCATTTGGCCAGCGCAGTGGACTATGACATATAATTCTCTCATTCTGAGAGAAGATCCGTGCCCGGCAATGGGACAAGAATGGGTTAACGAGAGAAATTAAGGAGATTTTAAATTTTAATACGTTTATTATAACGTCATTAGTATACATATAGAATCTGAAAAATTTTCCGATGATAATGGAAACTGTGTGCCGTTTAAAAATGTATGTAAATTTAGTATGCATTAACGTAGAGGTAACGTAGATGAAGCCCTCGATTGAATATTTAAACGACAAAGTAAAACTTACCTTTACAATTTAAGACAAAATGTTATATTTACGTAAAGCGTTAATGAAATATAATGTTCTATTGAATATATTTAGTGTACACTTCATGTGTTTCCGTGATACCCACGCTAAAAGAAAAGGAATGAGTCTAGGAGCGTGATTATTTAAAAAAAGACGTGTGGCACTCGGGGACTGTCGCGGTAAAGCTATTGTATAGCATTTTTTATCAACTTATGTAATTATAATTATTTATTTATTTAATGCAGTATTTTTTTTATTAATTCAAGTCTTTTTCTTTGATACATATTCGTCTGATTTTCGGGCAGCTCGTCTCGATCAGTGCGAGCGTCGACTGTCGTACCATATATATACACGTTACGCGAATCCTCGGCCGCGCTACATGGAGGGCGGAGTGGGGGTGTTAGGTATTTTTCGTTACGGAATTTCTTGATTCGCTCCCCGCGTTCTACCTCTTTGTATGTTTTTACGTTATGGTCATTTATAGATTCAAATGCTCTCTATAGATACTAAACACTTTGTCAAACTGCGTAACGCATTATAAGCATCCTCATCGCTACTCGTTCGCCTGCAACAGTACAGCAAGTGCATAACAAAATCGCAAGAAACTCATGCGAACAAATTTGATTCAAACACTCTCTACAGATATTAACACTTGTAGAATTGCGTGACATCATTAAAACATCATAGCTAATCGCTTCTCTGCAACAGTAGAGCAAGTGCATAGCGAAGTCGCAAGAAAGTTACGCGAACAAATTAGGTTGCGCAGATTCCATCAGATGTTATCCGATGGGAAAACGTATTACCATAATATCTTATTTATTTGTCTGGAACCACGGAATTTTATTGAAATAGGTACTGGTTTGGTTTCAGAAATAGTTGTTTTTATTTAAAATTTATACTCATTTCCGGTGTGAAAGATATACATGCCACCTAAATTAATAAGGCGAACATATTAGTCCTCAGAATAGTAACGCAGCTGTGACTGGCTTCAGATAGACCCCCTGTTCTACATAGATACTCTGTAATGGACCGTCCATTACAGAGTTTATTGGGCGGCAGTCACTGTTTACAATCAGGTAAAATGCATAATGGTTTGCTATATATATTTCATACAGAAAAAATGGGAAAATAATTTGTATTTGTATTTTTTTATAACATTTTTATAGAAAACGAGCCTAAAGTTCAGCTGATGGTATGTGATAACTGCTGCTCAAGGAGCTCTGTAAATAACTTCATATAGTACTAGTTGATTTTCAAGTAAATGATAGATACAATGCCATATATGACTAACAACTAACTAGACTCGGTAACCACACCGTTGTATCGAAGCACAAGAATCCATGCTAGAAAAAGTTATCTCAATGATTTTAACCCCCCGACTTAGCTACCTTTGCCCAACAGTGGGACAGTAGGTTGATAATAACTACAACAAAGATGCACGTTTCTTACAAAGCGCCATAAGTAATTGATAAGGCCGAAGGACACTGAAAGCCGCAGACGTGTTTTCAAATATTCATGAGAAACCCTCATCGGGCAGCCTCTAAGATTCCTTGCAGAAATCCCGCCAGAATTAATTCCGTCAAGGCCGCGTACTGTCACCATGTTTTACCTGAATTATAGGAGACGCTCAAGAAGAAAATTGGAAATGAACTAAACCTTTCCACGTAGAATATTCTTGGTATATTTACTCTAAACCAGGACTTATGTTTACCTTGCCATGGTCAGGTAAATTTATGTTCCTCCAATGCAATTTCCCAAAGTTTTTTTTATCTTCATAGAGCATAAAAGAAAAATAAAAACATTTTAGTATTTACAAAACGTACCTGTATTACTTAAAGTAAAAAAGTCATGACCTATTTTTACATAACAAACATAACAACAATACATTAATGATACCTAAATATATAATCTCTCTTTTCATCATCTTATTCAATCACTATTTCTTAAAGGCTACTCTAACTCTATTTATTTATGAATAATGTGCAATGCCCAGCAGGGGACTAAAAAGTGTTTTCAAGTTTATTATTGTTTTATGATTTATCACTTATTAATTTAATTTGATTTGAATATTTATCATACTAATATTATAAAGGCGAAAGTTTGTGAGTGTATATGTTTGTTACTTCTTCACGTCTAAACGGCTGGAGCGATTTTCATAAAATTTAGGAGAAAGTTAGCTATCACTCTGGATTAATATATACTTTTTAATGTGGGACAACATCTTATTCCCACGGGACAATCGATACATCGATTTTTTTTACGCAGGCGAAGCTGCGGGATTCAGCTAGTATTAAATATTGCTGTTGTCATATTAACTTACAGTAAGTTCAATTCATTTCCAATTATTCCAATTTTTATGTGTTTTTTAATCCCGAGGCAATAAAGACATCTTTTCAAAACGGGACCGTTCGTCTCCATTTAAAAAACTGTAGATTGTAGTCACACCCAACTTTTTCATGGAAATACGAATCCCATCGAGCAATAAGTTTGGGTCCACGAATTGGAAATAAGATAATGAATGTGCGGTATCTGAATTTTAAAAAAATGCTTTTAAAAAAAATCTGAGCGAAAAATTAACGAATATCTTTAATATACTAGCTGTCCCGACAGAAGTTGTTTTGCAATATAAAAAATAAAAAAATGTTAGGGGCGGACAACCCTTAAGGGGTATGAAAAATAGATGTTGGCCGATTCTCAGCCCTACTGAATAAGCATATAAAATTTGGTAAAAATCGGTCAAGCCGTTTCGGAGGAGTATGGCAACAAAAACTGTGACACGAGAATTTTATATATTAGTTAATCTAACTTTGATATTATTCGTAGACTTTTTAACAGGTATCCACCCCCATAATTGGTAGACGGTAGGCGAATTGGTAAACTTCACACACTTTTGAGAACTATTTTTTTTTCAGAGATCTTTCTAACATGTCAAAAGATTTTTCCATAATGATTCCTTCGCCAGAAAGCAGTACCTAATAATTAGTTTCTAATATTTCCAATTTGAAAAATATGTAATGCGTACCTAGGTTCAAATCTTGGACCCTAGATTGAACGGTGAGTTTCAGTAATTTCTGTCTTATATATCTAAACCATATCATACCATTATAACAACCTATTATAGCATATAACAACATAGCAAATAACTGCACGTTCTATAATGTTTTCCTATGATGCGGGAGAGACAAAAGGCATTCCAACTTAGTCAAAATTTAACAAGGCATTCCTACATAACAAATATATGGAATTTGCTGCTTATAATGTTATAGTCAAAACGAATCTAAAGCTGTGACGTCATGAAATATCAGACGACAAATCTTGAGAAGGTCAACAAGAACACTAGACTATCGGCTTGGGCTCTTAAGGTTTCTTTCATTTGCGAGACGACCTTGGGATTGGATTTGAAATGTGTATGAAAATTCTGACGGTATTAAGGCTAAACGGGTAGATGGAATAAAATATTTAAGTTAGAAAAAATGATTTAAATAAATGTTGGTTTAGTACATAGCTCTGAAGTTAGCGCTCGTATTTGACATAGTGTTGCCAGTGACCCAGTGAGATATTTTGATCTAACCGCTTTTTATAAAATTCTGTCATATATATTAAATTTGTGTGATATTTATTTATTGTGTACAATAACTGCAGGGTTTACTAGATTTGCTGTGATAATGCGGGAGAGAAAAGAGGCATTCCAGGTCAGTCAAAATTTAACAAGGCATTCCTACATAACAAATATTTGGAATTTGCTACTTATAATGTTATAGTCAAAACAAATCTAAAGCTGTGACGTCATGAAATATCAGACGACAAATCTTGAGAAGGTCAACAAGAACACTAGACTATCGGCTTGGGCTCTTAAGGTTTCTTTCATTTGCGAGATGACCTTGGGATTGGATTTATGAACGTGTATGAAAATACTGACGGTATTAAGGCTAGACGGATAGAAGAAGATATTTAGGTTAGAAAAAAAAAATGTTGGTTTAGTACATGAGCTGAGCGCAGAATATGGGACTATTTACTAAATCAAAATTTATGTAAAATCGATTTTCTTTTACGAAATTTTTCAAAACAAAACCTTGTTTTTGTATTTGTGAATGTGTTTATTTGCAAATTATGATCGGAATATCGAAATCCAAATCAGATTTCAGTAAAGTTTTTGTCAACATGTACGCGCGTAATGTATTAACTTCGTATGCGATGCCCAGAACCTATTTAGATTTATTTTTATTACGTTTTTCTTAACCATTATCTTGTATATAATAAAACTCGGATAACGTTAAGTTTTAATTGCATAAAAATTAATACGCATTTTTTAAACGCCTGTAAAAAGCGTGGTAAAACTGACCAAAAAATATGTAACAACCACGATTGAAAAATATCTATAACCCTATTTTTAATAGCTTGCAAAATAAATCTACGCTACCTCGCCGTTCTAACCACTTAACAAATCATTAGCTAGCTACGAACATAATGGACCCCTGCGTTACTTGAAAATTCTTTGTAAATTATTAACGGTTTACACAGGGGCCAAACAACAGGGAACAATAGGGACTCTAAAGAATATAAACGTGGATCTTAAACATCTTTTCAAGTGAGACCTTGGATGTTATGTGCATTGTGTACCTACGTGTAGAAGTAAGTAGACTCCTAATGCAAAACACACTAAAAATATTTAAAAAAAAACACAAAACATACACATGTCTGAGAGTGGTATAAGGTGTAGCTGCTACACCTATATGTGCCTACTAACAGAACACTTAGTACGACTTATGTTTCCGGAAAACAAGCATTTTTTGTTTTAGCTCATCATTTCAGTACATTGCATGTTATGACAGAGAATTCAATACATAGCAATGCATGCGCGGAATTTAGAAAAATGCTCGTTTTGCGGTACATAATAAACTCGTAATAAGAGGACAGCAGAGCAGTGATAGCCTAATGGTTGAAACTTGCCCACTCAATCGGGAGGTCCGAGGTTCAAACCCAGGCACGCACCACTGATTTATGTGCGTATTAGAAATTAATTATCACTGCTTTTTGGAGAAGTAAACATCGTGAGGAAACCCGCGAGTTCTGAAAAAAAAACCCGGGGGTGTGTGAAGTCCATCAAATCGCACTTGGCCAGCGCGGTGGACTATGGGCTAAAACTCTCTCATTCTGAGAGGAGACCCGTGCCCAGCAGTGGGACAATAATGGGTTAACGATAATAAAGGGTACAGCAGTATTTAACATTGCTGTAATATGGCCTGAAGGGTGTGATAAGGGAAACATGTTTATTTGGATCCTGTTATCTGATCCGATCTGTGATTGACATCAAAGATTTACTAAAGATTTTGAAGGTGGCAGAACCAGTGTAGTTCGACTGGGGAAGTACCATCGCCACACCTGTTTCTAACATGAAGCATTTCTTCGTTTCGGTGGAAGGGGTTTGGTTGCCGGCACACTTTCATATGAGGCGATTTTCATAGTCCTCGAGAGTAGTAACGCATCTGTGATTGACTTCAGATGGAACTCATGCTCTGTTTGAAGTTGATTACAGATGTTCATGGGCGGCAGTGACCACTTACTGTCAGGTGGACTGCATGTTCGTATGCTATTTCAGTGAAATAAAAAAAATCTATGATCATAATTTTGGTTGATTAGCAGCAGTGGCCAATTACCGTCAGATGGGCTGATGCTCATATGCTACTTCTAGGTATGATATAAAAAAGGTATGGCGATAAAAACATAAGAAAAGGATACCTATATCTTCAATTTCACCTTCGATTCTTACCGTTTACTCAAATGTAACAATTTGCCTAACATGGAATAAATGAGACGTCTTTTTTTATCGCGAGTGGATGGCACATTTGCAAAACGATACTCCCATTTTCGACCTCATAAAAATTTCGCACGCACCCGATTTTAGGTCTCAAAGGGCCCTTGGAGAATTTATAACAAATTGCACATATATATTTGCACTATAAGCGATAGACGACTATTGTTTTGAAGGTACACTGTACAGTTTATTTGTACATCAACTTATTTATTATTCCACTTAAAATGTCTTTCAAATTGAGTTGCGTTCTGGTGGACTTGCTGGGTTTTGATGATATACGGTTATCGTTTCGAAATACAAAACTAGTTCTAAGGATACAGATGTCCATAAATGGCACTGAACCACCGTCGCATGACCTATTTTTCCTTCTCAAGGGGAAATCTTCAAAAGGTACCCGACACCGTAGGAGCGACGTAAGGTTATGTGGGATTTTTACCGCACTAACCCCCTCCCTCAAAGGAGAAATCTTCAAAAGGTATCCGAAGCCGTGTGAGCGACGCAAGGTTATGTGGAATTTTTACCGCACTAATAGGTGGCCGTCCTAAGTGGTCCTCAAAGAGGACTCCAGGAGCTCCAAAGGAACCATCAGATGACCTGCTATTAACTCGTACATTGTTACCAATGGTGCAGCGTGAGTAAATGCTGCCCGAGGCCAAGGAAAATTACCGTCCGCGAAGAATAAGGTCGCCAATCTTACTTACTCTTCTATACCTATATCTCTGCAAACTGCCGATTATGGTATAAAAATTAAATTTTGCCGCCCCCAAAACGTGCCGCACCCACGCTACGCCTCTGATTGCTGCTTTAATTTGTTAAGAAGGACCTCAGTGTAATTAGTCAACTTGTTAAATGCAAACACAGCCAGTAAATAGCATTCGTTTAAGGTGTAAACTGTAATATTTACTGACGGTGATTGCGTTATATAGTTAACTACGGCCTGTCTACTCGACTAGTGTGCTTAGTATACAGTTATATACGTACGTTTACAAGGGAAGTCATTTACGTTACATGCACTTAAAAGCTTGTGAGTTTTTAAAATGCGAAACAATATTGTTGATCTACAAATAAGAGACGTTTAGACAGTAGTCCACCTGTTTAACTTGATGGATTGATGATAGTAAAAGGTAATCGTGTTGAGGTAACATACTCGTATTAAAGTCGTACTAAGGACACGGATAATAATCAGCAATGATCTTATCATCAGATAACCTGCTTGTTACATTACTACCAGTTGCGCAGCCTGGGTTAATGCCGCCCGGGGCCGAGAAAAAAATGTCGGCGAAAAAACAGGTGGACAATCCTACAGACTCTTATACATTTATGTCTCTGTAAATTGACGATTTTGTAATACAAAAGCAATATTTTGCCGCCCCCCAAAACGTGCCGCCCCACCCACACTACGCCACTGATTGCTACTTCAATTTATTAAAAAAGACATCACTGTAACTTGTTAAATACAAACACAGCCAGTAAATACGATTCGTTTGAGGTGTAAACTTTAATGTTTACTGACGGAGATTGCGTTATCTAGTTAACTACGGCCTGCCCACTCGACTACTGTGTTTAATATGCACGTACGTGTACACAGGGAGTCATTTACATTACATACACTTAAAAGGTAGTTAGTGTGTTTTTATAACGCAAAACGTTTTTTATATTATTGTACGTAAATATATTATTGTACGTAGTAGAACGATGTCGTTCCATCGAATACATTTTTTTATCTCATCGAAGTAGCAAACGAGCATACAGTCCACCTGATGGTAAGTGGTCACTTTCGCCCGTGAACATCGGTAATCAACTTCATACAGAACATGGGTTCTATCTGAAGTCAATCACAGATGCGTTGCTACTCCCAAGGACTATGATGGTCGCCTCATATAAAAGTGTGCCGGCAACCACACCCTTCGATCGAAACGCAAGAAATGCTTCACGCTAGAAATAGGTGCGGCGGTGGTACTTCGCCGGTCGAACTACACTGGTTCTACCACCTTCAAAATACCACTGCTATACCTGTTTCTACCGTGAGGCAGTTGCGTTTCGGTAGAAGAGTGTGCATGCAGGCCCAATTTCATTTGAGGCGACAAACTTATTCTTCGAGAGTAGCAACTCCTATGTAATTAAATACTCCTATGTAATAAAACCCTGTTCTATATGAAATTGCTTACAAATGTTCATGGGTGGCAGTGGCCGCTTGCCGTCAGATGGACTGAATGCTCGTTTTTTATACTTAATTTATGAACAAAATGGAACTTTAACCTTCCCGCTGACAATTGCACACATGTGTGCTATAACTTAAAACTACCGCTCGCTGGACTATAGCACACATGTGTGCTATGACTACTATATGAAACAAAACTCGCTTTTTCATATTAAATATACATTATTTCTACTAGCTGTCTTAGGCAAATATGAAGACAAATAAATTATACACAAATTTGTATTATCAGATTTGATGCATTCATAAAATATTTTGTATTTTGTAACATTTAAAATTGTATCCTGTCAACATCGTATTTAGCATAGATTTATTTGACTCAGTGCAATATGGCGGGAGTTTGAAGTGTCATGGTGTGATTTGTTTTGCGGGTATATAAATTGTAAAAGTAAGTAAAGTGTGGTTCATTATTCATAATAATTATTTTAAACTTTAGAATAACTACTTATTCGTGTTTTCTGTAAATTTATACAACAAAATAGTATGTACTTTCTAATGAATAAGATAAAATTTAGTTGTTTGAATCTATACAAAAACAAATGTCTGTGAAAGATGGGATAATGTATTTGTGAAAAAAATCAATATAAATCTAGAAAAACAAGATTTTGTTCATTACAAAATTAATCATACATTATTTTGTTTATTATTATTTAAAAAAATCGTATTGCAATATTTCTATACAAATATTAGGGATGTGCCGTACTAATAAAATCGCCTTTACGGTTTTCATATTTTATCGGTATTCATATTAAACATAAATTTTAACATGACTTGAAAGAATTATATAAAACATCTATTATTTATTATAAAATATTGTAAGTAAAATATAATTGTAATTGTAAAATATAATTAATCCCATGTAATTAATTATATTCTATGAAATAATGACATAGATTTTTTTTATTTTTTTAGAACTGGGAACCTACAGAGTTTCTTTCCAAAAGTTTTTGATGCAGTTAATTTTGGAAATAAAAAGAATTCTGATGCAGAAAACATCAGATACCGGAGTGTTCAGAATAAATTAATTATGTAGTAAGTAAATATCGATACGTTATTGTAATGGATATAATGAAGGATAAAATCGATTTCGATATACTTTTCTATCTACTTTAATTTATGAATTTATGTTCTTTTCAGACTAGATTTAAACCAAGGCTATCAAAGCGTTAATAGAAGTACGCACGAATTTTGCATTCAAGAGGGTCAGTGGGTCACACGTTTAGTGGGATGGACTGGAATCAGGCACTAACGCAACTGGAGACTATAAGTGTATAAATGTATTGGCGGGCCACATTGTGGCCCTTGGACCAAGGTTGGACAGCCTTGATTTGAACGGTGACTGAGTTCATCCGAAAAAGTAGAAGTTTGCTAAATAAAAGATGTCAAACAAGCAGACAGGCAACAAAGCAAATACAGTATTCAAAAAAAAAAGAAAGAGTGTTTGTACCTATGTTCACGCGTTAGAAGTTATATTTCTTTGACGTAATAAGATAAAAATCTTTTTAAAAAAAATATCTTTCGACTTATTCTACGTTTGTAGAAAAAACGACACTAACAATAGAAAAAAATAAAATGTCGGTTTTTCGTGACGGTGTGCGCGCGCATGGTTAAAAATTTACACTCATCATTTTTCCCTAACGCGCCAAAAGTTATACTTCAACTTCAAAAATATTGTTTACTGTTTTGTATTCGATTATTTATGTATAATTTATGTGTGATACAAATATTTTATATTTGTAAGTATTGTTAGCATCTAAACTTAAATTAAACGTCAGTTGATGGAAATAAGTCGTTCATAAAATAATGTATCTAGTTACTTATTATCAAAATAGTTACATAAAAGTATTACAACGGACCTAGCTTTTATTTGATATAATTATGTATATTGTCGTTATGATAAAATGTCGTCCTTCCCGCTTCTTTTTCCCTATTTTCGAACGCTATTTTCAATGTAAACTGAAGAAATCTAATTATTCGTCAAGCCGTTTAAGCTGAAGCGCATGCAAAAAACATTACCCTCCTTCTGACGCAGTCGGGCAATGCATATTATTGATTTGAGGATCTTATAATTTTTATCTATGGAAGGCAGCTATGGCAGCTGTGAGAAGACAGTTGCCAATTTGTGAGCGCTTTTTAGAGTTTAACAAATTTTTGATAAAAAAAAATCATTTAATCCAGAGTTTTAATATAAATGTGGCACAAAAAATATTAAAATCAATGTCAAAATGTATTTCGTACACTCAGATATACAATTAGGCAGAACTATAATAATACCGATACATATTTTTTTACCGATATCAGTATGGTCACATCCCTAGACAACAAGCTCTGTGACTATACATTTGGTTTGGCGGGAATACAGTAAATCAATTTCGTGTAAAATATCATAATAATAATGTTTTAGTGTAACAGACGTATAAAGTGTTATTTAAAACATTGTAATAAGTTCAAAATATTTGTTTAGTTTGTGAATAACGAAAGGTTTTTCTATTACCAGTGATTTTTCGATGATAAAACAAATGTGAGTGTGTTGAGGTTTTGGACTATATTTGGACCAAGTGTTTTGTTTTTTTATAGTGTTACTTGAACAATTTTTTTAAAAGAATTTTCTGTAATTGCGAATGAATAAAATACAATGTTGTGTTTTTGTGTTGTCTTTTTTATTACAATATTCATATATTCATTAAATTGATAACCACTGACGAAGCACCGTAAAATATATTTTCCTTATTATTTTTACATTATTTCTTACTAAATAAAAAACAATAAATGCTAAAAATGCATAGAATATTTTATTACACGTTAGGAAAATAAATAGTCCAATAAATTACTACAGTTTTACGGCATATTTTGTAGAAGTTGCGTCACAGTATTACGTTAATTGCATCTATAAATATTATTATTCATAATCATAATTTTACATGTAGACGTAAAACGCCTAATAAAGAAACGATTACTGTTCATTCTATGCAGAAATATCGATTTATTTTCGAAGATTCCTTCAATAAATGAAACAAAAAAATTGGTAGCCATTTTCTAAAAACTCGTCTTTTCGGGAGGCAGTCAACTGTAGGTAAGCTGTCATTGACAAAGTCAGCGGAAGTGTTAATTTCACGTACTTGTCACGTGGACACCATATGAGTCTGATGAAATTCCGTATTCAATACCCTTTTTTTTACGGGGAGGAAACCTTCAAAAGGTACACCGAATCCTTGGGAGAGACTCCGGGTTATGTGGGATTTTTACCCACTAAAACCTCCTCGGTGGCCTTTCTCAGCGCTTGTAGTAGGGGACTCGGAAACTCCAACGGAACGAACCGGTGGCCCCTAGCGCAGTGCCCCTCACGGGCTCATCTCTTGGGGGACGTGTACCATCCCCCTTCATCATCCGGTGCTTACGGCGAGATGCAGCCACACATACCGCCATCCTTCTCGGGGTTGCTTGTTGGACGGTTCGAGCTCCCACTCTAGCCGTCCGCAACCCCAGAGGCCCCCTGTTAGTCGCCTCTTACGACAGGCAGGGGATACCGTAGCCGTATTCTACTCCCCGACTACAGGGTCAAATTATATTCAGTATTCAATACCCTGCCAGCCAGATATCTTGATTGATTCAACTTATAGCTTTCTTATAATTAGTATGGAACGTAATCCCTATATCTTTTTTTTTTTATTTTTTTTATACTAAGACCTAACGATAAGGCTGACGGGCCACCTGATGGAAAGCAGTCACCGTCGCTTATGGACATTTGCAACACCGGAGGAATCGCCAATGCATCGCCGGCTTTGGAGGAGAGCTCTTCTAACACCTTTCTTATATTATTTATTAGCTGAACTCTCGAAGTTAAATGGGCATCATAAAACAACAGTAATCGACAAAGCTCGGACCGACAGCTAACGTTTTTAGTAATAGGGTACTTCATATCAATTACAATCTAGCCTTATATAAGGCTGATGAGTAATTCTAATCTAACTTAAACTGCTAAATATACTATAGCTAAATATTTAGACTGCTGACATAAAGAGATAACATTTATTTATTTTATTTATTTATTTATTTATTTAAACTTTATTGACCATAAAAAAACAATGGACAAAAGGCGGACTTAATGCTTAATAGCATTTTCTCCCAGTCAACCTTAAGGAAGTGCAGAAAAATTGAAGGCGGTACAAAAATAGGGAAAAAAAACACAGAATCTAAGAATAAATAAGAAATAAAGAGAAAAAAAAGAGAAAAAAAAAAGAAAAGATATATAAATACGAAGAAGAAAAGTAAATATACATATATATTGTTATATAAAGTCAATGTATAAAGAAATATATGTATTTACATAAAGTACATAGGAAATGAAAATTAATATATGTATGAATGATTATGACAAAAACAAAGTGTTACATCAAAAGGATTTAACTATATGTCATTTTAAGAAGGTGAGCACGAAGTTTCTGTTTGAAGCAGTTTTTGGAACAATTTGAGCACATCCTTCTCAATTCCTCAGGAAGAGCATTCCAAAGTCGCACCGCTTGGATCGTGAAGGAATTGGTGAGAAATCCAGAGCGATGAGCAGGAAGAGACAGAACACGAGAATCGGAGGAACGGAGATCTCGTTGGTGAAAATCACAGAGGTATCGAAATTTACATTTCAAATACTCTGGAGCAAGTGGATCAAAAAGAATGTTGAAAATGGAATTGAGCAAATGAAGCTGTCTACGTTCACGAATAGGGAGC